>CM057152.1:31181796-31241447 GCA_029962745.1 Echinometra lucunter
CTCCCAGCTGGCATTGTGAATATGCAAGATAATATTCCTGAATTTGCTGGTTCTTTATAAATATGAAAGTATTACTGCATCTATTGTGTATTGTGATAGTCTATCTGTATCGAATTGGTTTTATGCATGGAAGGATAATACAAAGGATGGAAAGCAGTTATATGCCTCACAGATGATGATTTGATAAGATTACAGTCTGAAAGCAGTAATATGATATAAAACCTTATTAACACATTGGCTATTGAATTATCACAATCCCCATATGTTTAATAAACTGACAACCTGCTTCTGAATGGCAAAGGATTCCCAAAATAGTATGATATGACCTAATTTCAATTAAGGTCAGAATGGACACTTTCACGCTGTTTGTTCTTCACTTTTGCAATTTAACAGAAATTGTTATTTTTCTGTTTTATTTTTCCTGTCTCAATGAACTAAAAGAGTATGAAGGAATGTTCATTCATCTGTAATAGTTATGGCTTTTAGAAGTCTCTGGTAACTAAATTTAGTTTATGGTCAGCATTTCAGTTTGGGTCAGAATAATATACATCTTTTTTGGGAAAAAAAATCATTTCCCCCTTTCCTTTTTCCTTCCTCATTGAAGTTCAAAGTGTATGAAGGAATGTTATTGGCATCATTAAATATCTTGAATTTTGGTTTCAAACTAAATTTGCAAACAACTCTTTAAGTAGAAATATAATGCTATCAAACAAGCTACAAAAGCAGGTCGCAGATCAATAGTATCTGTATACATAGGAAAAAAAGTATCTTCAATGTCGAAAAATATTTTCAAAAACACTTAAGCCAAATTTTTCCTTTATATCATTTGAACTTTCTGGCAAGAATGAGTTAAAAATGATATTTTGATTGTGCAAAACTAACATCATAGGACATGGTAATCCATTGCTTACTGAACTCTCTCACTCCCATATGCCTAATACAGGAGTCATCCACATCCAGTAGGTTATTGGTTAAAGAGATGACATAGCCTCTCTGCTCTCTTCAATCCCAGTCGTAGCAATGAACCTGAATATCACCCATGCTAAATTGCATTGTTTAACGACCTGACTTTATAACATAACCTTAATAGTCTACTCTAATGTTATTTGAAGGGTGCTACAATGCAAAGGTGAAGGTATTTTATGGTTTATTATTCTATACAGTGGCCCTGATGATGCATACTCCTTTGTTTTCTTCTCTACCCCTCATCGCACCATGCACATGAATGATCACCAATGTTCAATCTCGTTGCCATCAACACATTAATCTCACCCCCTCCCTTTCTCATTAAATCTCCGATCAGGTGTTTAACGAGGGGCCGACGCTGTCGGGTGACTTGACAGGGCAGACAACCGGGTGGGTGCTATCTTGAGGAGGAGAAAAAAGGGCAGCAGTGTGAGGTTCCAGCAAGATGTGTCGCATCAACTGCCACCGAATGCTCTCTCCGTCTAAATTGTCCTGCAGGCGCCGTTTGTCAGAAGGGGAGAAGTGACACATTGCTGCGTCACCCTTCCGTATTCATCCAGACCCCTGACCGAGGGAGGAATAGGTTCTCCTAGATACCAGCTGGGAGGATCGGAGCTAGTCTTTGCTCACCACCATCATCAGTGGCAGAAGCCATCTCCACTTGGTAGCCATATCGGATTGATCGAGCAGATCAGGAGAAAGGAGGAGGAAAGATGAAGGGAACAGATTCTCCAAGGGTTCACTATAGCCCTGGTCATCAGCAGGAGTCCAGTCCTCCATCAACACCTGTCAAGGAATGGGGGGCTAGCTTCAAGCACAGGTTCTGCTTTGGGTAAGTCTCATCATCCTCACTATCATCATTATCTTTTCATATTTCAAGGTCTTTTTTCAACGAATTTTGCTTTTTAATTGCATCAAGCATTCTGTTCATGGAACAATTGGCATTTATCATACACACTTCATGCTTCAACAAGAATTCTAGAAAATTTGGAGAGGGGGTGGGGAAATATGGAGTCATGCTCTTACCCCATGGTTAGTACCAATAACTTCTTTTAACTTTTCGATTTCTTTTAACATCTAGGTTGTTTGCTGCCTCCCTGTAAAATGATCACAGACCTCTGACTACATGTACTTGTATTCTCGTAATGTCCCCTGTGATGATGTATCACATAGACAAAAAACAATCCGAGAGTTACTTCAGCATCAAACAGAAACAGATACCAAACAAGGACAGCCTACTTATCGCCCAACTTCATTATTAGACTTAATTGAAAATCAGCGGAGATCTATATGTTTGCCAAACTTTTCCAAAAGCTCTACAGCACATGACCCTCTCATCTCTCTCTCTTGCTGCACAACTTCTCTTTATAATCATGTGCACTGCATTATGCAACAAAAACTCTGGAGATATAGGCCGCGTTCAAGCGACCATTTTTCACCCTAGAATCACGGTTTTCAAAGACGTTTAGTTTAAACCACGGTTGCGTTCAATCGATTTTTCGCAGGTCGTAAAAATAAACGTCTTTCAAAACGCAAACATGAAACGCTGAAAAAGGTACGTTTTGAATCACGATTCTGCAGAACCACGGTCGCTAAAAATCGATTGAACGCAACGGAGATCTCAATCATGATTCTACTGTTGCTTTCACACCAAGGTTTGAAGAAAGATAAAACAAACAACATAGTTACAGAAAGCTAGGAAAGAAGATAGAAGGAGAAAACAAAGAATAATATAAGAAGAGACTGAAAGATAAGAAGATAGAAGGAATAACAAAGAATAATATAAGAAGAGAGAAAGAATAACATAAGGAAAGATGGACAGAGAAGAAGATAGAAGGAAAAACAAAGAATAACAAAAAAAGACTGAAAGATATATGGAATGAATAACAAACAATAACATAAGCAAAGACTGAAAGAGAAGAAGATAGAAGAAGAAAACAAAGAATCACATAAGGAAAGATGGAAAGAGAAGATAGAAGGAAAAACAAAGAATCACATAAGAAAATACGGAAAGAGAAGAAGATAGAAGAAAAAGAATAATATAAGAGACTCAAAGATAAGAAGATAGAAGGAATAACAAAGAATAATATAAGAAGAGACAAAGAATAACATAAGGAAAGATGGACAGAGAAGAAGATAGAAGGAAAAACAAAGAATAACAAGAAAAGACTGAAAGATATATGGAATGAATAACAAACAATAACATAAGCAAAGACTGAAAGAGAAGATAGAAGAAGAAAACAAAGAATCACATAAGGAAAGATGGAAAGAGAAGATAGAAGGAAAAACAAAGAATCACATAAGAAAATACGGAAAGAGAAGAAGATAGAAGAAAACAAAGAATAACATAAGGAAAGATGGAAAGAGAAGAAGATAGAAGGAAAAACAAAGAATAACGTAAGGAAAGATAGAAAAGAAAATAGAAAACGAAGATTAACATAAGAAAATACCGAAAGAGAAGAAGATAGAAGGAAAAACAAAGAAAAAATAAGGAAACATAGAAAAGAAGGTAGGAAAAAACAAAGACTAACATAGGAAAAGATGGGAAGAGAAAGAATAACAAGGAAAGATAGAAAAAAAGGTTGAAATAAATGACATAAGGAAACATAGAAAAGAAGGTAGGAAAAAACAAAGAATAACATAAGAAAATACGGAAGAATGAAAAACAAAGAATAGCATAAGAAAGATATAGAGACGAATAAATGATGTGGCTAAAGTGGACCTTCCTGGGTCAAACTGCGCAGTACGATGCGCAGTGGATTGGCTTGAAATGAGCAAGAATCAGCGTTGATGAAAAATCGCTTGAACGCTCTCTCGCAGTAACCGTGTTTTGTAACAGCGTTTTGATTTGTGATTCATGTTTGTGATTCTAGCTTCAAAAAATCGCTTGAACGCACCCATAGACAAAGGGAATGGGGAGAGAGGGGGCACCCTAGGAAGGGCAAAGAGAAAGATATGCAGCCCATGAAGATCAAATCCTATCTGTTGCTACATAACTACTTCCTGTATGTATTTTCTTCATAATTATGTGCACTGTACAATTCAATAAAAAACCCTGGAGATATAGGTAAAGGGCCTGGAGGGCAAAGAGAAAGATCTGCAGCCATTGAAGATCAAATCCTATCAGTTGCTACATAACTGCATGTACTTCCCATATGTATCATGTGCTACTTTCATACCCATCCATCTTTGCCCAAGCAACATTCGATCTTGGAAGATTGCGTTACCAGACACGCTAGAATTTGCTCCGGTGACAAGGAATACTCTTGAGTTTGTTTTCTGCCGCTGCTTTTATGAACTTGTTGCCTTCAGCAGGGTGTCAAGGTGGCTAGCTACCCGTTCGGTGTGTTTTCCTTTTCCTAGACCTCATTCAGACTGTCCAATGTGATTGGTTAATGTCTGCAAAAGGCATTATGACAAAACTTGGTGGAAATATGATTGGCAAGAGGCAGTGTTGAGTATTAACACTCCATAGCTGTATACAGAACTTGCTAGACCTCATTCAGACTGTCAGATATGTTGTGCTTGATGTCTGCAAAAAGCATTATGGCAAAAATTTATGGAAAAATGATTTGCAAGAGACAGTGTTTTAGTAGTAACACTCCATAGTTGTACACATAACAATGTGCCCTGTTATGTTCCCCTATTAATCTGGGTGTTATAAGATAGACATATGAAGGGAGCATCGTAGTATAGTGATGAAGGCTTTAGCCTATCATTTGAGTGGTCCTGGATTCAGTCCTTAGTGCTAAATTTTTGGGCAAGGTGTTTTATCCAAAATAAATGTCCCTCTCCACCCACGTGTATAAAATGGGTAATAATAATTGCAGGGCCAGCAGGAAGGGCAGTAGCAATACTGATGTGGCTGCATTTGGTTCAACAAAAAAAAAAAAGAAGAAGAAGAAAAGCAAATTGGTATTATTAGTATTATTAAGGAATTACACTTATCTTGTTTTATGTTGTTTTGATATTTTTAAAAGAGAGATTTGATGTCTCTCATCTGAAAGAGCTATAACTAGCCAACTTTGCATACAGATTCTATTAGAGTGTACCTTCAGACTTTGCCATTCCTGCAACAGTCCCAGGTTGATGTGGGACATATCTGAACAAAAACACCAGCCACATAGAGATTAGACTTTTGATTATCAAAACTTTTGTATCTTTCTTTTCATAACTTTGTCGTAAAGGCTTTTACTTTCTACTTTGATTAGGCTTTCAAGTGTAACATGCAAGTCAGTTCATTTATCAGTAATAGCTGCATATTAAATTCTTGTCACTAAAGACTTCTCCTTCATCTGCCCCAACCTGAACTTCTCCTGCTCCTAAAATCAAGGAGAATCACAGCTGATAGACCCCTGAGTAAACTCACTCCTCATCTTCCATGGAGCTCGGCACTAAACTGTTGTTGACACATAGACGTGTATGCAAACAGTCATAAAATACCAAATGTTGACCCAGCACCCATATTGGTTTTCCCTCCTCGCTTGTCGTGGTGTGGCATGCCCGGAACCAGGCCGGTATCCATCCCCCAAACCCGCCAGCCCACTCTTCTGACGTCACCAGTCAAATTGTTAACGTTTGAATGGAATTTCTATCGGCTGCTAATGCCACGACTGACCTCCAACCAAAGTTTCGCGTCCATACTTTTTCCTGAAAGTCGCGTAAATCAAGATGGAGTGCATGTGATTGGATGGAAGAAGACACAGGAGAGTGAAAGGAAGAATCTAGCTTGGTGACGTAGGTACGTAGGACACACAGATGTAAAAACTGTCGCTAGGAAGATGACAAAAAAAGACTTAAGTGACATTCCATCTGATGGTGAAGCAAATGAAGGGGGGGGGGGTGTTGGAAGCAGAGATGAAATTACAGACATGTGTGCCTAACAGGTTCAAGTTGAGTGCCATGCTGGGGTGAGAATTGTGTCATTGGCTTTCATGACTTTGTATGAAAACTTATGATATAACCGAATAATTTGTTGTAATTGATAATAATAGTTATTTTTATCTTTAGTGTCGTTTTCCACAAAGTACAGAATGCTTTAAAAATGAGATGCCTTCTCTCGATAGAAATTGTTTTGTTTAGTCAGAATTATTCAATCATTTAAAAGTATAGAATACCTGTGGCTCTTCTCTGCTGTAAATGGAAGCTTTGTCATAAAGTACAGTACATGTACTTGTAAGTAGTAGTAATATTTCTTTTTTAAATGCATGCAAATAATATGGGCAACATTATTTTGCTATTTTACTGTGACCATCTCTCCTTCAGTTGAGTTATACATAGACATATTAGAAAATGAACATAGTCAAGCTTAAAGGCATTGGTTAATATTGCTATAATTTAAAATTTAAAAAACTCATTTTGCTACTTGAAAATGGGATAAACATAAGGGTTACAGTGTAAAAATAATTGAAAATGTCAGTCTGAAAGTTTCAAAGAATGATATCCACAGGAGGTATTTTTAAATATTATAAATGTGAACCAATGTTTGAAAAATATATAAGGGTCGGTTGCACAGACTAGACGTAAGGAGTGCACATGCGCGCATGGCTCACTGGACTGGACTCACTGGACGCTCTGCCGCCTGTGAACCAACTGTTTTCAAATATAGTGCTCAAAACTTGATCCTTTATGGTTTTGTTATTGTTGTTGTTCTTACAAATGTTTCTGTGATTTACCTCTGTTGCCCTGCATGTAACAAGTATATAATCAACACAAAACTCCTCAAATTCTGCATCCTCCTAATGTTTTCATGTCAAAGCTTAAAAGAATTCAAGTAATCCAAAAAAAACAAAAAAAAAACAGACCCTTGATTTCCATCCATTCTTGTGGAAAATTGAGGAAAAGAAGGGCATTTTTAAAATGTTAACTTCAGATAAAATTCATCAACAATGACTGTTCTGTATTAACCACTTGGTTTTTTGCCAAGATTAATTAGAAGCTGCTTAAGTGTATTCTTCCTCTTAATAGATCTGAAGTGTTTTCAAGAATTGTTTGTACCCCAAACAGCCAAATGTGATTTTTATCAGCATTGCCAGTTCTTATTGATGTATACACAGTCATATTAATTCCTGCATCACTCGATTCTGAAGTGCCATTTGATATTCAAAGTTGCCACAAGGTTGATTGTTCAGTGAAATTCAATATCTGAATGTAATTAAGAAAACAAAATTAATATATATTTGATGTATTTCATGTAGTAAATCATTCACTTGTTTGCACAAATAGAAAAAATATTGCTGTGGAGTACTAATCGATTCTGACTTTTGAGACAGGAAAAGAGAAAGAGACAAAGAGAAAGTGAGAGAGGGGAGGAAAGGAAGAAAAAAGAGTGAAAGAAAAAAACTGGGGAGATAGGATTCTTCAAAGAAGGTTGAAAATAGGAAAGATGGCAGAGAAAGAGGGATAAATGGGAGTGAGTGAGAAAGAAGTGAAAATAGAAAAGGTTGAAATAGAAAGAAGTCGTGTGGGGGTGGGGTGTATGTGTATTTGGAGAGGAATGCGGGGGGGGGGGGGGGGGGAGGGGAGGGAGTGATGAGTGATGGAGAGGAGGATGAAAATAGATAACAACTACAACAACTACAACAAACCTGCAATGACTTAATTAAACCTTAGCTAACATATCAACTTTGATTAATTATCCATGAAATATTTTTCTGACCAAGTGATATTTATAATGGTGTCATCAACTTGTCACCAAGAGAAGACCAAAATGCCCATGTGTGGCATCATGTAATATGTAGTACCACATCAAGAAGATGCGTAGGCCCGACTTCTATTGATCCATTGCGTATCAAAATGAAGAAATTGACTTGGCGAGCCGTTTGTGACAGTGCTGTGATATGTGAAGGAGCTTGTTGTTGATGTAACCTTAGATGTTTATGAAATCAGCATGTTTGTTCTTTGTTATGCAAACATGATGCTTCTGTGGAGGGCATATTTTCATCTAAATTTCAAGAATGGATATACTGAAGTCACTGTTGAAATATTCCTTGCATTATTTATATATACATTTACAATTTTATTGTACTGAAATAAGCTGGTGAAAAATTCATGATGGGATGATGACTTTCTTGTATATATAATTGCATTTGGAACTTTGAGAAATGATTATACATGTATTTGTTTTTAAGGTATCTTTTGTCTTGATTACTGTGTATGCCCAATATTTCATGGACGTAAATTTTGGTGAATGGGACTGCTGTAGTCAAACCATTTCGCGGCACTTGATAAAATTCCAATAGCAAAGATGACGATTCCACATACGGTATTGAAGTTTTCATTTCTTTACAAGAATAAAAACTTACCAAATGATTTTTTTAAAAGTAAGTATTCCTAATATTTCTTTATACTACTCTGGGAAATTACTGCTTTTGCTCTTGGCTATAACTTCAGTAGCTCATACGGGTACTACAACACATACGATGATGCACCAGGGCAGCGCTCGTACGGCTAGGTGCTTTGCTGGCCTGGGCGGGACGTAGGCCTTGCCTTGATGGGCTTGGAGGATGTCATACACCTATTTGTATAACTGACTCTGCTAACTTGCCAATTTATATTTAGTATAAATACTTGAGTATTTGATTTTGGCAGTATTTGTTTTTGAATTTGCAATCCATTGTTATCTCGCAAAATTTGCGTTCCTTGCCCCTACAAATGCATAATGTATATTGTATTTGATGTACTGCTTTTTTAATTGCGATAGATGATCAATGAAATTGAATTGAAATTGAGTGAAATTCTATTCAGTTGATGAAATGATAAATCATCCTTAGTTCCTAATTATGTGACAATCACAAGACAACATAGTTTTTCTTTTTGTGATATTCATCAAGAGTTTCTAAGGTTTTTCTTTGTTTTTGTCTTTGATGGTAAAAAATCATATTCTGTTGATGAAAAATTCAGATTTACTGCTTCGAGCAACTTTCTCTTGAAATATTACAGTTTCATTAGATCAGTTTAGCTTCAAGAGCAAAAGCATGCCCAAGGAATTTCCTCAATTTTATCAAGTGACGAAATTGATGCAAAAATTATCTGGCTTCCAAATCCACGGACTGCCACAGCTTCTAAGCAGAAGCTGGAGAACTAAGCCATAGCAACATCGGTGTGCCTCAAAAACTTTCTAACATTATCCATGGATCCTTTACGACGCGTGGGGAACGTAATCCCTCAAAATCATTAGTGTGATCCTTTGCTACTGCAGTGTGTGGTGGCACAGAGTGTTGGGTGTCAGCTGATATGAACCCAAGTACATTGCGAAGGTGAGTTTTGAAAATAATGAGGTAAAAAAGGGAGAAAGAGAGAGGGATAGGAGAGAGAGAGATAGATTGATCATGAAATCATTATTTCACTGCTTTGCTACTGCAGTGTGTGGTGGCACAGAGTGTTGGGTTTCTGATAATGAACCCAAGTATATTGAGAAAGTGAGTGTTGAAAATGAATGATATAATTAGGGAGAAAGGGAGAGGGACAAAAAGAAATAGATAGATAGATCATGAAATCAATATTTTGATTCATTGCTACTGCAGTGTATATGGTGATGCAGAGTATTGGGGGTAGGATGCTGAAAGTAGGTATAGAAAATGAATCAGATATAAAGAGAGAAACAGAAAATGGGAGAGAGAGTGAGAGTGAGAGTAACAGTTATATAAGTGCAAAATGTAAAGATAGAAGGATAAGCCCATAAAATCATTATTTTGATCCGTTGCCACTGCCGTGCAGGGAGGTGGGAAGCCTCCCTGTGCAGTGTGAGGTGCTGCAGAGTATAGGGTGTTAGATGATGAACCCAAATGTACATTGAGTATGTGGGAATTGGAAATGAATGCAGAGAGAGAGAGAAAGAGAGAGGAAGAGAGTAAAGGGTATGAAGACAGAGAAATGAAAAGATGGATGGAAAAGCCCATGGAATTATGATTTTGATCCTATGCCACTACAGTGTGTGGGTGACACAGTGTATTGGATGACGGATGATAATCCCAACTTCGAAGAGAAGGAGGGTGATGATGAGATGAAGGAAGATAGAGCTTGAAAACTAATGAGATACAAGATACAGGGATCGTAGTATAGATAGATAGATAGATGGATGGATAGAATTCTCACTTAAGCTAGAGAGGCAGATGGGTAAATCCATGAAGTCATAGTTTTGATCCTTTCCTACTATTATGTTTGGTGATGCAGAGTGTAGGATGTCCCAGCAGATAATCCCAAACAGAAGAACGTGGACAATAGTGAGGTAAATGAAGATAGGGTTTTAAAATAAGATAAGAAAGGGAGAATGAGAGAAAGAGAGAGAAAAAGAGAGGGGGGATGGAGATGTTGCCCTATATAGATTATCTTTTTATGTACATACTTTTGTCATGGTAAAAAGAGTTCTTTTCTATAATCTGGACTGAGCCTGAGGAAGGAACATGCTCATTTCTAAAGTATAGAAAATTAATTGGAATTTCAGTGGGAAATAATACATTACCAGTCTCTTCTTGGATTTTTTGAATGACGTTATAGATCTATGTAGAGAGAGAGATGGATAGATAGGTAGACGGATGGTCGATAGATAAATTGATGAATATATTAATGAATGGACAGATAGATAGGTTGTTACTTGTAATTTATACTACAGTATTTGGTGTTGCGGAGTGTAGGGATGGCATATGATAATCCCAAATATGAGGGTTTTTTAAATGAATGAGATAGAAAAGGAGTGAGAGAGAGAAGAAGAGAAAAACTAATTTGATAAAAGAGATAAATAGATAATAATAGATGGATAAGTCTTTTGATTCATTATTCTGATCCAGTGCTGCTACAGTGGTGATGCAGAGATGATAGACCCAACTGTAGGAGAAGCTTAAAAGGGATGCAGTAGAAATAAGGAAAGATGGATGGATAGATAAAGAAAAGAGGAGAGACATAAGGTGACAACCCACTTCACCGAAGGCCCGCGAGACAGAAGGCCTGTGAGGCCGAAAATAGCAAATTGTAATCTATGATATCACAGCGCTCTGACCGCTCTGACCAATTCCTGTGCCAGAAGGAAGTTTAATAACTATTAAGGGGCAATGAGGACTAAACATGCTAAAAGAGACATAATTATTTCATATACCGATAGCGCATTATTTGTGATGAAGGAAAATACGATACGAGAAAAGTCGGCCTCGCGGGCCTTCGGTCTCGTGGGCCTTCGGTCAAGTGGGCGGACCCCGACAGAAGAGTGAAGGGGAGCGGGGGAAGGGTGTGTAAATGAGAGGGAGAGACTTCAGAGACATATAAATACATAATGTACATGTACATGTACCTAGGAGGAAAGAATTCAAGCTACATCATGTATGGATAGATGGATGGGTAAATAGATACTTCATAGATCTACTTAATTACTTCAAAATCTTGTAGGTCATCAAGTGATGGTTATAAAGATATGGAAGTATGAAAATATAACAGAGAGTAAAAGTAGGCAGTGATGGAACTGTAAGGAGCAGACAGAAAGTTTGAAGAACCAAACTCTGGCAGAGATAAATTTTGAAACGAAGAATGAAGAGTGGGAAAGTGTTGAAAGAGTAGCTGTATCTTCCCTCGGCTATCAGACCAAATTGATAACATCCCAAAATGTACTTGAAAATGATACGTTATTTTTCTCCAAGCTTCGACACTCGATATTTCCCCTAGTCTTGTTATATTACATTAGCTACGTGACTTTATTTCTGATTTCCTGCAGAGCTTGTACCGATGCCAGGAATATGATTGAATTCTTCTGAGATGATGGCAATATGATCCCTCGGTGTGATCAGATTGGATACACATCATTATCTTCTTAGATAAACAAACAGAATATTTCTAACCCTAGATTTTTTCTAGGAGAGAAAGAAAACAAAGACAAAAATAGGGTGAAACTTGTGATGGAAACTGAACATTTACAAAGATAAAACTGAGTGGGGATACAAGATTCATGTACAGTTTTTCAGCTACACTAATACACCATGGACCCATGCTGATTTTGTAAAAAGTGGCTTGCACTATTCCACTGACATGTTTTTGAAGAATCTTTGGAAATAAAATTTCAAGGGATCTTTTTTTTTTTTTAGCCAGACTGCTACAGTTGTAGAACACAAGGGGGCTGAAGGTATTTTTTGTTTTTTATTTTTTTAGGAGGGGGCACATTCACCCTTTGTCCCTATATGTTTTTCTTTAAAAGCACTATAAGTCAGTGTAGATCTGCTTGTCTGTTCTTGCTGTATGTTGACTTGGAATTCCCTCCATGTTACTTTGAGCAAATCTACATATTGTGCATTACTATTCTGCTGTGTCATAGAAATTGTTTATACAGTGGTACATTATGGGATTTAGGCAGGGGAAAGAGGATGGCACATCTATTCCAGTCTGTTTTTATATAATTCTCAAAGGAAGGAAGATAGGCAATCCTACAACACTCACAGCCAAGCAAAATGTGTTCTGTAGGAATTGTCTCCACAGCTCTTCATTGGACTTTACCGCATTTCTAAATCGCAAAAAAAGAGTTGTAGAAAGTGATTTTGGACACTTGTACTTTTTTTTTGGGGGGGGGGGGTAGCACTCCAGGCCCTCAATATGATAATGTAATTATCATAGGATGCACTATCTGAGCAAGCAGGCAATACCAGTACACTACATGTAAACAGCAAAACTGTTTTGGGATATGTTTAGTTAGTATTTTCTCTATGTGGAATTTGACCTTAATAGCTTCATTTTGTAAATTGCAATAACAGAAACAACAACAATTTTTTTCTTTTTTAAATGTTCGGGCACTTTGTAGGATATTAGGGCACATTCATCCGTATCCCCCATACATTTCCAACAGGATGAGAAGCAATCCTAACAGACTTACAGCCAAGCTTTTGGGAGGATGCGTTCAGTTAGAATTCCCTCCATGCAAGCCCCCAAGATGACATGGCTATTTCTCCTGCCAAACATTCCCAGCCCTCGGTGGCAGTTAGTTTGACAAGACTTTTAAGAGGTACCCAAACATTCTGATGCATTAACTCAAGACATTACGATGTAGGTGAGCACACACGTTGCATCCATAATGATTCATGTGTCAATGAGACAGATAGGGGAGGGGTGTTGCAAGAGCAGGGGTGTTAACCCCCCATCTTTCAAAGGTTGATTTCTGAATTTTTATATCGGTAAACTACATGGGCCACCCAGACCATTAATGAATGGGTAAAGGGGGATATATGAGAAGGTGATGATTATTTTAAAAGTTGTAGATGTGTAAATTCGAGGATGGGATGGAAGGAGGCTGCTAAATATGTAGTATGTATGTTGGCTTGAAAAATTGTTAGCAAGTTTTTTTCTTTTTTCAGTAATTTTTGGCCTGGCATCTTTTCTCCCTTCCTCTAACTAAAGATGTCCCTGGTAATTAGATGATGCTTTAGACTAAGGAGGTTGCTGTTTAGTACATTTATGTTAGTTTGAAACCTTGTCAGCAAGTTCCTTTTTATGGCACTATTTTGTGCAACATCTTCGTCCGTTCATTTTCCCCAACTGAACACATTCCTGTTATGCCACTGACTGCATTGGCATTTGTGCAATGTGCACTATTTGTGTAGTTATTGAATACAACTGCAAGATGATACAGACATTTCCAACTAAAAGTATGTGCTGGAGCTTCAGAACAATATACTAAATTATTTTTTAAGATATCTTTTACTGTAATTTAATACCAACATTGTTATTCCTTGATTATTTCTATCAGACGTTGAATAATTGTAGCAATGAATGGAACAAGATCTAATCATCAGAATTATGTAAAGATCAGGCCCCTAAAGCTCTGCCATTTTGTCCAAATTCATTCGAAGGCCGACCCAACCATCCATCAATATTCATGATCAAAAATTAATAATTCATTTTGTAAGATGTTTCCAACGTGTAGCATGTGTTTGTACACGTTTTGAAACACAATGCCCATCAGCTTACAGCATGCACAGTAAATGCTCAATAAATGCGTATTAAATCAAAGTGTCACAATAAAACTGAAAGCTGCTATGGATATGAATAATGCAACAGTGTTATTGATATCATGGCGATAACGGGTGCTTATCGGCCCCTTCAAATGATCCGAAAGAGGCGGGGCCTATAAATGCCATTCGCATATTGATATCCGCACGTGCTGCTTCCGTCTAGTAAATTTATTATATGTCTATGGTAAAGACTCTTAGAATATAATGCTGCTAATGAAGACAGTCTCTCCATGAATGAACTAAAATTCAACTAAACCTGTCATTACAAATGGCAAGGAAAGAAGAAGGTAAAACTGAAAGAAGAAGAAGACCCCCCCCCCCCAAAAAAAAAAAAAAGGAAAAGGAAAATGAATGAATATGTTTGTGAAAAAATTACTTGGTATGCCCACAATAACTGGTTTTTATAGAGAACAAGGAAGGTGAGAAAGAGAGAGAGGGGGAAAGAGAGAGAGAGAGGGAAAGAGAGAGAGAGAGAGGGAAAGCGAGAGAGAGAGAGAGAAGGGGAGAGAGAGGGGGGGTGGGAGATGAGAGAGAAATTCTCAGTGTGGATCTTCTAACCTGTTTAATCATTTTGATCATAGCAACCACCACTATGTATATATTGTGATAGTGATGTGCAGAACATCATCATCTCTATCCATGAGTCATTGAAGCCCTCTCCCCTTCTCCTTCAAACTCCCCTCCCCCCCCCTCCTCCCCCACCTCAATTCATGAACATGCGTGTATGACAAGTCATGAGAATGCATAACCACCGGAAAGAAATGCATGGCATGACATCTTGAATATCGCCAGTGATGAAGGATGTAGGATGTTAGGAATCGACGTGAGCATTTCAGTCATGTCTGGGAGACGGGGTAGCTCACCCAGCCCCTTGACTGAGTCGAGTCGGAAGTGCTTTTCCATTTGAGTTTCCCATAGGGTGCTAAAGAGAAGAAAAACGCTGGTGCCAAACGTGGAATTTGATGCTTCAGCAGCATAATGGCTCAACAGCTTCACAGTGAATGTGTAATGTTGCACCCAGTATTTGTGGAAAATGATCTTGTAAAAAAATATCTGTGAAGTTATGACTGATTGTGCGCGATTCCCTAAAATGATTTGATTGAAAACTTCCTCTTCAGATATTTTCTTCCCCACAAAGTTCTGACATAATCTTCCCACAAAGCATGAAAAAGGAATTGTATTTCTCCTCTTTCAAAATGAACTTAGCTGGTCCTTTCTAGTCTGTGTGCAAAGCTTAACATGCTTCATATTTGGAAAGAATATGAAAGGCATTAAATACAGTTTTGGCATGATAGTGCATTGTGTACTATGTGAATTCGAACTATAAAGCCTGTAGAATATACTTACATGGTATCTATATAACATTGGTCCCAGCATTTTAATTTTTTTGTAGATTGTAAATGTTGTGAAAAATTCTTAAAGATAGTCTGTGTGTGTAGACTAGACATTGTCTGAGCACTGACAAACTCCTGACAACCATAGGCCATTAAAGGCATTGGTTAACATTGTTATAATTCAAAAAGAAAAATCATTTTGCTACTTGAAAATGGGATAGGCATAAGGGTTATGGTGTAAAAATACCAGTCTGAAAGTTCAAAGATAATGTCCACAGGAAGTATTTTTAAATATTAGAAATGTGAACCAATGTTTGAAAAATATATCAGGGTCGGTTGCACAGATTAGACGTAAGGAGTGCGCATGCGTGCATGGCTCACTGGACCGTACTGGGTGTATTGGCAGATCACAAGGAGAGAGGCAAATAACGGCTTTTTTTAACTCGAGCAAAACGGTCCTCTTATTTATTGCCTCTGAGACCTAAAATAATAAAATCGTGGCTTGCGTCTTACTAACAGTTTTTCATTCCAAATTATGGTTGGTTTCAGGGTTTTGAGTACAAATATAAGTACTCATACACATGTTTCATCTAAGTTTGAAATTTTTAAAATTGGGTGCTCACAGAGTTAGCCAATGCATTTAACTCACACAGTTCAACAAGTTTAGTGCCCTTATTACTCTTATTCTCAGCAAATGGCTCACTTTAAATGAAGTACACTGAGATTGACTGCTTCAGTCACTTATTTCTTTGTTACCTGTATCAGTTATAAAGTCTTTACATGAAGACTTTACAGTGCTACAATTCTATTCAAGGTCAGAGAGGCACACCATCAATACTTGCTTTTGTCATTTGACAGGGAGTATCCCCAGTTTTTTAGTCACGACATTGGAAATGGGTGAGGAAGATTTTCCTATGTGAAGTATATTACATCATTCATTATTTTAATGATGTGATGAAATTGTAATTAAACAAATCAGTCAAATATCACTTAGAATTCACTTCATTATCAACAGTAAAGTCTGTGCAATGAGACTACTTTCTGAGGTGCCGATGAATACCAGTGAACTACCTGACGTGTGTCATTTGAGGGGGTATCCCCAGTTTTTAGTCATGACATCCGTCCATGAGGGAGAAGTAGTTCCTTTTTGAAGTATATTACATCATTCATTAGTTTTATGATGTATTATAAACTTAATGATGTAATAAAACCATAATTGGTTTGACAAGTTCGTCCCTGTTTTCACGAAGTGACGGATGAGCGCGCAACTTTAAAAAAGTTAGTTTTGAGTAAATCGCTTTCAAAGTTTCAGACCTCAATCTCAACCTCTTTAATGTATGAAGGGTAAATAAATTTTATATCCTCGTATAGGGCATATTCTGGACAATTTTCATTATCAATCATTTGCTTATTCCTTTTATATTTTAAAAGAAAACGAGGTGTAAACAATGCCGTCATTTCGTGAAAACAAAAATTCAAGGTTCCACTGTGATTTTGTTTTCACGAAGTGACGGGTCTCATTTGCATGCGTGTTAAACAAATGGGACTTGATGAGCGCGCATTTGACCTAATTCTGCGCGATCACGTATTCAAACCGAAGACGTGCTCTTTTATGTGTTTTCACGAAGTGACGGAACTCAGCCGCACACGTAAAGCATATGGGACGGCTGAAAGCCGTCACTTCGTGAAAACAGAAAATCCTTTTACTAGGTATTTTCTTGTTGACGTCATTGCCATAGTTACGTAATTAGACGTTGTTACGGTCTGAAACTCTGTGAAGTTCAAGATGTTAGTGAAAGATGTCCAAAAATGCAAAAAAACTAAAAATTGAAAAATTACGATTTTCCTCGTATCCGTCACTTCGTGAAAACAGGGACGAGTTGATGATAACCATTTAAAATTCACATTAAGATATGCCTGCAGCTTATTTTGAAATGTGTCTTTAATTGATTTGCTTTTATCTAATTTTTTTAAAATATTCTTTTCTTGTGAGATATACAAGACATCAGAAAGAGTTGTGCCTCTGCTCACCAAACATGGTGCGAGAGGCATTATTATGTGTGGTAGTTATTGCAGTGTTTTCTGTGAACAAAACAAAATAAATACAAATGCTTCCTGTTGCTATCTGTATCTGTATGGAAAATGTTGGGATGTTATACACTATGAAATATCCATTCAGATTGGATTTCTTACTTTGTATTTTCAAACAAAATACTTTGAATTTAAATTCCCTATTGATGACTCTGTCTTAGATCACTTCATATCTCATGTTAACCCATTGGCTACTGGAACCTGGTGGCCTCTGTATTAAGTCTATTGGAATTGATAAATTTAGAAGTCAATGGGTTAAAGAGAACTGTAATGATCAGCTGGGAAAAAGAGTAATGGTGAAAGAGTGAAGCAGTAGATTTCCTTGTTGGGTGTGTCAGGAACATTGCACACTGTGAAACATCCACAAACCGTCTGGGGCTGATGTCTGGCAAAAACTTTTTTTTTTTTTTGGTCTCATCTATGAGTATGTACATCCTCCTTACTGTACAAACTTTCAAGACAGTTATAAATTGACAGGTTTGCTGTTGTTTCATTTTTCTAAATTTTGCATAGAGATAACACACTTCTGTCACTCAGCAGAGCTGCTGGATATTTCTTACAGTCAGAAAAGTAATTGAGTTGTGAATTTTTTCCATCTGAGAATGCAAGGAAAAACATCTGAACGTGCTTTATTAAGTAAACAGAATTTGATATTGTTTAATGTTTAAAAGAGGATGAAAAGTGAATAGTAAATATTCATGAAAATTTGATGTATTACAGATCTTTATAGAAATCTTGAACATTTCTTATTATTATTTTCTATTTGTCATTTTCACAAAAATATAAAATGTCATGAGTATGATTTAAAGAACATCAGTTATAGATACATGTCTTAATGGCCGTCTTCTGAGTGCAACAGTTGGCTGCTAATTTGTAGCAGCCTTTTATTAGTGAAACCTCTCTTTATTTGCTCATGAATGAATAATCATATGCAGACAATATAAATTTTTATCTTAGTGAAATTGACAAATCTCTGTACTGATCCCTAATTCCTTTAACAAGAGCATTTTCTTGATCTGCTCATTTAAGGATAAATCATGGACTCTTGTCATCTTCAAGTTACTCATCATTTCCTCCGTGCTAATTCCCACTCGTGCCAAAGCCAAAGGAATCTTGCGGGCATGTGGGACAGCTCTGGCCTTGTGAACATTGATCAGAACAGATCGTCTCATGAATTTTCTATGTTCTGAATGCCAATAGACATGTTAGCTTAGGTTGGATGATAGGTTACAGGTACATGTGGTTTGTGTATGTATTACAGAATTAATTCAGTTCATCATCCTAGAGCCATATCTTGTCATATCTTTTAACTCTTTTCTTGCTTTTGCAGACAAAATGTCACCCCTAAGCAAAAAAGGGGGAAAAATAAAGTAAAGGGAAAATAAGTAAAATATTAAAGAGAAAAAGAATGTTGAAGTTATTAGACTTTTTCATTCTATGGTATAATTTATTTATGAACATTTGAAAGCAGTTATAATTGTTAGAAAAGTCCCTTTAAAAGAAAGAAGAAAAATACTGCAAGCTTGTTATTTTGATTTCTGAAATCTATTTATGATTGCATAACACAAATAATAGTGATCAGCATCTTTGTCGTTTCAATTTCTTTCCCTCTCTGAGTACCCTAATTCATTTGGTTTTCCTCTTTTTCTTTTCCTTCATCATCTCCTTATTTTCTTCTTCTTTTCTCTCTTTTTCTCCCTCCCTCTTGTACAGTATATTGGATATTGAAATTATGTTTTTCTTCTCTCTCTTTCTCCCTTCCTGTTTTATATTGGATATATATTGACATTCCTTAGTTTTCCTCTCTCTCTCTCTCTCTCTCTGTACCTCTCTATATTGCCCCCTCCTACAATGGATATTGACATACCATACAAAAGGGAAATGCACAAGCTAGCTCTTTTATACCAGCATAGTGGATTTTAAAAAATTTAATTGTTTACTGATGTCAGGCTTTCACTTATTGGACACAAAGCATAAGGCATTTAATCTTTATGTCGTTGCGCGAAAGAACGCGTCCGAAATGCAAAATACAAAAATGCAAAAAGTAAAATGTCTATTTTGACATATTGGAATAGAATCTTAGCAGAGATCATGCCACAAGAAGATCGTATATCAATTTACAAGGTCTACATGCGACCTGTGAAATTATCAGTCATTGTTTGAAAAATTTGATTTTCAATAATCTTTCATTTTGCGTTCCAGACGCGTTCTTCCGCACAATGACATAAAGATAAGACGCCTTACTCGGGCAGGGGCCTATGGAAAATGTTTGTTATTTTAAAGTCAACTCATGCTCAAAAGGGGCATCTTTATCAGCTCAAGTGTATAGAATAGCCAGCTATTTCTGATGCCATGAATTAGCCTGATCAGAGAATAGCCAGCTAATTCTCAGATGAAGACGAAATTAGCTGGCTATTTCGCTCAAAAAGAGAGTGACCCAAATCTTGGACTTATTTTCAGAATAGCTGGCTAATTCGCAAAATAGCTGGTTATTTTCGACGTGTCTTCATCAGCTCGAGCTTCAGGAGCTGGTTTATCCATCCCATCATGCAAAGTGTGCCAACATCCAACTGTAGCTAGCTTGAGCTATGTTGCATGTATGTAGTAAAGCTCGAGCTGATGTGGACGAGATTCCTCGCTTAAGCAGAGTTTGGGCTAATTGATACCCTTAATTCCCCAAATAGCCAGCTATCACCCGCATAGCTGGGGGGAGGGGCGATGGGGGCGGTTGCCTCCTCCAAAATGCCAGAAAAGTATGTGAGCAAAAAGATAAAAAGGTGCAAGAACGTAGAAAGAGTGTGGAGCAGACAAGGAACAATGACAAAGAAACGTCGGAACTTCGCGCCGGATGGGGAAACTCCCTTCTCCCTGTACCCTGGCCAAGGGAGCGCGCTTCGCGTGCTCACTACCACCCCTCCCAAAATGAAACTCTAGCTACGCCATTGCCAGCTATTCCTAAGCTTGAGCTGATGAAGGCCCTCCTAATGTTTTAATAGGTTAATGTGGCTTTCCTCTGTTTTATTTGTATATGTTTGTCTCAGTCTATCTACTTTCCTCTACTATCCACTCCTTCAATTATGCAGTTCTTAAATAGACCCTGCACCTTGTTGACAAGAAACGTTAAATGAAACCCTTTGGCAGGTGATGCATTTACACCCCTGCTTCCCCGATGTGTGTGCATAAGAATGCATCCATTTCCTAATTGCCTCAATGCATTAACACAATGATTCTACGGAGAATGGGAAAATACATTGGGGCTGCCTGGGGTGTCATTATACCTGATAGGAATCATCCATCAAATTGCAAATATTTTGTGTAATGTTCCCTGATAATTAGGTTACTCTGTAAACAAGAAACATGTTTCTTCTATGACACACAAGCGGGTGACTAGCCACAAGCTTCGCAATGCAAACTGGGTCTCCATGCCTAAAGCTACTGTTAGAAGATTGAGTCATCTGGTTAGAGCAGAAGGGCATTATATTGTATCCTTAATTACAATGATATAACCCCTTTTGGCTCTCAAAGAGACAAAGTGTATGTTTACATCACAATGGGAGCACTGCAGGATCATAGAGAGGGCTCCTGACTTTCATATGTGAGGGTCCTGAGTTCAACCTCTGCTGGTGCATGCATCCTACTTCACGGTGTTCGTCCCACTTTTTGGGTGCTTTCGAGCGCTCAAAGCAAACCAAGCTGTACCATACTGCGCCAGACTGGTTCGCTTTGGGAGTGTTCAGGCACTCTATGGAGAAAGTGTACCTCTGTGGTACCCTGTAAGCATGTTTGGAACTCGAATCAGAGGAGTCACATGTTGCGTAGCAACAGGGTCTAGTAATCTGTGGCTTTGCAGCTATTGTAGTCTAAGTATCTGACATTCTGCTGATTTTAGGGCATTCTTTTCACAAACATTTGTGCAATACTTGTCTTTCTCTTTCGAACTTTGCGATGCACAACTCTGCTGATTCACCATTCTGCTGTTAATGCTAGCACTGACCTAAAATTGGGCATGTTCTTATATCCACTTTACTTCAGGTACAGTATGCTCTTGTACCGGTTTGTGTTTGAGCACTTGTTTGGTGTGCAGCACAGTACAGTACGGTCCACCTTTGGACTGGTATGGTACTCTTCTGGAGCATTCGAGCGCTCGTACAGTAAGGTACGGTATGGTACAGTAATAAAAAGAGCACTCAAACACACCCGTACATCCGGAGCTCTTTTGGATCTTTCCTGAGGAAATTCTTCTCCCACATATATGTTTTTACCGACACAATTTTCGCTTACCAATAATTGGGATGAAACCGTTTCATGCTTGCCCTACTTTGCAGTAACTAATAGATCTAACTAATTATTCAACTTTCATTGTAATGACAGTGGGTGGTTCGCCAGAGGATACCTATCTAATTTTCTTGATTAAAACTGCTGTATTCTCTTTTGAATGATAGAGGTAACTTTTGTAAAATGTGCTCTTTGCAAAAGTTTTTTTAAAGTAGTGCCAAGCAAAGGATGCAACTTCTCTGCAAATTCTTTTGAAAGAAGAGTCACAAATAGAGATAGGGAAGCCAGTGGACATGGACATTATTTTGAGAATGAACAAAGCCCACAGCATACCATGCAATCTGACTGCGATATGATTTTCAAAGAAATCGCAATTGCATTGTATGGAAATTTTTACTACTTTAATCTTTTTGATTGCGATTCTGAATGGTGATATGAATAGCAAAATCAAAATCTTGGTGTTCTCAACCTTCTGGTTGAGGTATTTGCCAAATTGGCCCTGAATCATGGACAATTTGAGGCTAATATGGTTTGGAACAAATTTTGCTTTCCTTTCCTGCAGGGAGGCTTGCAATACTCTGGAACTTTGATTTTGTATTACATGTGACTATTCAAACTTTCATTGTAATGACAGTGGGTGGTTCGCCAAAGGATACCTATCTAATTTTCTTGATTAAAACTGCTGTATTCTCTTTTGAATGATAGAGGTAACTTTTGTAAATGTGCTCTTTGCAAAAGTTTTTTTTAAGTAGTGCCAAGCAAAGGATGCAACTTCTGTGCAGATTCTTTTGAAAGAAGAGTCACAAATAGAGATAGGGAAGCCGGTGGACATGGACATTATTTTGAGAATGAACAAAGCCCACCGCATACCATGCAATCTGACTGTGATATGATTTTCAAAGAAATTGCAATTGCATTGTATGGAAATTTTTTACTACTTCAATCTTTTTGATTGCGATTCTGAATGGTGATGTGAATAGCAAAGTCAAAATCTTGGTGTTCTCAACCTTCTGGTTGAAGTATTTGCCAAATTGGCTCTGAATCATAGACAATTTGAAGCTAATATGGTATGGAACCAATTTTGCTTTCCTTTCCTGCAGGAAGGCTTGCAGTACTCTGGAACTTTGATTTTGTATTACATGTGACTATTCATAACCTGCTTTATTGATATTTGAACTGTTTGAACGGTTCTGTCAAATGCTTTCGTGAATTTTTCAAGAAGATGGATCGCAGGCAGATTGTAGAGGGAGCGAAGGGCTGAAAATGGAAAATTTCTGCTCAAACTGCTGTTTTCAAGGTACAGTTGTGAATTGTGAAAGAATTTGAATTATTCATGATCCAAAACTGTTAAGTACAATCTTTTAAATCACCAGGATTAAAGGTGAAGGTTTCAGAAATTCATTAGAAAATGGACAGGAAAATTCATAACCTTTTCATTTTTTCTTTCTTTTGTCATTTAGCCCTAAAAGCAATTCCCATTTTTCCAGGATGTCTCCTAGGTCATTACAGAGCATATAGAAATGAAAAATGAGCTCATTCCATGCCCCCAAAATCAATGAGAAATTTCTCTGAGAAGCATTTGGAATGCCCAATACTTGGCAGTCTTATTTCGCTATCTGGTTTTATCGATTTCATCAGTATTCCCTCCATAGCTTTTAGGGTGCTTAGGAATTTTCATTCTTTTTTTTTTCAGGGATCTCAACGTGGTGTCTTAAGTTTGGTATGGATTGCTAGATGACCATTAGCATGGTCAAGATGAAAGAGATGTCCAGTTGTTACGGGAATTGGAGAATACCATGTGGGAAAGTCTGTATAGGTGCTTGTATGGTTCCAGGGAATCGTGAGTGTAGACAGCTGACAGGTCAATGAGAGAAATATTGAATTAAAAAGGGTCGAGTTACACTGCTGAATAGCTCCCCAAAACAGAAAAAGGCTATGAAAATATGGAATGTAAGGAAAAAGATAAAATAAATGAAATTTTATTGACTGAAATTGGAGAAAAAAAGTAAGGTGAAGTTAAGGAGCTGTAGAGCTCATAAAAAGCTCTGAAAATATAGTATCAGAGGGAAAAATAAATAAATGGAAATTTTATTCACTGTAATTTAACAGAGGATTTAGTTACTCTGGGAAAAAGCTCTGGAAACTCCTGAAGAGCTCTGAAATATAGAATCAAAGGGAAAAAATATGTAAATGAAATTTCATTGCCTAAAACTGAAAGAAAAGTGTTAGGAAAAAGCTGTTAAACCCCCCCCCCCCCCATCATGAAGAATTTTAGAAATATGTATGTAAAAACTTAGAGTCACATGTGTCATTGAGATGAATTTGGGGAAAAAGATATTATTGGTTCTTTATTTCTTTGTCCCACACCAGACATCATTAATTGTAAAATTTGATAATCAGTTAAGACTCGTTGGATTAAAGAAGAAGCAGTATTTTTTGGGTTAACATCTTAGAAAAGTTTTAAATGGTGAATAATATCCTTTTAGGAACTTTGAAATAGATTTTTGACTGCAGACTAAATCCAAATGATATTGACATAAAGGCTCATTTAGATATCCAGCAGCAAGCTCCTACATTTTTTATTTACAGCACCACTTATGATAATGAAATGAGCATTAATGTGTCAATATTAGTTCACGCTCAAATAAAACAGAGCTTTTCCAAAAGTTGTGCAGACAAACTTTTGATGTCATATTTTGTGCTAACTTTATAAGAAGTTGATTGGTCCACATCATTTTGCCTCCAGGGATAAAAAAAACAAACTATTTTTGCTTGTCTCCCCCCCCCCACCCCACTATATCCCATTAATTTACGCACACACAAAAAATGCGTGGGTTTACTGCGGGGGAGTTGCCACTTCATATGTGAGCAAGCCTTACGTCGTCTCCCAGGAGCCAGGAAAAGGTACTTTGCCCAAAGTGATAACAACCTTCTGCCTCTTAGCAAACAAAAATGACTGTGGATAAAATGTTACCATAAGCATGTTAATGGAAAATCATGTGATAAGCACTTGCCAGGATCCTATTACAAACATTCAAACGACTTGTTATTAATATGGCAAGTGTATAGTATGCCTTTCTTGAGTAATACGAAACTACGACCCATTCCATTTTAAAAGAAGATAGATTCCTATCACCATTAGAAAGAAGATTATGTGTCTCTTCAGTTGCTCTGCAGAGATGAAGTCTTTGTCGCTCGTCCTAGACTGAAGGACATTGACATGGAAGAAAGTGCAGTTGCGACGATTACAATCCCCTGTAAACCTTTTTTAATCATACTTCCAATAAGTGCGATAATATGCATTCTGATCCTGTCTTGGGTGCTAATGGCGCTCAGACTACAGTGTGAATTACCCAGAGAAAGACCTCTTACGTGCAGAATGTTTCAAAGCTAGGAAATAGATTGAAATACCAATAGAAGGTAGTATTGGTTGGTTGAGGGTCATTACAAGAAGGAATGAAGTCCATTTTTAAAAATATGATGTTGAGAATTTTCACTACTTTGTAGGTTCTGGTTTTTCTTTATGATACCAATTTCTTTCATACCATAATTGTTATTAAATAGCACGATATTGATTGACCAGTTGACTATTGAAGTATCCAATCCACAGCTCAGTGATGTAATACAGGGACTGTATTTTCTGTATGCAGTATCTTAAGAATAAAAGGGTGTTCAGTTTGCTCCTTCATTTTGCTTTCATGATGATGCAGAAGAGTCCTCTGGTCTAGAATGGGAAAGACCTTGAGTCATTTGCTCTCCTTGCTCATTGAAGTTTCGTTATTGATGAAAAAGCTCTCATTGCTAGTGGCTCCCATGGAGACTTAATAGCACCTCAATTGCTTTATGTTGTTCCGCGAGGGAAGAATGTTCCCAGGGCATATTTCAAGCATGAGATCCAAATTATTGTATAGTTTAGGCAAGTTTTGTAGTGTTTTATTGAGAACAGGAAGTTTGTATGATACTGTAAATTGCTTTTTAATTGAAGCAAAATTGCTCAATTTTTAGAGAGGCCTTAAAACCCTTTATTCAATTATCTCTAAAGTTAGAAAAGTGACTTAACAACCCTCTCATTCCCATCCAACGATTTTTACGACGAGGTGGCGGGAATTAGGACCTCTGCCAAACAGATCATGGCGTGCAAAATGAAATATCATCAACAGCCTCGCTGGGAGCAGACCTGATAGGGGTGAGAACTCATCAACCTGGTTTGCATAGAGACACAGGTCGTTTACGTCATTCCAACATAAAGTGCAATAAAGAAAATAAAAAGAAGTGGAGAGCTGCTACAGATGATTGTTCTTTCAGATGCTTATATAAATGGCTCCTGTAGGGGAGGACAAATGCATAGCGTACTTCTTCATTTGTGTGTGTATGGAATTGAAAATGATATTGAATGCAGCTTGAATATTAATCCCTCCGGTTCATGCATTGCCTAATTAGAGCCAAAAGGACTTTAACTCAAACTTTTACATGTTATTTGCCCATTCATGACAGAGCATGCAAGTTGTATGGTTTGGCCCAGTAACTTTTGGATGTAGAGCCCTATAAAAACATAACAAATACATTCAAGTAGAAAGAAAAAAAATCTACACATGCTGTGACAGTTTTGGTTGTGTCAGTATTTGTTATTTGAAGCTGGAATTAAAAAAAAAAGAAAGTAAGCACTAAATTCCTTAAATTGGCAATGTCATGGAAAGTTCAAAATCACTTTTTTTCCTTGCAAATTGGCCACTTTTTAACCTCTCATCTTATTTTCTGTCAATAGCAATGTGATGGAAAGTTCAAAATCATTCTTTTTCCTTGCAAATTGGCAACTTTTTAACCTCTCAATATATTTTCTATCAATTTATATTCTTTTCAGATACATGTACCAGACTTTTTATAAGAAAATTGTGCGATTAAAACAAAAAAAAATTTTGGTTTACCAATTTGAAGAAGAAAAGATGATCAAATGAGGCTTCCAATAATTCCTGTCATGACTGGATTAATGCCCTTCTAGCTCTCAGCGAATGATATCCTGCACAATTTTGTGTGAACATGCTTCTCTGAGCCAGAAAGTGTTTCATTGCAGAGTACGTCGTTAGATGCAAGGTTATCAGGAAATTGAATACAGAATATAATATTTCTTTTAGAAATGTAATTGGTAGATGACTGAAAGCATTTGATGCATGTGTGTGTGTGTGATAAAATCCTAGAATGTTTGATAATATCCCAGAATGCTTAGTCCTGGAATTGCACAGAAAAGTTAGTTGTTTGGGGAAATAAGAGTTGGAAATCTCTATTCAAAGACATTTAACAATAGTAATTATTTTTCTACAAACATTCCAGTATGAATATATTCTAAAATGTCAAGACACTTTAGAATACATTCACATACATGTAGATTACGGTTGATATTTTGATGCACATTTTGATACAGGCTAAAAGGTGTATAGAAATGTGATATTTCATGAAAAGGGAGACGGAAAGGAAAGGAAAAGGATTAAAGCAGCTTTTATGCGGCTTACAATATCACATTATTGAATTAAGCTGATCTATGCTCATTAAAAACAGAATTACCTGGGACCAGAACCTTAGCCATCAGACGTAATCAGTTTCACATTTGTATGGAACCCAATCACGATAAGGGATCATACAAAATCCACATGACTGAGGCTCACGACCATGAAAGATTAATCATGATGATATTGATGATAGTTTGATCTTTAGATAGCCCTCAACTACTCTGAGAGGATTTGAAAGAGAAAATATTGTGTAGATTAAAGGAGAATAGTAGCAGTTAGGTGAAACTCTGTATTCATCTGTTGAATTGAATAGAATATGTAGAGTGTCTGATAAGCAAAAAATAACAAGGATTAAATGGTCCACAACTCTGTATTACAATCTTAGCTGAGATTCCGATGTCATTTGACATGATATCAATATTCATTTGCCTCTCTATACCCAGGTGAGAAACTGAAACCTGGTGGTATTCCAGAAGCCATTATGATTACATTAGGAATATAGTGATTATACAATAGGAATACTCCCCAGGCAACGAAGATGGTGCATATAATGTGTTGGTGCATCTTCTTCATTGCACGAGTAATGGAACATGTGGAGTATAGAGATTCATTTGCTGCTCAAGATTGTGATTCATGAATTAATGTGTACTGCTTAGTTTCGGGTCATGGTTGAAACTACAGCTTCAAGGTGTAACTCAGGTTTGAAATCACAGAGGAACATTGCAAGGATCAAGTGTTGTGTGTATGGAATTACACAGGCACAGGGAATAGTGTCTTGATTTTAAGGGGTATTCTACTAGTATTGTAATGAAATAGAATATATGTTTCACATTTTGATTAATTTCAGATAGCAGAAAACAAAACTTCAGCTCAAGAAAGTGCAGCTCCTAAAATAAGAATGCATCACTCACCGAAATGCTTACTTCCTTTAATACTAATAGGCTGATGCCCTTAGTTTTTGTAAGCAGTGGGCTAACTCGTTGAGTACTGGATTCTCAAATTCCCATATAGACTTAATACAGGGATCACGCAGTTCCAGTCAAAAGGGAGTTAAAATGTAGAGATAGCTTATACAGATGTTGGCTTTCAGCTGGAAATTTTATCAACATGTTGAAGCGTACAAGTGATGTGCGTGAATAAGTAGTCTAGGAAAGTAGGTTCATTGCCTCCTTAGGGTCATTTTGAGAATCTGCTTGGGATGCACGTGGCATTTTAAAAGATTTTCTGTCTTAATGTCATAATCTGATAGGAATTGGAAATTGGAATTTTTGTTGTTGTTGTTGTTAATGTGCATACTAGTGAAAATTCACTAGCTTTAGAAGTGGTATTGGGGATCATTTTTAGTAGTATTAGTAAAATCCAAAATGGAGTGCATTTTCAAAAGAGTAAAATGGAGATTTTCAAGAAATATGAATTGTTTTTCATTACTCTTATATTGCAGAAGAGTGGAAATCCACTAGTCTTAATGGTCATTCAAATATCCAGGTGCACCCCTCATCTTTTTTTTTTTTTTTTACCACTTATAATGAGATGCACATTAGTGCCTCAAATAAAGGAGAAGTTTGCCAAAAGTAGCAAAAAATTGTGTTGTCATATTTTGCGCTAACTTTGTAAGAAAGTGATTGGTTTACATCTTTGGCTGCCTGGAGGCAAAAAAGATGCTCTCTGCCTATGCGGGGTGTTTTTCCCGCCTCATTTTTCTTTTAACATTTTGAAAGAAAAATAATTTTTCATCAGTCACTATTGCATGTTTACAGAAAAATCTGACCCTTTGAAAATTGAAGCATGGATATGGCATTGCCCGGTCATCCTGTTATGCGATGTTGAAACAGGTATTGAATGGTCATTCCATCTATTTTATCCTAAAGTATGAGATATATAGATTGCCATGGCTGTCTCAAACTCATTTATATACAATAACAATAAACAATGTAGAGATGCAAAGATGAATGTATTGCTCACTTCATCTCAGTAACATCCATTATTCATACTTCAGAAAATATTCTTCTTCCAACACTATATATATATATATATATATATTTCTGAATCTTGATTGATATGCAGTGAAATATGTATTGACAAGCCAGAGTGAGACAATATTCATCCACCCGTATGCTGCAGTGGACCAACACTCAGAATAATCTGTGGTGCTGCCAAATGAGTTAAGGGATTTTGTGAGAAACCTACTAGGATAGATGAAGTAAATGGAATATGGATAAGTTTTATGGGGTTTATAAAAAAAATAAAAGGGGGGGATTGGATATTCTGATGTATTTTGGCAAAAGGAAGCAAGGGAAAATGAGTACAAATGCCACAAAAGAACAGAATATATTTTGACAAGGCCCTATAGCATAGAAACTTATGATCAGAAATGGTGTGTGCTGTAATTTGATTTTGTTTTTCGAAAGTTTTCCTTGCAAGTCTGTGCACTTGCTTCCTTCTGCGACTAAAATATTTCAGGAATGGGTCAAATTTGTGACTCACGACTTTGTCAGTTATATGATGCATGTCTGAAATAGCCGTATCAATTTTAAAAAGCCATTTTCCGGGAAACAGTAACTTGCCTCCTTTTTGGCAAAATAGGGCAGCATTATTTGTACGATTTTAGATTTGAGTAGAGCAGTGGGAAGAAGGTCTGATGTAACAGCCTTTGATTTCAGGCCATGGAAAGTTGGAATATGATATGGTATCACGGGTCACGCGTGTCACACATTTTGGGTGCCTAAAAGACCAACATTCAGGAAAAATGATATTTTTTTCAGTGTCTTAATACACGTGTAGGGTATCCTTTTCCTCAACCTTAATCTGAACTTTGCATACCCTTGTACTGCACAAATTCCTTCAGGAAAATCAGATCTTGTTTGGGGTATGTTCGAGGAGGTTAAACTCGTTAAGGGGGTACAATTTTTAAAAGACACTTGAAAAACTTTTCAAATATCAAGTTTAAATTCATATATGAATTTGAATATTGAAAAAAACTTGAAAAGGGGGTAATTTTGACCACTGGATAAAACTTGTTTTAGGGTGGTTGTGGAAAACCTGTGATCTCCCAGGTTTACATGAATATATACAGACTGCCCCCCTTCCCTCCCCCCCCCTCCCCTCTCTCTCTCTTTTCATAGTCACTTTTGTTCACTGCTATCCAGATTAAAGCCCATTTACATAATTTCCATAAAAAGATACGTGTGTGAGATCGTTTAGTGTAAATGTCTGAATGGAATGCAGTAGAGTGGTCATACTCTGCCCTACGCAATGACTCCTGTATGCCAACGGCTCCCTGCACACCATTCACAGCACTGCATTGTGTTTGTAGCACAGTAGAATTCCTGTTTGGTTTATTGCGTGTGCAGGCACTGTGTGATGTGGCATGAACGCTGATTTAGTGGACCCGAAAACTAAGTTTTGACATCGCAATTGTAAAATAACCCCCCTTAAATGAGTCTTTATGTAATATCCTTCACATCCTAATAGTTTTAGGATACAATCTTTCATATCATCTGGCAATGAATTCAAATAGTGAAAGTTACTTTGTTTAGATTTCCCAAAACTATACACTATCTTTAAGATCTTGCCACCACCTATATAGCCAAAAATACAGCCAAAGAACACTTTGCCTATACATGTAACACTGAAGTGTTACAGAATCCAAAATAGTGATAGCAATCTCATCCAACAAACAGACCTTGACGATCCATTATGTCCTGATTATTACTGTATCACCCAGTGTCAAATCTCTTGTAACCACTTGTGATTGACTATTTTTAGGCTAAACATTGGGTCTTGTGTCTATTTTAAGATGGAAGAAGAAACATTTCAGTTCAGAGGGAGATGAGCTCCATTTATAGGGCTATGATCACTCCTTCTGTGCATTCATGCTGGGAGGTCAAATCAGGACAGCTTCTGTTTTAAGGAGTAGGTGACATAATGTTTACAAGAGATGATTATGATGGATATCATATAAAGACTCTGTTGTCTGTTCATGCAAGAAGGGCATTAACTCATCTCAATTAGTATACAGTTACCTCCCTTCTGGCTCTCATGGGTTGTCTTTTACCCTTGGCTTGTCATTTGTTGATAGAGTGGGCCTTGCATAAGGACATTGAAAGAGACATAGTTGATAGTGTAGTGCATTAATTATTCCCTTGGTAAGTTAACCTGTCTGACATGTTCAGGAACTTGGTTACATCATGGGGATGGCACTGTGTGAAGACTTTCAAAGAATTCATTCTTCTTTTTTCTTTTTTTTATTGGATGTTTGGACTGAAGGTGATATTTTTAAAAGGTACTGCAGACCAATGACCCTTTTTGTTGAAAACATTCACCATCTCATGAAACTCCTTCAAACATATTCCTGTCCCTTTTTTATTTGTAGGGTGATGTGAAGGCTATATGTGATGTCTGATCAAGTTAGGGCAAAATTTGCTTTTTAGGGAATTGTGAATTGGATAACACATTGGTTGAAATTGCAATGTAAATATTCATATTTTTGTTATCCCTATGGAAGTGTTTTCTGTTCCTTCAGAGTTTTTTTTTAAAGGGGTAATGTATAAAAATATTGATAGTAGGTCATTTATGGCCACAACTTTATTTTGAGGACTTTTGAAGAGGATATCACTGTAAGTGTATTGCTCAAAACTTACAGTAAATACATGTACCTGTATACCTGCCTTGAAATGAAAATATTATTGCTGATAATGCTAGGGTTCTTTTCTTCAAGAAGTCTGACTTGTCCTTGGGATGACCATACCTAAATTTAAGAAAAAAGTATTTCCCTATAGTTTAAGACAGGATTGCTGTGTTAAATTCCCCCAAACTGATATTTCCATTATAAACAAAGTGTGGTTTTCACTTTTAAATGCTCTTTTATGATCCATCATTTGGTATATGTTTCTCTCCTTTTGCACGTTTTAGGATTTGTTGTAGAGTTGTGTAATTAAGCTAGATTTTCTCTTGATCATATGTATCTCTGATATGAAATTTCTCTGTTATGAATTTTATAAATGTTGACTTTTCATGTGTGGCTAACTTAATATAAGGCTGTTTCTTCAATTTTTCTATATATATATTTTGCAAAACCACAAAGAACACTGAGAGGATGATATAAAGACAATTATATCAGAACCTTGTAGAAATGCATACCACTGCTGGGGCGACAAAACCTCGTATCTCAAAAAGTCAAATGTACAGGAGAGGAAAAAAAAAACGTGGCAGCCAAAGCACTATAACCAATGGGATTGCCTTTCCTTTGACATGCTGTGGTGGCTTCATTTTGGGGGTAAGAGAGCTAGGATTTGGACAGGACATCACTTGACTGATTATCTGGAGATTGATACAAAAAAAGTGATTTCCATCAAAGTTTGAGAAAGAAGGTTTTGTGACCCCAGCGATGATACGCTTACTCAGCAAAACTAATACCCAATTACTACTCCTGAATCATTATTCTATTTCTGTGGATATACCTGGAGCATATTTGGTTGAGATGATCTCAATTCCTAATGATATCACTTCAGAGGTAGCTAAGTCACAACAATATCTACCTCCAGAAATCCATGCAAATGTAATTATCTGCAGAAATATGAGAGTGTGCGTCATGTTTGTGGCATCGGACCTCGTCAGCTGACAGAATTTTGAGACGCTCTCCTCGGAATTAATTGCTAAGTTTTAATGGAATTCCAAGTCGTGTGTTTCGAGATGGCCAGGGAGGAAGTATTAGGTGGAACAGGTTTGTCCAGAACTATTTCTGCAGTGAACAGTTGTTGTCATTGATACTAGAAATAGTTTTCATTTTGGTGGAGGATTGTGTCTGCCTGTCAGTATGAAGTCAGAATGGGAGAATTTTTTTTATAAATGTCATGAACCCTGATTGAATTATCCTTTCCCTGTGGTATCACTTTATCTTTTGTTCTCTTGATTTCCAATTGAACACACCCACATATACACTAATATAAATTCCATTATTATATTTGTTGTCATTATGAAATGGATGTTGTGTGTTTTTTTGTTCTATTTCTTCCTTCTATCTTGTTTGTTTCCTCTCCCCTGTCAGTCTACACTCTTATTTCTGCGGAGTCAAATTTGACTCGGAATGGCGTCAGCTGGGAGTCAACTCTATTCCGAGTTAAAGTGACTCGGTTTCCGAATTAATTTGACTCGGAATGGAGTTACTATGATTTGAATTTAGTAATTCCCAGTGACGCCACACCATTCTGAGTCAAATTAATTCCAAATCCGAGCCACATTAACTCGGAATAGAGTTGAATCCCAGTTCATGCCATTCTGAGTCAAATTTGAGAAATAAGAGTGTATCTATCTCTCTCTCTCTCTCTCTCTCTCTCTCTCTCTACTTCGACTTCTCCTCTTTCCCTCTCTTTCTTGAAGCATTTTACCCTTCGCCCCGGTTACTTTCTGTCTTTCTTTCTCTAACTCATCTCATCTCTCTTCATACACCAATCTGTTAACCTCTCTTTGATTAGAATTTCTCTTCATTTGTATTTTTCTTTTTCTCTTTCAATTTTTCACTTTTTCCTTTCACTCTATCTCTGTCTTTCCCCGTGTTTTAACCTCTTCTCTTTTTCCTGTCCTTTCTCTCTCTCTCTCTCTCTCACACACACTCCTTTGGCTTCCTCTTTTAGTTATCTTTCTCCCTCACTCTTTTTCACTTTCTCATCTCTACAAGACGTCATAACTTCATTTTCACCCCAACTAAATTATGTTTCATTAGTTCCTTGTTTAGAGCAGTATGGCTGATCTATGGTGTAGGCCTTGTTATATTTGCCTCAAGTCTGCAGTTAAACTTTCCCAACAAGAAAACGTGTTTTTCTTCCCCGAGAAACAAGCAACACATGAGGCGTGAAAGTGAATTTTCTTTATCAGTATGGTGTTGTGGACATTTAATGTCGCACCATGTTATAAATGGTGTGAGGAATGTTTTCAGGAGTGCCGACGAAGCGTGAAATGAAATTGCTAAAATATTGATTCATAGATGATGAATTAAGTTAACACACCGTGCTGTGGGAATTGCAATGGTAAGTTGAAAGGGAGGAGGGAGATTTCAGTTGTATCCTGCCTGAGTTTTACATACGCTATCACCATCATGGGTTATACCCAGAAGCATGGTACTAAATGGTTTCACGCTTTAAAATGAGGTCAAATTGATGAGCAGTATTGACAAATGTGAACGGTGCCTTGAGCAGACTGGTCATTGTCATTGAATTATCTACTGAATGTGAATAATGCCAGAAGCAAGATCGTAATTGAATGTGCATATTAAACAAATGTAGAGCCTCAAGCAAAATGATAGTTAAATGTGAATAGCGCCCAAAGTGACATGGTTGATGAATGTCAAAAACAAAAACTAATTTTGAAAAGGGCCCCAAGTGACATGTTGGTTGTCTCCTTGAATCTGAAAAGAACTCTTGGGGCATTGTAGTTAGTTATGCATAGAGCCTTAAGCAGAAGCATTGTAGTTGAATATGAGTAGAGCCCCGAGCAAAAATTGTCATTGAATGTGAGTAGATATTTTAATGGAATTGAAGTTGAATGTGAACAGTGCAACAAGTCGTAATTAATTTTTTTTAATCATCTTTTATGTGAATCTGCTGTGTTCCAACTTTCTACGCTCAAAAATGACAGCTCATTTGTTGTCTGGATAAACTTCCACAGTTATTATATGTAAATCTAACCAATTTCAATTTTATTTTCTGAAGAAACAAGAAAAAAACTGATTGGTATTTAAAAGAAAGAAGCTTGATACACATGTGTAGGACTCTCCTTATGTGATTTCTATGAGGCACTAAACCCATGTAAAATCACTCTTAGTTGTATGATGCTGTTTCCACAGTGTACTGCAAACTTGCCAACTGTCCCTATTTTTGTTTTTTTAAAAATCTGTCATTTGTAATGTATAGGAAATTCACGTATGTCGCCATTTTTTGACAATTTCTCAATCATTTGTCCCTATTTCTTGACTTACAAGATTGGTAGGTATGAAATTTGAGGCACTCGATACAGGTTTGGCCAGATCTGAAGACATTTTTAGGTTACTGAGTATTTGGAACTAAATAAAAATATCTTTGGTGACTTTCTCCCCTAATTTCATATCTAACCCTGAAGTATGTTGATATATGGTCAGCAGTATGTTTGAAGAGGCATTGTAAAGCAAATGATGTGACAGGTTTACAATGAAAGAATAAATGAATAAGTAAGTAAGTGAGAGAGTAAGTACTCTCTCACTACTACTACTACTACTACTACTACTACTACTACTACTACTACTACTACTACTACTACTACTACTAACTACTAACTACTAACTACTAACTACTAACTACTAACTACTAACTACTAACTACTAACTACTAACTACTAACTACTAACTACTAACTACTAACTACTAACTACTAACTACTACTACTACTACTACTGCGAGCAAAAAATGGCTTGTGCTCTCACCGAGGCGCGACTTCTAGGAGACGCCTCAGATAAGTCTCAGAAACAAGGTTACAATCAATGTCCCTGGAAGTTGCAGGGACGTCTCCGCAACGTCTCCGAGATGTCTTCTCAGTCGCAGCGAAGTCTCTGAGACGTCTTCTCAGTGGCGATGACATCCCCGCGACGTCCCTGGGACGTCTTCCCAATGTCGCAGATAAAAATAATCTCTACAACTGATGGAGACGTTGCCGAGACCTGCTGGAGACTGGGAAAAGTCTAAAAAACATCGAACATGTTTAAACTTCTCGAGACACGGCTAGTGTCAAGTTGACGTCGCGGAGACTCAAGTCACGAACTAGTCTCCAGGCCAGTGAGGTACCCCCTTAATACATGTTAGTCAAACTCTCCTGTCAGAAAGTGTAAATTAATTGCAAACCAGTTTATTTGAACATGTCATAATTTTTCCTTGACAAAGATGTATTTTAGTTTTTACCACATACCAAACCTTTATCCGCCTAATACCTGATCATATTTTTTTTATCTTTAAATTTGTCTGACAGATTTCATTTCATTCCATTCCTCAACATCAAGTTTAATTTATATTGGGATTTTGTGACAATATCTATTTCTCATCTTTCATTAAACTGAACCAAACCTTGCCTGTAGCACAGGTTGGAAGGAAGTATTTCTGTGGTTGCCTCAGCTTACTCAGTCCTTGGAAAAAAAAAAACAATAAAAGATTCCTTGTGAAATACATTTCTGCATACATCTATTCATCTGCATGTTCCGGAGGTATGTTTCATGAATGCAAAGCATCCATGCCGGATGTAATCTACAGACAGAATCTGACAAAAGTCATGCATCTGCAAAGCTGCGAAATTGATTTCATGTACCTCATACTTAATCAGAATTATTGATAGAAATGAGAGAAAAAAGTAGAAATTGGTTTCATGTACCTCATACTGAATTAGAATTGTTGATAAGATGAAACAAAAAAGAGAGAGAGAGAGAGAAGTAGAAATTGGTTTCTCATACTGAATTGGAATTCTCCATAAGAAAAGAGAATGAGTTTGAAGTGCCCTACTGGTCACTGTTCTTGCATTAATTGTTAACCAGTTAGGAAATGCTTTTACAAATGATTTGTTTAAGGTACCGTAGTTTAAAATTTAGCTTCCTTAACTAATTTATTGTTATTTTGATTATCTCTAAATTTTACTTTTGTTACAACATCTAATTCTTTAGTCGTTCATAAAATTGAAAAATAGTTGATAACATACTGTATAAGCTGAAATTTTCGCGGTGGTTTAATTTTCGCTAATTTCGCGATGGTTTAATTTTCGCTAATTTCGCGATGATGTCCTCGCCAAAATTTCCACTCAGTAAAATGCCTATATACTTGTGTAGAAATATCTTTTAAAACATGAAAATAATAACTCGCTAATGTGTCAAACTTGTCTCAAATCGCTAAAATATCTGTACGCCAAAATATTAGCTTATACAGTAATATCAGCTTAAAACTAAGGGAATTCTTTCTTTTAGTTCCTGCTCTTTTTCTTTATCTCATTTCTCTGTGGTGTATAGAGATATGTAAAAATTTGATTTAAAAAAAAATGATAAAGGCCATTTTCAAAAACATTTCTATAATGACACCACCATTGTATGAAACCCAAAAATGCCTTCCGTATACCTGTTTCATTATATATCAAGGAAAAAAGTTTTGAATTATGTTCTGAAGTATCATATATTTTCTAATTACTTTTTTTATATTTAAGCAACTTCATTTTGCAATTACTTTCTTTATATTTTAGCAACTTCATTTTGCAATTACTTTCTTTATATTTTAGCAACTTCATTTTGCAATTACTTTCTTTATATTTAAGCAACTTCATTTTGCAATTAATTTCTTTATATTTAAGCAACTTCAATTGCAAATATCTCATTTACGAAAAGGGATAGATATATCACTTTTAAAAAAAATCAATCTCTTCATTTCTATATACATTACCTTCTCTTTTTTTCTCTCTCTCTTGCTTTCTTTCACATACATTTTTTCCTTTCTCTCTCTCTCTCTCTCTCTCTCTCTGTTTCTGTAAATAATTTAAGTTTGTAATGGCTTTCAATCCATCTTCTATGGAGAGCTTGTTTCCGCAATCCATATTTTATTTTATCCCTTTGCCCATTGCGCATCTGCTGGCATGGCTAGCTATTCAAATGGAATCCCAGATCTATTTCTGTCATCTTTATAAATTCTTGCTCCCACGTTCAGACCAGGAGAAGCATATCTTTCTTATGTTGAAGGTTCAGTACTTGAAATTATAAAAGTTGTTGTTGGCTTAGCTATTCAAGTTTAGTAATGTTAACATTATTGTTGGCTTGGCTTTTGAAGTAAGTTTTGTGAGAGTAGTTTTTAATGGTATTTGCTTAATTTTGACTGAAAAAAAATGAAATTTACATACTTATTTTGAGTAATGGTTGACATATTATTGATAAGTCTTAGGATGTCTAAATTTCAGATAATTCTAAGTCAGTATGATTGCCTACCAGTAGTATATATTTGTACAATTTGTCTGTTGTAAATTTTTTGAGTTTCACTTGCAGTTAAGTTTGACCACAAAGACAATACCCCCCCCATGTCAGTATTGTTATTATCGCCACTACCATTACCAGTATTGTCATCATCATCACCATCATCATCACCACCACCCCTTTCATCTTCATCATCATCGTCATTGTCATCTTCACCATCATCATCATTGTCATCATCACTCTCATCATCATAATCACCATCATATCCATGATGCGGATCACTGACCCCTTTATAATCCTTTACCAAATGTTGCGATCAATATCATCATTGCCACCTCACTCTGACCATCACCACCATCAACACTGCCACCATCACCATCACTATCATCATCATCATCATCATCATCACCATCATCATCACCATCATCATCACCATCATCATCACCATCATCATCACCATCATCATCACCATCATCATCACCATCATCATCACCATCATCACCATCATCATCACCATCATCATCATCATCATCATCACCATCATCATCACCATTATCATCACCATCATCATCACCATCATCATTGTCAACCACAATGGCTCCGACACTGCAGTGACATCTATTGAACGTGGCACACTCCTCAACCCAGTTCCCTGATAACCTGAAAACAACCCCGTAATGTATTCCCCAGCACACACCCCTTCCAACTGGTACACAAACCCTGTTGACCTCTTCTTCATCTGTCCTCTCCATCCTGTATCCAGCTCCACCTTATCCTCAAAACACATAAAAGGGCACCGACACCCCTGTGCATTCATATCAATTCCATTTCTCATCAGTAACATTCTTGCTTAACCTACATTGCCCAGAAAAATATCTTCCATTATAGAAATCTCCCCTCCAGTGGTGTATTTTCATGTCGTAAACATGTTCAACTCTGGTCTTATGCAATTTCAATTTTTATTTCTAGAGGTAACCAAGTGCAGTTCGAATCTTGCAAAGTGTCAATCAGAGCCTGTGCAGGAAAAGGCCTATTGTCATTTCAGAGCCAGATAGTATTCAACTCTGTGTTAAAAGCATATGAGTTAATGCCCTCCTAGCTCCAAACAGATGATAGAGTCCTGATAACAGTCATCCAGCTGGAAATTTTCATTAAGTAAACAAGTCTGTCACAACCTTTCTCGGTTTCATTTCCTCTCCTCTGCAGTAGCATTATCTCCTTACCTGAATCACCCAGAAAACTATTTCTAAAGGGGAAATAATCTGAAATTTTCCAGGGTGAAATACTTCTGAAGTAAACAAGTTCTGCAGCGGTAGCACTGTGGCACGTTGGTACAGCTGATTGACTCTTAAAAGAGAGATCATGGGTTTGATCCTCACCCAGTACATGAAACCTTGCACAATAAGTTTTACCCACAGTTGTCCCTCCTGCCCTTGGTGTAAATGGAGACCTGACAATGCTAAGAGTATTGATTATTGTAGGGCCCGTAGGAAGAGCATAGTACAAATAATGCTGTTGCTATCCTTGCTAAATAAGACTCAATTGTACAAATTCCCCAAAGTTTTCTCAGATGAAATAAAACCTTCTTGCTTGCTGAATGTTTTGCTGTGCATGTTATGTAAGGTATATCATCTGACTGATTTAGGGAGCTAACACCCATGCATTAATTTCAATTTCCTTCTTTCTTGGGAGTATTAATCTCTATCAGTGAGGTAGCTATCATCCTGTGCAGATTGTTCTTGTAGTACACCAGGGCCCCGTAACAAAGCTTTACAATCAATCGCAAAGTTATAACAGCCAATCAAGACCATTGTTTCATGTGACCCTGGACCAATCAGAATGGTTGTTTTTAATTTGTGATCTTTGGCAAACCTTTGTGTTACAGGCCCCAGTTCGTCACGATCTTAAAGTAACATTCTTATTTAAATTATAAATATTTAAACTTTAGACTTGCATGACCACCAAACTTTCATCAAGTTATCACCCCTGACAATCTCAAGAAATAATCTGTTCAACATTGTTCAACATTATTTAATTATGTGGCAATACTCGTGTTACTGGTTTAGTTAGCCTAGTAAAACGTGTTGCAAAAAGATGCATAAAGAACGCAAAATTCATATTGTCTGCATTGTTTGTATTCCGGCCGCATCTCCATTTGGGGTCATCCCACGAGCTCAACACCCGAGAAGAATTGCTTTTTACATAACATACTTCGATTATAGGATGAGAAAATGTGTAACTTCCAAGCAAATTGAGAAAATGTGAAATTTCATGTACAAAATGAATGGAGAGCTGCTTGCATATGATGCCATCAGTGTTGCCACTTTGCAGAGCTGAGAGTAATTTACTAGAAAATGTACATGAGTGTAATTTTCTTATTCTTTGACCAATTTGGCTCATTTCTTTTTTGAAATGCTGTTCAAATTGAACTCCTTTTATTGAAACAGTGAAACTTCTGGGGTGGACTTTACCTTTAACTTGTTAGCATGATTTGATTTTAGTATAACATACATTTTCCATACACCCCAGCCACAGCTATGTTTGGCTTAATAGTGTTCAACAGGTTAATTTGCTTTCCAAGTATTTTGCAGTAGATCATATTAGCATCCATATTCCATTAGGCATGCATAGTCGTATAACATGCTCATTTTTACCTCTACATCTATTGATGAGTAAGAAAGTGTTTTCATTAGAAAGTGGGTTATAGATTGCCCTCCTAATAATTAAGCAATAACCTTGCATTTTGCTGTAATTCTAATATTGATTATTTGGTTATTTGCCATGCTCTGACATCATAATGATGTCATGTCTAGCCAGACAGTGTGGAGATGTTGTGAAGAAATAATTCATGTGAAATTAGTATTTGTGTTTGTTGACAAAAGAGAGCTATTTTGATATGAGAACAATGCCCAGTGTTTGCTTTGAAAAGATATATTAATAAACACACACGCTCTCTCTCTCTCTCTCTCCCTCTGTCCACCTACCTGCTTATCTCTTTCCCTCTTTCTCTCTTATTCCCTTTCTTTCCTCCTTTCTTTCCTATGTCTGTCTTTCCTACATTATCTACTTCTTTTCTTTCTTTTCTCATCTCTGTCTGTCTTTCCATCTCTTGTCTTTCAATTTCATTTTCCTTTATCTTCTGTTCTCTCTGTTCTCCTACCATATCTTTCTCTCTTTATTTTATCTTCATTCTGTTCCTCCCTCCCTATTTGCCTTGTACACCTGTCTGTTCCCTATTCCTTCTCTCACCATCTCTCCTTTTTAATATTTCCCTCTCCTACATTCTTTCTTTGTCTGTCTGCCTCTCTCTTTCTCTTTCCCTCTCTTATCAATATATATTTCACTCTCTTCTATTGTTCTCTCTCTCCCTTTGTGTCTCATGCACCTATCTATTTCCAATCTCTCCTCTCACCATTTTCACTCCTTTTTTTCTTCATTTCCCTCCCTCTTTTCTTCATTTCCCTCTATTGCACTATCTCTCTCTCTCTGTTTGTCTCTCTCTTTCTATCCCTCTCTCTTTCCCTCTCCTATCTCTATGTATTTCACTCTGTATTCTCACTCTATTCTTCTCTCTCTCTCTCTCACTCTGTATCTCCACCTCCCTCTGTACAGGTATGCCATGCTGCTCAATCGCTACTCCATCATTGTCATCCTCCTCATCGTTGCCATGGTGACGGCATGCGCTGTGGTGGCTGCGCTCTTCTTTGAGATGCCCGACTTCTCGGACCCTATTGCGGTAGGTAACCGGTTTACCAGATGCTGTCGAGGGGGGTTAAAATCTCAGAGGTGGAGTGGAGCAAAGAGTGCATTGCTTGTGTGATGTGACTTGATTTTAAAATAACCCCTTTCATACACTCCGTTGCAGTCTGTAAAAAGGCAACTGCCAGAAATAATAAGGAGGTAGGGTGATGTTTAAAGGGTGCCTGGGAATGAGGGTGAAAGAGCAAGAGAGTAGTCTGAATGTACAGCCTCCCATTTGACATGTAAACAAAGTACATTGCAGGGCCTTATTGTAACTAGTCTATTACGGTAGGTAACTGGTTTGCCAGATAAAATCTCAGAGGTGGAGCGGAGTAAAGAGTGCATTGCATGTGTGATGTGATTTAATTTTGAAATAACCCCTTTCATACACTCTGTTGCAGTCTGTAAAAAGGGGACTGCCAGAAATATGGCCGGTGAAAGTTGATTTCATGGTTCTCGTCAGGCATTGTTGAGATTTTGATGAGGGATTTAGATCAACTTTCATCTTTCGTCTGACTTTGATTTCATGTTCTCGCAGGGCATATTTGGAATTTGAATGAGGGTTTTACCCTTGCCGCTGATTGCATCATCATAACGAAAGCAGTTTTCACAACCTTGGGTTTGTTTTGACAGACACAGTCATCAGGGTGCTCCTGCATGCTGCACACAAACATCACAAAGTCCCCAAATGAGATTTTGCATGCCTCAACAGGTAGTGTGGTAGTGCATTCAATTAGAGCATTGGGAGACTTACCCATGTACACCTTTGCAAGTTTGATGTCAATGGGTAGTCAACGGGTTAAAAGAGAAATCCAACATTCCATTGCAATATCTTATCAATTATTAGCTTTATTGATCACATGATGACTCATCATTAAAAGAGGCAATTTCTTCTTTTGTATGACACCATGTTTGTGATAATGAACCTAGGGCCCTATACTAGGGAAAATCGAATTATAATACTTTTTAACTATCAACGTCAAAGTGATTTACGCTTGAGATATAGATCAATGCAATAAACAGACATTCCTGGGACCTCTCTATTTGCTTTCAATTGCATGGACAGGCAGGGGGCGGGGGACATGGTGGAAGGATTCTGGGATTAAATGTGGACCTTAATCTCATTTCAAACTGCACAAAAGGCAATTAATGAATAGAAAATATGATTAAAGGTCACCTGTCTTTTCTTCTGTCTTTATCTTTTGTTTTTATTTTTCATAACATATTTCGTATCATAAATTCATAAAAGTTATGATTCATCTGGTCTTAGTTCAGAGAAGTCAAAATTATAAATCCAAAACGGAAACTTACTGTTGATAATTCCCTGTTTCGTTTCGGTGGGATTCACCCATCATCGTCAGGTGGTAGAGTGAGACTGAGACAATGATCGGTGTATCCCACCGAAACGTAACAGGAAACTATCAGCAGTAAGTTCAGTTTGGATTTATATTTTTGACTTATTTGATATCATATTAAAGAGAAAGGATTGATCATTGAGATGAGCAATACAATTTTATCAGGATGTTATCAATTCTCAGTTAATTAAAGGGTAAGTCCACCCTAGAAATTTCTCTGTTTCAATAAAAGGAGATAAATTTGAACGGCAATTTAAAAAAGAAATGAGCAAAATCGGTCAAAGAATAAGAAAATTACACTCATTTACATTTTCTAGTAAACTACTCTTGGCTCTGCAAATTGGCAACACTGATGACATCATATGCGAGCAGGTCTCCATTCACTTTGTACATGAAATTTCACATTTTTTCAATTTTCTTGGAAGTTACACATTTTCTAACCCCCATAGTCAATGTATGTTCAGAAGAATTGCTTTTTATATAACATACTTTGACTAAGGGGTAAGAAAATGTGTAACTTTCACGAAAATTGATAGAAAAAAAAGGAAAAAAGTGAAATTTCATGTACAAAGTGAATGGAGACCTGCTCGCATATGATGTCATCAGTGTTGCCAATTTGCAGAGCCGAAAGTAATTTACTAGATAATGTAAAAGAGTGTAATTTTCTTATTCTTTGACCAATTTTGCTCATTTCTTTTTTAAAATGCTGTTCAAATTTATCTCCTTTTTATAGAAATAGTGAAACTTCTAGGGTGGACTTTCCCTTTAATGGGAAAACTCTGGTTTCCATTTTTGTGAAACGCACTGTATAGCTCCCTCTTTACACCCCTGAGCTGTTCAAATTAAACTTGAATTATGGGCCTCATTAGTTTTTATAAACTAAGACATTGCATATAGCCTTCTTACTCTCGTTAAATAATACTTCAAATAAATGACCTCAATGATGGCATTAGCTTCAAATTGAAATAACGGCCTCATTAGCGACATTTAATAGGCATTTGTGGCCCACAAGGTTGAGTTTGTAGGGCCAAATTGGATAAAATGTTTTCCATATGGATGACAAATATCTTTGCTAGACTTAGATTGCTCCGAAGAAAGCTTTTTGTATGTTTGATTCTCAGTGTAAAACCAGAAACTTTTGTAAATTTTATAATAAGATTAGATTGTAAAAGTATCAAGACTTGAAATACCTGATCACTCAAGCATGCCATTGCCTGCTGTTTTCATTTCGTGCAGGTTTTTAGTTTTGCAATAACTGTTCAAATGTTTAGTCTCGGAATAATCTGAAGGCTGATCCCGTAGTTCCCCTTAGCGTGCCCTGTCTCGTCATCTCAGTCATAGATGTAAAACCATAATTATTTCCTTTTCTCCTCTTACGTACCTCTCATGGTCTCGAGAGCCATAAAGACTATTGCATAATGGAATTTGTTTGTCAGCCCTGAGTGCGACACTGTTTATTAATCCGGGCATGCCTGAAATGATTGCGATTAAAGAGCGAGGCTTCTCGTTTCCCGACCTAATTGGTGGTATTTTCTTAACATTTGAGACTGATAAAGCTGAGGCCCCCTTGTGTATGTCTTGAACTCTTTTCTAAGTTTAAAGGTGGTTGTGTCTTATATTTGAATAGGTTTTCATTTGCCTTCATATTTTATGAATTAGCAAATAAATGATGTTGATGGTTCACAGCATTTGTATGGTGCCATATATCTGTTTGAAAAATATTCAAAGGCGCAGACTCCTCCAAAATAAATCATAATATGCTTAATCTGTCGGCTTAGATTCCTGAATTGCCAATATGTATTTTTATCAAGAATTTGGAAGCAGAAAAAAATTAGGTCTAAAAGTGGCCAGTTATAGTTTACCATTCTTATGAAAATTAATTTTTGTTCTAGTGTCTGTGCAATAACCACTAAAACTATACATTATTCTAGGGGTTAACCATTAAGGATTTTGAAGAAAATAACAGAAAACATAAGATTAAGAACAAACAGAATCCAACAATTCTGTAAACTTCCTAACACATAGATGCATGTAGTAGTAAGGTGACAAGTCTTATTCACTTGTTACTTTTATGTTAATGGACAATTTCAACTCCTGATAACTTTTGATAGAAGTGATATTTGAAGCTCATATTTTGAATATGGTATAGTGACATTACATAGAACAAATGTCTTGGTGATCGGAATAGTTTATACCAGGAATTTATATCAGCCATGTTTTAATTACAATTTTAAGTCAATAAACCTGTTTTTACATCAGATATTGATCTAAGAGGAACATGACAGATATCTTGAAACTCACTTGTTGGCCTCTGTCTGTTAAAAGGTCAAGTTCTGTAATGAAAATCACATGAGATACTTCTGTGCTGTTTAGGCTGTATCTGTATCTGTGGTCTAATCAACAAGGGAAGTATAGAGGAGATTAAACAAAAAAGGTACATTGAAGAGTACAAGAAGATGTCTTTCTGATAGAATTTTCAAATTATGTTTTTTTTTTTTTTACATTTTCAAAATGACTATGGTTTTTGAAAAGAAGTTCATATTTTATTCATAAAGTACATATTTTATGAGTAAAAAAACTGAATTTAAATAAAGGCATGTAAATGTGATTTTTCATCACCATTTTTTCATCCTTACACATGAACGAGTTCATAATTCTTGAGTTGATACTAAAACTATACTACCAATAGGCCTATGTTAAGTAGTTATTTCAGTCTAGACCAGAGTCATTCAACTTTGGTTGCCAATACGCCACCATTCACCTGATCACGTCTGCAGTGATGAAGCTGTCATAATCGTTCTCTCTGAAAGTGACAGGTCCTTGCTGACCTTCTAATAATATCTACCCTACCAAATTGATCTTTGCCATACTGATCTGGTGCCATACCTATCTGGAGTATCCAAATCACCCAAAGACAAACTCACTTGTTTTCCCTGCTCGCTCTTCTCCCGTCTCGCCCAGTTCGTGTGTCCCCCGGAGACACGACCTATCCAAATGAAAGCTGACTTTTCTAAAAGGGAAAGATCAAAAGGGTGAAGAGAGGGTGAAGATCAAGAAGGTGAAGAAGGAGTGACAGAAAAGGAGTGCCTTAGGGATCAAGGAAAGTTGTCCTGTTCATGGTAAAAAGGCACCAGTGGATGAATGAACATCACATGTCCAGTGCTCCTTCATAATTATACTCAAAGGCAATTGTTCAGGCATTATTTCACCATCAGTGTAGGGGTAGAGCGAGGTTGCCATCGAGTTTTACGTTAGGTATAAGTTTGGAATTAGGGTTAGATGTAGTATTAGGTCCAGGGTTGGAATTAAGTATGCTGTTAGTGTAGCTGATGGACCAAGGAGTGACTGGATTACATATTGTGGCTACACATGTTGAGGTACATGGCAAGAAAATACATTCTTACATTCACTATCTTTGTTTGCATCTGTTACAGGGAACTTTTACATTTCTCTGTCCAAACCATCAGCAATAATATGTAATCTTTTATCTATTTTTTCCCTTTTTCCTGTGTCACAAAATTTTAAAGATGACAAATTTGACCAAAATATGCATTTCTGCCCTTGTGCCAGTCACACAAGAGAAAATCTGTTCGTGGTAGTGACCGCAGGGAGAATCAGCTGCAGGTAACGAGTTTGTCGCCGATGCCGGCGCGTCGTTGAATTAAAGATGCATTGATGATGATCTCTGAAGATTCCTCTTCAAGACGTCACAAAGCTAATGCCCTGTGGTAGTGTGATTCTGATGATACTGGTCACTAAACCCCCCGTTCAGACCAGCAATGTTTTGTATAGCTATTCAAAGACTATATAGGTATTTTGTTAGTGTGGATGCCCCTTCTGGTCTGAACATCTTGTAAAGTATTGTCATGTTGTAAAACAGAAGTTAAACATCATTTGGAATGAATAATCTTTAAAGCATTAGGGTCCATCATTTGTGTTAACCTGTTAAATACTACGCCTGGTCAGGTACTGTGAGGTCTGTGGAAAACGTGTGTTATGCCAAAATAAATTTGTACTCAGTTATAAACTCTACAATTTGCTGATGTGACCAGTAAACAGTTATTTTCAGTCTCTGAGTAATGAACATGATGTAAACTAACATAATGTATTCCTGCCCTTTCCAAAACAAGTTTCTTTCATGACTTTTCTAATAGAGCAATCTTAAGCCCTTGCACCACTGGCTATACAACAATCCTTAATACATCCCTGCATACAAAATTGTACATTTTTTTCCTCTAGTGTGAATACCCCTTTGGTCATTTTGTAGAGGTCAGTGGCTTCTCTCATCTCCCAGGTAATGTCCAGGTATCAGACTCCACATATCTTCTTTTGGCTGTAGCTGAGAGCATCTTAATGACTTGGGTCAATACAAAAATCACCTGTCTTTATTTGGCGTTCCGGTCATGTGTGTCGTCTGTCTTTATTAGCAATTTTCTGCTGTATTTTTTCAATCATTCTGCCATACTGTTCGTCTCACTGTCTGGATTTCATCCCGCTCTCTTTCTCTCTCTTTCTCTCCCTCTCTCTCATTCTCCTCAGTTTATCTGTTGTCTTGTTCTTCCCTCTCTTTCTCCTCTCACTTTCATATTGTGTCTCTACTTTTCCTATCTCTATCTTTCTGGTTGTTTGTCCTTCATGTGTAGTCCTTTATCTTTTTCTCTTTTTTTCATTTCTCTCCCCCTCCCTCCCTCTCTCTCTCTCTCTCTCTGTTTCCTCTCACTTTCAAACTGTGTCTCTGCTCTTCCTATCTGTCTTTCTAACTTTGCTGTCCCATGTGTATTCCTTATCTTTTTATTTAATTTCTCTTTTCTTTTGTTGGTCTATTTCTCTTTTCTACCTTGTTTTTGTATTTTGTATTTTTTCTTCTTTTTTGTGATTTTTCTTTTTTTCACCCTTTTTTAAATTTCTGGCTTCTTCCCTTGACCATTACATCACCCCCGTGGTAGATTTTGTGTACAGTGGCAGAGCTTTGTTTATATCATTACAAATTTTTATAATCATTTTTTATGTATTTCTTTACTGTATTATATCACAGGGATATCCATGTTTTGTTCTTCTTTTTTTCTAACTTTTCTCTTACCTGTTAACTGGTTTATTTATTATAATACTTAATACTAAGAAAACATTTTTTTTCTTGAACTATGAACCTGTTCACTGCACTCTTCTGCCAAATGTGTAATTGCTACAACACTCACCAGGTATTAGAATTAGCAAAAGAATATCAAAGTCAGGCCAAATCTGACTTGCACAAGCTGCTGAAGGCCATTTAATCTGACATTATAATTAACTGTAAGGGTCAGTGTCATACAGGTAATGCGATTTCCAGTCTCCCAAGTTATTATTGATAATCATTTTGTGAGCTGCCATGATTTTCTCCTTGAAATGGATTTGAAATGCATAATTCAAAGTGGACTGGACAGATTGTTTGGAAAAAATTAGCAACTGTCTAATCTCCTCCGGTCATCTGACCTGAAGAGGAAGATCTGATGAGATGGTCAGGAAAGGCCAGTCTTGGATCGCATCAGTGATGATGATGAGGATGAGGAGATAAGAAATGGATGAAGAGAGGTTGAAAATCATAAAGAGAAGCAATGAAAAGGATGGAACAAGAAGATAAAGTCAGGTCTAAACCAGGACAAAAGAATTTTTTATTGCATTGCTTCATTACTGATTGGTTGTATCATTATAGTTGCATGTAGTCATTGAATATTTTAAGTCGGTAAATGTATTTGATGTCTGTGTTACGTGCTTGTAGGCATCGTCTTAGTGATTACATCAATCAAGCAAACTATTATCATCATGGAGATGGAGAGAGAGAAAGGGGAGAGTGAGACAGAGAGAGGAAGAGAGATAGGGAGAGAGGGCAGGGAGAGGGGGAGAGGAAGAAAAAGAGAAAGTAAGAGAGAGAGAGGGAAAAGGGAGAGGGAGGGGAGAGAACGAAATGGAGCGCACAGAGAGAGAGAGAGAGAGAGAGAGAGAGACTGCAAGAGAAAGAAAGAATGGGCAAGAAAGGGAAAGAGTGAGGAGAAGAAGACAATACTTACAGGTCAATGATAAACAAGCAGAAAAGGGATGAGGAAGCATAGATGAATGGCATGATAAAGAACATCTATTTGATAAAGAGGCTGGGAGATAGATTTTCAGTGTAACAGGGAAGACTCCATTGTCAGCTGGGGTGTTATTCATATTCTTAACAAGAGTCCATTCCGTTGTGGCACTTATCAGACAACATGAAGTATTGCAAGAGTCAGAAGACAAGAAGACAGCAATAGTTCAGTTGTCAACTGTTCACAGATTTGTAACATGTATACATTGACAAAAAGAATGCTATATTATACATATAGTGCATGCTCTGGAGTTGAATATACCATCATATGTGCATCCATAGCTTTAGAATTTCTCAAGTGCATTATATGTCACCGAGGTGTCACCGAGGCCGAGGTGATATATATAGTGCACAAGAGAAATTCTATATCTATGGATGCACATTTTATGGTATATTTGACAATGAGCATGAACTATGTGTTATAGAAGATGGGAAACTGCTTGTGGGATCGGAGCTGATCACCAAACTATAAATATTGCAACATCGATCACAAGTCATAAAGTGCAATGCACTCTGTATTATTGATAATTCGTAAGTTATCAATATCTTGGGCTATGGAATTTTGTATGCAAATAAGCGTGCAATTGCACGGTTGTGGCCATATAACGAATAGCGCAGTGGCAAGAAGAACGAATCTGACCAATCAGAAATCTTCAAGTAACCCATCTTATATAACTGAAGAGTGAATCATGCAATACATGCATTTTATTTATAAAAAATATTAAAGGAAGTAAAAAAAAATGTAAGATCTAACATCCATGTCAATGAATAGGTATGGAGATGGATTTTTCAGAGTGAATGATGACATCAAATTGACTGCTTACAACTAGAAGAGCAATAACTTGCATCCATCAATGAAATTTTGATGTCATTCTGGCTTTTAGCAGTGCACATAAAGGAATTTGTAAGTATGCAAAGATTTGTAACACGCACACATTAAAGCTCAAGTGCAGTTTTAATACAGGGATGCCAATTTTCAGGCAAAAGCCTAAAAGGCCCTGGAATTTTATTTTTGGGCCATAGTCTGGGCATTTTTTTGTACAAAATATTTAATTCTAGGTGATTTTCAGGCCCTCTCATCAATTCTAACTGGCATCTTAAATACATGTAGATGTATAATCTCACATTGTCTACCTTTCATACAAAAACACATTCCTGAGATCATGCAATATTCCATTCATGATTTCCACTGAAGTTTAGTGTAAATATTTGAAATAAGTGCAATGTGACGGTTACACTCTGCCTTCTATGTTAAGACCCACCTGATCCTCGACTGCTCCCCTGCCTCCCCGCATAACCATCACATCACTTCATTACATGTGTCGTGCGAATAGAACTCTCATTCGCTTTACACTTGTGCAGGCTCTGTGTGACTTTGTGTCGCTGATGCTAGGAGTCCACTGGGCCGGCGCCAGTTCGCGCCAGTTCGCGCCAATGCAATTTGCTGTGGCGCCTAGTGTCGCCAATAAGGTGCCTAGTGGCGTGCAGTGGCTCAAACTGCCTCCCAACTGGCTCGTGGTGGCTCGTAACGGCGCCAAATTTGAATTTGGCGGCAAGGAAATTTCTAAATGTTTAAAATTTTCGTCGCGCCACTTGCATCGAGCAATCAGCGCGAAGTGTCCACCAAGTGGCACCAAATGGCGCAAACAATCCGCCTATTGGAATCCACTGGAATGTAATGGCGCACGCCATGTGACACCTAGTTTATTCCACTTGGCGACACACAACATGCCGAGCGGACATTAATAATTCGGCGCCACAGCGAGCCACTACGCGCCAATCACATAGTCTTTGGCGCGAACTGGCGCGAACTGGCGCCGGCCCAGTGGACTCCTAGCATGACACGACATTAAAACTATTTTTCACCCTTCATTTGACTAATATTCAACTTGAGAAAGAAAAAAAAAAACTTCACTGCCTCTTAGTTTTGCTTACTATTTCTTGCTGCTGACCAGCTGAAAGGAAGGAAATCTGACAAACAGTTTTTGAGGGGCTACCATAACTAATTAACCTTTAAAGAAGAGTAGCAGGGACTTGATGACAGCAAAAGTTTCAAGGAAACAAATGTGGTCATTAAGTAGTGGCCAAAACAGTTACATTAATGGCGATCACTTGCAAATGGCATTCTGATATCTTGCCCAGGGTGTGTTTTATGCAACAATAATCCTGCCATGAGACCTTCGGGGTGGATACAAGCAGAAACGAACAACTGTCCAGTCAGCTTTCCGGAACTGACCTGGGGGGAAGACCTAATCAATATGGTAATCTCTTCCAGTGTGTCTGGTTTACTTAAGAAAAGGTAGATGGATGATGATCGAAGATGGATAAATAAGTAACGGGATGGAATAAGGAGAGATGGCTGAATAGGAGAGAGAGAGAGAGAGAAAGAGGGAGAGCCACCAGTGTGTCTGGTTTACTTAAGAAAAAGTAGATGGTTGATGAAGGAAGATGGATAGATAAGTAAGGGAGGATGATGTGAAGAGAGATGGATAAATAGGAGAGAGAGAGTGTGTGATGTGAGGAGATGAGGAAATATATGAAATAAGTGAACATGGAGTGAAAAGGGGGATAGATAAAAAAATGGTACAAAGATGGCATTGATGAAGGAGTAAGAATGAGTGATAATAGATGAGGATGGAGAAGATTGAAGATGAAGATTAATAGAGAAGATGAAATTTTAAAAAGTTGAAAGATAAAGATTTAAAAAGATGACATTGATGAAGGAGTAAGAATGAATGAATTAATAGATGAAGGAAGATAGATTATGAATTAAGAACACAAAAGATTAGGAAAGTGGGAGAAGAGATGGATAGATAGAAAAGGAATGAATTGAGAAGAGAAGAGAAGAGATAATAAGTGTAAGATGTGACCATGAATAGAAAAGAGAGATTCAGTAGAAAATGTAGAGAAGAAAGATGAAGATTGTACATCTCTTCATCTTTTTTGTGACCAACTAAGTACTCTCGCATAACATGTTTTTACACTTTTGATGCCATTTCATAGATGGGGGAGTATTGACAATTTTGAAAGCTTTGTGGCATGGCCCTCACTTCAAGATAATCTGTTGATCTGGTAGATCTGAGTACCTTCTCAACAAGCTCTCTGTAGTATAGCCACAGGTGTTGTAAAATGGGTAGGAGTGCTCTGAGATGTTTGATGATTCCCTGCAACCCACCCCAACTTAAAATTCTGACAGTTTAAAATTCTTCATTAAAAGACTCTTAGCTCCCTTCAAGATAATCTTTTGATCTAAATTATCATAGCCTCTGAGTACTCTCTGCCATTAGACAACACCCAATACTTTAGCTAGGGGCATCAGGAGAGGTGGGGAGGGGTTTTTCTAAGTTGTTGGACACTCCCTCCTTCACTTAGAATTCTGAAGATGGCAAAGACTTTAATCCATGTACTGTGAGAAAAATACAAACAAACCACAAACAATCAAGCAGACATACAAAAAACAATATGAAATAAGCAAAATTTTACAAAAATGAAGAGGGTAGGAGGAAACAGGGTACTGAATCAAAGAGCAAATGGAACAACTTTTTTTTCTCCCAGAGCAAGGAGGGGAAGGGCTGGCATGCAGAGTAAGGATTCCATCTCTCTAAGAAAATTAGGAGAGGGGCAAAGTAAAAATTTGTTCTCCTGTAGTGCTATATTGAGAATGGACAATGTCACAATAATGTCCCCCCAAAATCCCAAACGACCCTGTCATAAGAAAGTTGTATAGTGACAGATTTGTATTCAAGCTGCACTGTAGTAATACCACAATGTCTGTATCTACTCTAGATCACTCAATATAATATGTGTTTCAGTGAATTTGGAAGAAGCAGAGACTAGGAGTCACGAAATCACCAGATTGTCACTTAATATGAAAGACCCCCTCACTCCAAATATGAACTAGCTTTTGGTTATGTATACAGCCGCCTACAAGGCTCAATATTAGCACAAGGTTGATATCTACTCAAGATAATCCAGAATGTGATTCTTTGAACCAAAGAGGATAAGCAGAATCGTTATATTGTTAGCAAATTTGAAAGGCCCCTCACTCAGAATATGAGCCATCATTCTTTTAAAGTGTCAAATTTGATATCTACCCAAGATAACCCAGAATGTACATTCTTTGAACAAAAGGGGGTAAGCAAAATCATTGTATTGTTGGCACATTTGAAAGGCTCCTCAACCAGAATATAAACAATCTTTGGTTTAAAGTGTCAAGTTTGATATCTCCTCAAGATAACCCAGAATGCACATTTTTTTAACAAAAGGAGGTGAGCAAAAATCATGATGTGGCAAATTTGAAAGGCCCCTCACTCAGGGTGTGAACGATCTTTGGTTTAAAGTGTCAAATTTGATAAGTACTAGAGATAACCCAGAATGTGCATTCTTTGAACAAAAGGGGGTGAGCAAAATCATGATATTGTTGGCAAATTTTGAAAGCCATTCACTCAGAAATATGACTTATCTTTGGTTTAAATTGTCAAGTTTGATATCTACTAAGAATATGTATTCTTTGAGAAAAAGTTATGTGCAAAATTACAAGATTGTCCATCAAATCTTAGTGAGCCTGCTTCTGTGAGTAGCAGCCTATCTCTGTTCAGTTCATTCTTATCAAAATGTCTATCTACATGAGGTCACTCTGTGTGTATCTGTGAATATTTTTTTTTTCAGTGATGGGGTTTGCCAAATTGCAAGATCCTGGGAAAATCTGGAAGATCTCCCCTCCCCCATTCAGAAAATTGTCTAGCCTTTCTTCTGTATACAGCCAGCTACCCACACAGTTCATTATGTAAGCACAAAGTTGATATCTACTCAAGATAACACAGAATGTGTGTTTCTTTGAACAGGGGAAGGAATCTGCAAAATTGCAAGATTGTTAGCAAATTTGAACAACCTACCTCAAATAATGAGCTAGCACTACTTCTGTGATTAGCAGCCCACTTTTATTTAGTTTAGTATTATCAAAATGTCTACATCTACTCCAGATCAGTCTATATGATCATCATTCTGTGAATGATTATTTGTGAGGATTGCACAAAGTCTAGAGATAAAGAATCTTGAATCATTTGAAAATCTGAAACACTCCTTTACCCCCTGAAGATGATCTAGCGACACCCTTGCATCCAGCCAACCAATGGTCGTTGTAAGCACATAGTTGTTATCTACTTAAGATGACTTAGAATGGGTACCCATGACCACTTGCTGCTGAAGATTTCTCTCTTGATTAAATTCACTTTCTGATGACTGCTACTCCATTCAGAGCCCCTCCCTCCCCCCCCCCCCATGGAAATAACAGGAGTCTAATTCAGTTCATGATTTTTTTTTTTTTCAAGGAGGGAATACTAGTACAAATGTGATCTGAAGTAGAATGTGATGAAGGACTTATTGAGAACATGAATTTGTAAATGCATTTTGTTGAAGAAGCTAAAGGTATGTGGTAGTATTCTAAATGCAATAAAGGATGAAAGTGACATGAATTGGAAGTGTACACATTGGATTTCAATTCATTTTCATTTTAATTTCAAATTACCTTCCCAATAAATATACATTAGGGGAACAATAAAGTTAAGACAAACAGAATGGTGATAACATATAATAAAACAGAGATAGAAGGATGAATACAGGGGATTATGAAGAAAGTTTTTTTCAAAATCATTGCCATGCTGGAACATATTTAGGGAATGTTATTTCAAGGCATATGTATGCATTGAAAATAGAGTTGAAGAATTAGGAAATAGGTTATAGATAATAAGAATGGAATGCTGGTGATACAAAATGGGCAGGATTTCTAGATAGGAAGGAAGTGAACCTAGGAAATAAAACCATAAAGATAATAGAGGGCGGGAAAAGGGAAACAAGTTGGAGGAATTTATTGCTGCATCTGGAATGCCACATCCAATTTAGGATGAAGCTTGGAGGCAGGTTTTATCCCTTATGACAGAAATAATGAGGTAGCCTCCTTCCTTATCCTACCAATCAATCCTCCCTGTAGGAAAGAGTGCATGGCTATAAGATGAGAGACCTTTTCAGCCGGAATTTCTTTAAAATGGATAGGCCAGAAGTGTTTTTACATTAAAAAGACAACATATTTGGATTGCAAACTTTCTCTTGTCATTCACAATAGTTTTTACCACTCTCTTAATGACACACTATGACATTTTCATAGGAGAATTTATAACACTTGTTTGGAAAAGGGGATCTCCATTTATCTTAAAATGGGGGGGGGGGAGTAATATTGCTCTATACATATTCTTACCTTACTCCTTTCTTTTCATCTGTAAAAAAATGATACTGACAATTTAGCAGAAAGAAATTTTAGGAGGGAGGTTTAGGTTATGGTGTGCAAGGTAGGGTTTGTTTGTGATGTGTGGTACAGGATTGTGGCAACACTGAAAATAGCTCAGTAATTTCTGTTCTGCATCCCTCGGACAAAACAGAGCAATTTGTAAAAAGCTTGATGTTTGTGACTAATTGCATTAATTACTTTAACCCATTCGTGACAGAGGTCCACATTTTGTGGTTTGACCTAATAACTTTTGATGCAGAGCCCTAAAAATTATACCAAATACATGAGCAGAAAGAGCAAAAAATTCTACACAAACTGTGCCCATTTTGGTTGCGTCAATATTTGTTGTTTGATGCTGAAAATTTTTTAAAGGAAAATAAGCATTAAAATCCTCAAATTGGCAATGTGATAGAAAGTTTAAAATCACCATTTTCCCCTGCAAATTGGCAACTTTTTGACTTCTCATAATTTCTGTCAATATATATTCATTTCAGATACATGACATTATATAAGAAAAATGTAGCAATAAAATAAAGATGTTGGTGTTGCCAATTTGAAGAATAAAAGCTGATCAAATTAGGCTTTAAATAATTCCTGTCACGAATGGGTTAATGAATCATAAGATCAATTGCTAAGCTTTTTGTTCCAAGGCCAAGAGGAGAATGCGATCTAATTTTTCATGCTCTCTGCTTTTATGGGGAAGAGCATTTCCCGTACAAGTATTCAAATGTCGGTGATGCCTGAAGGTGCTTGAAAAATTTATTTACTTCTTGATCCATAACTTCAGTATAATTTCTACACTTCCTCAAAAGAATTGTAATACTTGTAGAGCTCAGATAGCAAAGAACCTGTAGACCAAAATGTACAAGTAAAAGGCAGTCATTGCTTCTCTCAGAAGATACTTAAACAAACCAACCTCCAAGCTTTGATTCATGGCACCAGTAAGTGTTGGCACTCATGATTCTTGACGGCATAGGCTGCCCGGAGGTATTCCGGGCATGCCTAAAATTGGCACCCAGCAAAGCTGGCTACACATCCCAATACTGGTGGAAGCATCGTGTCTCTACCCCAACATTACTCCCTGGGAACTTTGTGTGGTTGGATGAGCCTAAGATATAATGGTGGGAGTTGTTAAAGGTAGACAAGGTTTCAAGTAAGGACATAGTGAAATGTTGCTTACCAGTACCTTTTTTGACATTTCAAGCAATAATGAAATATTTCAAACAATAATGAAATATTTCAAATGGTCCATAAATCTGGCCGTCAATGCTTGAATTAAATGAAAGGATCGAGTTTCTTTGTAAACAAGAAGTTTGTATTTCATTTTCATTGCTTTTTGAAAAAATCTGGGTGCCATTAATGAGTAACATCAGTTTTTAATGTCATGAGGGTAATATTTGACTCTGCTTTTGTGTTTCACTCATTTTCCATTTATCTTGTAAATCGTAAAATTTCATATCAATTAAGTATCTCTATCTCTTTATACACCTCTTTCTTGTCCCTTTCTCTTTTGATTATATGGCTTGCTCAAAAACACCCTGACCTCCTTTTATCATTTCACTCCATTGCACTTTGTTCATGCTTCCCCTGTTCTTCACTCCTCCGACAATAAGCTTGTGATTTGGTTGGCACAAATGACCATTTTTCAAATCCCTCATTTGCTACCGCGCTGCACAGATAGATAGGAACGTGATGAGATTGCTTCAGGCTAGGTCTAAAGACTTTAAGTCTCTCCCGTCCCTAAAATTAGGCCATAGAATTATCTCTTCCAGTGTAGGACATTCATTACCCTACTTGTAAACAGTTTAGCTGTAGCACTCGGGGATGCATTTAATATGTCATGGTGTCCTCATCGTTTGTTATTGTCTTTTAACATTATTCTTTTAAATGCTTCCTAAAGTACATATTCCTCAAATTTTTTTTTTTATAAACATATTCTAGTGTATTTAACATTTTAATGGTTGCATAGACAAATTGGTTTGCTTGTCTTGTGAGTGCACTTTCATTGAGTTTTCATAAATTGAATTGAATCTTCCCCCACCCACTCTCTCTTCCTCCCTCTATGTCTCTCGGTATCTAACTCTCTCTGTCACTCTTGATATATCTCTTGCCCTGTTACTATTTTGATTTCTTTCTTTCTCTTGAGTCTATCTCTTTTTTCCTTTTCTTTCTTTCTCTCTTTTTTTATTTCTTTCTTTCTCCCTTTCTCTCTTTCTCCCTCTCTCCATACTCATTTGTCCAACTTCCTGTTTTGGGTGAGCATTATTGTATATTTTCAGTTCAGCAGAAGAAAATATCAGTAAAAAAAAAGTGTCAAAACCCCCTTTATTTGATAACAGGACTAAGAGTGTGTTACTAACTGTAATGTTGCCAACCATTGTTTTTAATGTCAATCAAAGTGTCAAATGATGAATTCTGCGCAAGGGAATAAAGATCAAAATCTAGAAAATAACTGACTGAAGAAATATTGTTCAAATATTGACTGTTTTGAGGGGCATGGTTGAAACTATAGCCCAAGGTGATCTCAAAACTGTACTGTGCCCCGGGATGAAGTCGAGGGGCATAGTACAGTCTCGAGATCACCGGGGAGCTGTAATTTCAACCCCCCAAAATAAGCAGTCAATGGGTGTGTTTAGTGAGGGAACTCGATTTATAGACATTAGAAATGGGTACTTGAGTCGCGAACACAAATCGCGCTCACAATGGGTGGTCTTTCTGGATGTCGTGTTTATCGTCACGATCTGAGTTCCCGACACCCTCAAGCCCATGCCCAGCTGCAAGGTGACCCGGCAGTGAAGGTCAAATCTGGCGGGCGTATTACTTTTTATCTCATCCAGAAACAGGAGTCCGAAGTTCCCAAACGAAACGCGACCGAAGTCCCGTTGTGTTTATTACCACGACTTGAGTCGCCGATCTCGTTCAACAGGTAATTAAATCCCCCTTTCTTGCGGAACTCAAGTCTGGTACGCTAGTTCGGTAATCAAGCCGCGTCATGTTTATCGAGGGTAATAGGTAAGCTAGTTCGGAACTTGGGTTGCTTATTAGCCCTCTGTTACCCTCAATAAACACGCTCAATATTTGTATACCGCATCCTGAGTGTTAATTCCCCCAAAGTGGATATTTTTACAAAATATGCTTGTCCAAATGTATTCATTTGAATGGAAACCAATCGAAGAGTCATGCACATGTCAAACCATGCTAACTGCGCATATCTATTGTTAACATCATACGCATCTGCTACGTCAACTCTTTTTACGCGCAGGTAGAGCTATGTCCGGTCAATATTTTTCGCTATATGGCCCAGCAGTCAGTAGTGGATTTCATGCCCACAAATTCGACCCATCAGAGGCCTAGATTTTAGACAAGAGGTATACAACATTTCATATAACCATGGTCATTAGGCAAGTAATGTTCAACTAAAAATGGCCTGTAATGTTTGCATGTTCTTTTTCCGTAACATTCATAACAGAAATTTTGGTCACCGCTGTGGTTTGAAGCATTACCCAAATTATTCTTTCTTCAATTAGGTTAATGGTCTCCAGAAGAATTACTTTTGGTGTAATAAAATAGACCGAACATGCCTCGGTTTTCTTTTTTTATGAGGCCCAAAAGACAAAACTTTCCTTGAAAATGTTGCATTTGTAAGCATGGAATTGCCCATATACACATAAAATGCAGCCTTTCGTGTAAAAAAAAAAAAAGAAATGGAAAGGAGAGAATTTTAGGAAGGCATAATAAGGCCTTGTGGGTATGCATGTAAGTTGCCACACATTTGGACTTGTGTTTTTCTTGTTCTTGATTTACGATACCATAAATTTTATAAATACCTTTTCAAACAAACTGTCCATAAGGTGACAGGAAGTGACTATATAGCTGGAAACAGAGGTATGGAATTCCTTTGCAATTTCTCCTCGAGTTATGGAGTTATACATGATTTAAGAATTCAGTCAACCTTTAAAATTTTTCATTGACAAGTGATTTTGATTTCTTCGCGAGTATTCCTTGCGAGTATTGAGTATTAAATCAGACCTGCCAACCAGTATGATTTTTCCGTATT
>CM057152.1:31241947-31618726 GCA_029962745.1 Echinometra lucunter
GATTTTCCCGTATTTAGTACGATTTTTCAATTAAAATACCGGCATACGCTTTTTCTCTATTTTAATATGTTTTTTCAAAAAAATTATAATGATCTACATATTTTTGTTCTATCTGGCTTTCCATAGTATGTAGCGATCTTGTCATGGATCTTGTAGCTTCCGCGTGCGTGTTTTCGTACGCATTGTATGCATATAGTTTTGTGCATGCGATATGCCATCGCCGTGCCAGTGCTTGCCACTACAGCGCGCGCATACATGACATCTACATGTACAGCAGCGGGATGGTCACGATCAGCTCCACTAGACCTTTGGCAGGCCTATCCAGGTGTGCTCCGCACAGCACCTTGCTCAAAAAGCGGCTCACCACGCTTCGGAATTTCAGTTCTTCGATGGAATTTTAACCCATAAAACTGTTAATATGGCATCCAAATCATCCAGTAAAGGAGGAAAAAAAGCCTAGGAAGCAGTGCTTTAAGTTGCACTACTCTATGAAATGGGATTTTATTGTTAAATCTGTCAGAGGCAAAACTTTCGTGCAATGCACTGTATGTGGGTTGGACTTGTCTTGAGCATTGCACATAGTGGATTATGATATCAAACAACACACCAACAACCAAGCACACAAGTTGTGCTGAGGATTTTTAAAAAAGCAACCATCAATCCTTCAATGCCTTATGAAGCCATCCAGTGCAATTTTTTATGTTATCAGAGCGGAAACCTTGTGGACTGAATATATTGTGGAGCACAACGTGCCATTTTCAGCTTCTGATGATTTCACCAGTGTTGTCGAGAAAATGTTTCCAGAGACCAGACAGCAAAATTGCTGCCAAGTTTTCATGTCGTGGCACCAAAACTACTTCCATTTCTTGGACTTTAGGACATGATAGATAGATGTAGATCTATGTGTATACAATATTAATAATTTGTTAAAACCCAGGTGAGATATCATACATGTGTTTCAATACGTTTCCTGTTTTATCTGCATAGCAGTGCACATTTTATTATAAAATACAGGTTTTTTGGGGGAAATACAGTTTTGGGGATCACAGAATACAAATTTTCATTCCCAGAGGTTGGCAGGTCTGTTAAATGTAACTAAAATGAAAGTAAATAAATGCAAGTGCCAAATACTCAATCCTGATTGGTTTAAAATCAAGTTGGGTTTAAGTTTGTTAACTGCCTTTAAATTCAACTTTTTATGCCAGAGAATGGATGTCTAAATGTTCATTATACCTTTAAGATAACATTTCCAGCTATTCCAAGCATCATACCAGATTGTCTACATATTATCCTAACCTTGATCTTTGAGGGCCTCCATCCCACTCTTATGTTATCATCAAGATAGTCACCAATCAGGAAATCCTTCTGGTTTATTGGTTCACGACATGTTTGCTTCCATGAAATGCCCACCTTTCATTTCCTGCTGCTTCCTCCTCCTTCCCAAGTCGCCCGCCCCCGTCTCTTTGATGCCATCCTGAGAAGTCAGGAGATTATCTTTTCTTATTAAGTGTAATGGATGTAAGCCTAACCTTAGCCCCCATCCCTTAAACTGATTACGCCTCGCAGGGGGTCCTTCCCGTGACGTCAATCTTTCAAAGCGTTATAGAACCGATAGATTAAGACCCGCCGTCCTTTTGTCTGACCCCGTGTGTGGGCATGCTGTGATCTTGCCGATTCTTCCCCACCTCTGAGGTTGGTTACCGGCCGGCCCATGATTTAAAGGGGTGCTGCCGCCCATCTGGGGGTTGATGGTGCAATGTGATCAAGGTGCTAAATTGGATGTGGCCTATTAGGACGGTAGGTGTATGATGTTTGAGTGATGCCCATCTAGGGGTTGACAGAGATATGAGATGCAAACATTTCAAAGTTGACATGACTGAAAAGTGGAATATTGCATTCAGTATGTTATGAAAATAGTGAAAGTTGCAATTTCTGCTTCAAATTAAACGGGTCATTTTTGCTCAATCATTGGTATAATTTAAACATTGAAAAATTTATCTTGGGGATGCTCTCATTTTATTTATTTTTTTTTTTTTGGTGCTAGTTTGTATTGGAAAAATTTCCTTGCATAAGATGGTGCTACCTTTTGAAATAATCAATTTCATAGCTTGCAGAGCAGTTAGAAAATATAAAATCATACCCTTGCCTTGAAGAATAAGAGATTGTTGTAGTGTCACCAAACATATTATATTTGCAAGACATTTACATTATCCATGAAGTGCTACAGAGTTTTATTCATTATTCATTTTATATTTTTGTGGCAGTAGAAATTAAAGAACTAAGCTCAACTCTGCAGAACAAATGTACCCAACATTTTCAACAAATGGTACCAAAAACACATAATGTCTTGTCAAAAACATCTTTAGTCATGGACATTTATTTTTGCCTTCAGCCCCTTAATATTTGTCCATACGCATAAGTTTCAGTGCATCTAAAGCCTGTTTGTTTGTTGTTGTTTTTTGTGGAGGAGTTACTGAATAAAGATTTCTCCTTAAAATTGAAGACCAAAGATCCAAATTCTTCATTATGTGTTAATAGCTTCTATGTACAGTTGATGTCCATTTTTCCTTGTGGGCAGTCATTCTATCTATCCTCTGCATCACTATGATGTGTGGTGTTTGCTCTATTCGTTATATCTCCCGAGGATATTTCAGTCTATTTTCTCCTATAAACTTTATGTACATGTCGGTCATCATCATTATCTTTCCATTGCATCAATATTACAAGGCATTTGCTGCTTGCTTGTGATGTATGTACGTACTATAGCTTCTTATGTGCAAGGTCTCAACGAAAGTCCTGTGGTTGAAGAACAAGTTGGTCTTACCCAATATCAGAATACATATCTAGGTAACACTGTCCATTTTTAGGATAAAATTATGACAATCCTTTACACTTTGATAACTTTTGAAAATTTTTCTTTGCATCAGTATTCATGGCATTTGCTGCTTGCTTGTGAAGTACCGTCTACTTATGTGCAACATCTACACGAAAGTAATGCATTGAAGTATTGGTTGGTCTTATTCAAGTATCCTTAGACATATCTTGGTCACACTGCTTATTGAAATTATGAAAAATTCTCTATTTTGATAATTTCTAAACATTTTTCTTCTTGCATGAATATACTTTGGAGTTAACTGCATGTCTGTAAAGTACCAGCTACTTATGCGCAAGGTTTCAATAAAGGTATTATGTCGGTCTTATCTGAGCCTCAGAAGACTTATCTAGGTCACATGATTTTTTAAAAAAATAAAAGTATGAGTAAGTATGAAAAATTATGGAAAAAAATCCATTTTATATAATGATCTCACAATTTTCAACGATGTCTAGAATTTGTTTTTCTCTGGGAAAGATATACTAAAGATCTAGATTTGTGTACAACAGAAGTGGGAGGCCTGTAAGTAAAATTCTGTCGTCCATGAAGACATGATTATTAGATCGTTGGTGACTAGAGTGTATTGGTTACCATGGTAACTGTCTAGTCACTGTTGGATATTCACCTGCAAAGGAAGAGGACTTTTCATCACCTTTTTCTTGTCGATGGATGAAATTTTGTTGGAAGCAGCTTTATTGCTTTTACTTGATATATTATTTGGCTGTAATGGCTTTACTGCAGACATTGAAGCCATTATTGCCTTTGGTGATTTTGGCTGCAATATCCTTTAGGTTTTGGCAGGAAATATTTCCTTTAGATCAGTATCGTATGTTTTCTAATCAGCTTTATGTGTGTCTGGTGATATATGAAGACAGTTTATGGAATTTAAATAGGGTAATTGCCGATGTATGAAACATGGGATTAAATGGATATTGCAACAGGACCCTGTTTCTTAAAAACTTGTTATCAGTAACAACTGTCACATTTCTATGACAAATTTGCTCTCAGCCAATCAAATGTAAGGATTTCAGTGGATAACAGTTATTATTTTTATTGATAACGAGTTTTATGAAACGGGGCCCAGCTCTTTGCCATTGTAGGAAAGTCAGAGTTTTCCTCTGAGAAGACATGTTGAGACATGAAGGGGCCTTTTCTGCTCCCTCAAAGTTCTTTGTGACTATAAAAGAAGAAGAAAATGTGTTGTACATTTGTACATCTAAGAATGAAAACATATTCTGCTACAATGCCCTTCCCCTGCACATATATGCTGAAAATTCATTGGATTATAGCTAGGCTCCACTAGTTTGTCTTTAGTATAATAATCCAGGGGAGCGTTTCATGAAAGGACTTGTCGGATGTTTTATCCGACAAAGTCTGTTTTATCCGACAGTTGCCATAGTAACGATGCTTCTCAGCCAGTGGAAATCAAGGAAAGATGTCAGATCTGACAACTTGTCAGACAACAAATGTTGATGAAATGCTCCCTTTCTGAAATCCAAAGATAAAAGAAGCACCAGGAAAGGTTTACATACAGTGTGCTAGTTTCTGGAAGTTGGACATTACAGTGTACTGATCACCTGAAAATGTAATTTTTTGTACAGCTAATGAAATACCCCCCCCCCCCCAAAAAAAAGTACACAACATTCCAGTAGTTAACACTTTAAGGGAGTTTAAAGAAAATTAAGGATAACATGAGATCACCGTAAGCAGGATGGAGCTGGCAATTTGATGCCATAAATGCCCTGATTCATGCGCGCCCATGTGCATGTCAATTCTACTTACTAGTCGCCTGTATTTAAACTCATAATACCCTCCAACTGAAGTAATCATTTCGCCTAATAGTTTGAATACAGTATAATGACATGGAACCCTGAACATACTAGCAAAATAGCTTTTGATTATACTTTGACTTATATGTGTTTACAAACCGAGTTAGCATCCATCATGCTCTCAGTAGATGGCTTTGACTACATTTGATACAGAGAACTAATTGCATGTCACGGCAGGCAAGGGTATGATAAAGAATGACATGTTCTTTGTATGTTGCCAATTCGTGGTAAAAAATCATATAAAAATCTTACATGATTGGTAAAGTCAAGTCAAATCTTTGAGGATGGAGAAAAAAGTTATGTGTGCTGGAGCTTACTAGGTGGATTGTTAGGCCCCAATTCACAAAAGGGAATTCAATTTAAACCATGGTTTGAATTTAAACCATGGTCTAAATCTCAAAGGACGTGCGCGTATGTCCTCTTGTCCAGTGTGTGGGCAGTATGATAATACGCTTTTATATGCTTACTTACGCTTATACTGATTTAAAGGCAATATTATCAATTGATTAATCAGTATAATTGTTACCGTTTTTTATATGAAATCGGAAGATAAGCATGATCTTAACTTAGGATCTACCAATAATCTTTTTAAAGGGGAACAAGGGGGGGGGGGGGTTCCATAGAGTTCATGGACCAATTTTTTAAATTGTGAGTTTTAGGAGTTATAAATTACCCCTAACACTTTGATTGCCTTTGTGCCCCCCCTAAAACACCCTAAAACACACGATGCTTTTTCCAGTCTAAACATCAGAAGTAGTACATAATCCATTGAGCATGATTTGATTTTAGTATAACCAACATTTTCCATAGACCACAGCCCGAGTTATCTCATGCTTAATATTTAGAGGGTTAAGGGGAACAAGTAAGCTGTGGAGGAGGGGGGGGGGGTTTCCATAGTGTTCATGGACCAATTTTTTAAATTGTGAGTTTTAGGAGTTATACATTACCTCTAACACTTTGATTGCCTTTGTGCCCCCCTAAAACACCCTAAAACACCCTAAAACACACGATGCTTTTTCCAGTCTAAACATCAGAAGTAGTACATAATCCATTGAGCATGATTTGATTTTAGTATAACCAATATTTTCCATAGACCACAGCCCGAGTTATCTCACGCTTGATATTTAGAGGGTTAAGACGGTCCTATCACCTACTAGTATTGCCTTGTTTGTTTATCATTTGTCTGTCTTTTCTTTAGTTTGCTTATTAATATGTTCAGAAAATAAATGATACTGTTTTCACATCTAACTCTGATAGCAATACACTGTTGTCACTCTTTTTGGGGGGAGGGGGGGGGGGGGGGGGTCCTAGTTAAATGGTAGGTAGCTGCATTAATGTATCCCGGTAGGTCTATATCATAGCCATAAATGTACAGCTAGAAACCCTTGCATCATTATCATAGGAGATACACTATCTGCATGTGCATCATGCACCGTTTTATATTAGAACCGAGACTAACAGATGTCAGCAGAAAGTTTAAACTATTTGCAGTTCCTTCTGTCTCTCTCTCTGTCTCTCTCTCTGTCTCTCTCTCTCTCTCTCTCTCTCCCCCCTCTCTCTCCCTCTCCCTCTTTCTTTCTCTCTCTCTCCATATCTCATTCTCTTCTCTTTTTTTTTCATTCCATTAAGTTGTTTCTCCCTGTCTTTTTCTCTTTCTATCTCTTTTTGTATTGCTCTTCTCTCTTCCCCCCTTTTTTTTCTTCCCTATCTCCCTATCTCCTGTTTCACAGAAAACTGTCCCAGAAAGTGTGTTTTCTCCTCTCTGTCACTATGTGTCTACCACTTGCCCTATCTCTCTATATCCATGAGATTTTCTTTTTGCGTTGTCCTTTCTTTCCCCTTTTTCCTTTTATCTCCCCTATTAATCTCCTGTTTCACAGTGATTTTGAAACTCTCCCCTGTAAATGTCTTTTTTTCTGGTTCTCTGTCATTAGGTGTCTTCCACTTGCTCCTATATTTTCCGTATCCATGGCGACATGGGTAGAACACGGGGTATCAGGTTCACCACAATTTTAACATCTCCTATGAAAGTCTATTTTTGGAAAGCAGAGCTGTAGCCCGACCCTTCGGTCCAAAGGGTTCAAAAAGGCAAATCAATAGCGTGATGATAAATGCGAGAAATGCATGAGAAAGTCTTTGATGGCTCCAGAAAATCTTTTTTCTAATGGTGTAGTGCACTCTCCATTGGTGTACTGTGTATCAGGTATCCCTTTATTATGCTCAAAAGGAAAGAGTGGCATTAGATGCTTACCATCTTTGATTCTTAAATGGTGCATTGTTTCACCTCTGAAAGCTTGATTGCATGTAGGCCCCCCCCAAAAAAAAAAAAAAAAAATTGTTATGTTGCCCTCACATGCACAAAATTTGAAAATTAGGTCGGTCGGTCAATTTTTTTTATTTCTTTTTTTTTTACTACCTCACTGGACTGTAACTTATGCACGCGAGTGAGCACGAGCTGACACTTATATGTAATATGTGCAGTTATGTGACATGAGAGAGTTGAGTTTTCCGATATTTTCTTTGAGTTTCTAATGGGGAAAACGTGGGCAGAACGCAGTCAAAATGCATATGAAAGTGTTTTTTTAAGCCATTGAATACAAAGTTTAGCAAATTCTTCACCCAAATCTGAGATTATCTCACAAAAATGGTGCGTTTCTATGTATGGGTCTGCTAAAAAAAAACGACCCTGTTTTTTCGCATTTTACGGTCGGCCGATTGGGGGCAACATAATTTTTTTGGGGGGGGCCTTATCATTGTTGACTTTGAAATTACGTGCTTGATCATAAGTTAGAGCTGTGTGGTTAGTTAGTTACATCTCTATATAGTAGATGTGCTTCTTTGGCCAGGCTCCCATATGCATTTGCTTTTCAAAGGTTACCGATGAAGCAAAAGGCAGGGGGCGGGGAAAGCGGAAAGTGGTTTGGTAGACCGCATCAACTCTCAAGCAAGCAGGTATCAAACTTCTGGCAATATCCATTCCCATGACAACAGCACATCTGCTTTATTTACATTGAACAATGGCGCCATGTAACAAAGCAGAGTGTGGACAAACAGTCCAGTGTGTTTTCCCCAGTCGATGGTCGTTTGACCTAGACGATACACCTGATTTAGATCTCCCATGGGCGTTACAGTGAATGTGATCTTCTAGATGTTTTCTTCATGATTACATTATGGCCTTCTCTATTTGAGATATTATCCAGGGAAATTTGCGGCTTGGCCTAGATTGGTAAGGGTAATTGATGTAATGAATCATGCCTGTTATTTTGCTAGTAATGTGTCTACTCTCACGGCAGAGAAGTATAAATGCCATCTTTCAAGGTTAATATTAGGGATCACTTTGTTTTGAAGAAAAATTCATGCTTTTGAAAAAGGAAAAGGAAAAGAAATAAGAAGTACAAACTACTATCATTTGCAGAAGTTTAAAACCACCTGGGAATTTGTGGATATTCACTAATTTGGAATGCATTCTTTTGTCTCATTGAATGATTACATTTACAATGGTCAGTAGCACAAGAGTAATGGTATAATGAGCCCATATGAATGCGTTGAAAATAGATGTATGTCTGAAAAGAAATATGTTTAACATTGTTTTTTCTTGGAGTTATTGTATATTGGAAGGGTGGTCTTAAACTTTTGCAAATGATGGTGATTCTTTCGAGTGCATTCTGATAAATTTTTAGGAGATTCAGTTGCGAGTTGTGGTCTAGTGGATGAGTCTCCAGGGGAGCGTTTCATGAAGAGTTTTGTCGGTGGAAATCACCGACAAATGTTATAAGCTACTGAAAATCCTTGCATCTGATTGGCTGAAAGCAAATTAGTCAGTGAAAATCACCGACAAAACTCTTCATGAAAGGCTCCCCAGCTGATTGTGATTCTTGAGATATGTGTTCAAATCGCCACTGCAGTACTAATTTCCTCATGCAAGACATTAATATACATCTGCCACACTCGACCCAGGTGTAGTAAGTGCATACCCAGTAGAGTTTATTCATTACTTAAAGTTACTGGAGCTAAAGCTGGGGTAACAATAGCCAGAGTCCTTTGGAAGCATATAGAGTCGTTTGATCATTATGTGATATTTGCTATACAAGAAGAAAATATTCATTAGATGTAGAAGGCTTCACGGTACACCAAGTATTGTTTCTTGAAGATGAGTATGGCCCTGAAAAGGACCTACTCACTCTCGACATGCTTACCGAAACATCTAGAGTGAGTAGGTCCTTTTCAGGACCATACTCATCTTCAAGAAAGAATACTTGGTGTATCGTGAAGCCTTCTACATCTATTCGTACTACCACCATCGAAACCTTCAAAGGATATCTAAAATATTCATTGTGAAACGAAGTGCTCCAAACATCTGCCACACTCAACCCAGGTGTAGTAAAGTGCGTACCCAGTAAAGATTATTCTTTGCATGCACTAAATGCTACAGTTGCTGGAGCTAAAGCTGCAGTAACAATGTCCAAAGTACTTTGGAAGCACAAAGAGACGTTAAAATCATGATGTGATATTCACTATACAAGAAGAATATTCATTCTGAAACAAACTGTGCCGTAATATGACTGCTGAGAAAGCAGATTTCCCTCCTATGTGAAGAGAGAGATTTAGTTGAATATACTAGTTTATTTCACTTTGAATAATAATATTAATAATAATAATATACCATATTTATATGGCACATATCACAAATATGTCTTTATTTTATTTTATTTTTTTAAAACACATGCACATGTTAGTATCAATAATGCCTAAAGCATTTTCATTTATTTGATGTATGATAAAAGAGCAAATGTAGATAAAATGCCTTGTTCAAGGGCATAAGTGCCGTCCCGGGGATCGAACCCCTGACTCTTCCATCTCCAGTCAAGTGCCTTAGACCACTCGACCATGGCACCTCCTCTTTATGCACTGCAGTAGAGAGAAAAGAGGAGAAAATATAGAGAATAGAGAAATGAGATATGCTCAACATATTTCCTAAAGTTGCCATTTAAAACTGGATATTGTTATGAGAGGCAGGAGCCAAAAAAAAATTATCACTTGAAAAGACAATACATTCCATTTCAAGATGTCATTTGCTGATACAAAATTTATGACAGCGTTTTGCTCAATCTTGTATTTTTTGTTAAGGGTCTTAAAAATGCATATGTTCCGAAAATAATTTGTCATATCTGGCATTTGCATTTTTCCAATTATCCTCATGCATTAATAAGCGCCCGAACTACCTTGTGTGAGTTAAAGATGATTTTTAAGCCATTGACTATTGGAAGGGAGTGGCTGCTGTATTAAGCCTATGGGAAAAGAAAATTCAGTCTTCAATGGATTAAGTTATGGGTGGAACAATACATCAGAGCATCCAATGTCACGGCCTATTTGTTTCACTTGAGGTAGCATGTTGATTTGCTATCAGATGGAAAGATTAGCTGATGGCAGTTTAATTTATCCATGAATAATTTCTTATGTAGAATAGTGAGAGATAGATAATAAAGTGAGATGGGGGGAGAGATGGAGGGAGAGAGAGAGAGAGAGAGTAAAGAAAGGGGGAAAGAAGAAGGGAGGAGATGAAGAGAAAAGAGAAGGAAACTTCAGAGAGGGAGAAAGAGGGTTCCAAGGGAAGAGAAAGGAGAAGGGGGTAGAGGGGGGGGGGGGGGGGGGGTTGCAGTGGGAGGATAAGAATGACAGGAAAGGGATGAAAGAAGAAGAGAGGAGATGAGACAAGAAAAGAGAAGAGAACTCAGAGAGGGAGAAAGAGGGATCCAAAAGAAGGGAAAGGAGAAGGGGGTAGAGGGGGTGGAGAGGGAGGATAATAAGGACAGAAAAGGGATGAAAGAAGACAGGAGATGAGACAAGAAAAGAGAAGAGAACTTCAGAGAGGGAGAAAGAGGGATCCAAAAGAAGGGAAAGGAGAAGGGGGTAGAGGGGGTGGAGAGGGAGGATAAGAATGACAGAAAAGGAATGAAAGAAGACAGGAGATGAGACAAGAAAAGAGAAGAGAACTTCAGAGATGGAGAAAGGGGGTTCCAAGGGAAGAGAAAGGAGAAGGGGGTAGAGGGGGTGCAGAGGGAGGATAAGAATGACAGAAGAGGGATGAAAAAGAAGAGAGGAGATGAAGAGACAAGAGAAGGGAAGAGAACTTCAGAGAGGGAGAAAGAGGGATCCAAAAGAAGGGAAAGGAGAAAGGGGTAGAGGGGGTGGAGAGGGAGGATAAGAAGGACAGAGAAAGGATGAAAAAAGAAGAGAGGAGATGAGACAAGAAAAGAGAAGGAAACTTCAGAGAGGGAGAAAGAGGGTTCCAAGGGAAGAGAAAAGGGATGAAAAAGGAAGAGAGGAGATGAAGAGACAAGAGAAGGGAAGAGGACTTCAGAGAGGGAGAAAGAGGGATCCAAAAGAAGGGAAAGGAGAAGGGGGTAGAGGGGGTGCAGAGGGAGGATAAGAATGACAGAAGAGGGATGAAAAAGAAGAGAGGAGATGAAGAGACAAGAGAAGGGAAGAGAACTTCAGAGAGGGAGAAAGAGGGATCCAAAAGAAGGGAAAGGAGAAAGGGGTAGAGGGGGTGCAGAGGGGGATAAGAATGACAGAAAAGGGATGGAAAAAGAAGAGAGGAGATGAAGAGAAAAGAGAAGGAAACTTCAGAGAGGGAGAAAGAAGGATCCAAAAGGAGGGAAAGGAGAAGGGGGTAGAGGGGGTGCTGAGGGAGGATAAGAAGGACAGAAAAGGGATGAAAAAAGAAGAGAGGAGATGAAGAGACAAGAGAAGGGAAGAGAACTTCAGAGAGGGAGAAAGAGGGATCCAAAAGGAGGGAAAGGAGAAGGTGGTGGAGGGGTGGAGAGGGAAGATAAGAAGGACAGAGAAAGGATGAAAGAGAGTTCTCAAATATGAAAAGAATTGGGTCATCAATTTTGATCATGTTTCATCTGGGTTATTGTGATGAATCCGTGTTGAGATATGCAGAAGGGGTTTAAAAACAGCACTCTCATAGGCTCCCACTCATGCCTTTGCTCCTCACTGTGTTCTTTGATATGTTCACTATTTTTTCTAGGAGAGACCTTCTGTATAAATTCCATCAACCCTCCCTCCGCCATTTAGTGAAGTTGTTTTACAGTTTGTGAATACATCTCTGATTATTTTTGCAGCTGAGATAAATACATGTAGTACTGCTTCTTTTCTTTTTTTTTTCATGTCACCTTTTTGCAACTACCTTGGAATTCCATTAGAATTTCGTATGCAATTGGTGCCATGTCAAGATAGGCTGCCAGAGAGCTCTGTCAGTATTGTTGACAAAAGTCACCAAAGTTTGAAAAGACAAATACCACTGTACAATCAAAAGAATTTGATTGGTACACAAACAGCAGTTTAGTAATTTTATCTATAGTTGCTTTCATCATAAACTCCTTGATGAGTGAATAACTAGCTGTGGTAAGAATTACCTCAATAATCCGGGGATACCCAATGAAAATCTCAGTAATTCTGAATATCCAATGAAAATCTCTTTAATTCTGGAATATTAAATGAAAATCTCTTTAATTCCGGAATACCCTATGAAGATCTCAGTAATTCTGGAATACCCCATGAAAATCTCAGTAATTCTTGAATACCCAATAAAAATCCACATTTACTTTTCATACTTATCTGATATCCTTGAGAGCAGCAACATGTGCCCATCATTTTACCCATCTAAGAACACACACACACACATCATCTCTAATCATCACAGGACACAAGAACTGCACGTCCTCATCCAAATATACCTAGGTCCTGCATATTTGGCATACTTGGCATTGGGGCAATTTTCTTGGAGTATTGTTTGTTTGTTGGTCGGCAAGGAGGATACGCAAGTGAAATATGACACCAGGCACTGTCAGTGATTTATTGAGAAGAAAAAGAGGAAGAGGGAAGACGGCGCTGTGTTGTCATTTGATATTTCCAGCCATTTGCTGAGTATGCTTTTGAAAAGAAATCAAAACATTCTGCTCTTTAGAATGAGTGTCTGGCTAACTTTTGATACAAAGTTTTAAGGAAATCAAAAGTTATGTTGACAACTCAAGATTCAAGAAGGCAGATCTTTCTGATTTTTGCTTTGTACTTCAGACAAAATAACTTTTGGCTTAAAGGATGGGGAATAGAGTTCATGGTGCCTGTCAAGCCATAACCCTAGAATATTACAGCATGAATGTTATCCTATTATTTCTCTAAGTATTAAGTATAAAGTTGAAAACAGGAAATGGTAGCCAGTTACAGGGAAGGGATCATGTTGCGTGAAAGTGGGAACTCATCGTAAGTAGTGTAACCAATAGTGCATGTGAGCTTTAAAGTACACATTCAAAGAAAATCACAAATATGGCAGATAATGTATCACTAGAAACTGCCAAGTGAACAGATAGCAATCATATCAGTTTAACTTCAACTGCGTATCAGGTAATTGAAAATTTAAACAAATAAAACCACCTCCCAGCATCTGTGACATACAAGCCATTTGCCAGAAAAATAACAATGTTTCATTGATGTCACAAAATGGGCCAATCCTGTACAAGCAGACTTGTACAGAAAATTAAGCCAATGTTTAAAATCAGTGAATATCTGCTTTAAGCCTTGGGGCCCATGCATATTCATATTAATCTAGATTTAGATTAGATTAGATTAGATTAATCTAGATTTGCTTTCCTTATGAGTTACTTTGATGGCAGCACACAGATAATCTTTAACGGTGTTGAATGGCCCAGGAAGGCCAGGATATATTCAGGATTAGAAGGACTGATGTTAGATTTTATTACATGCTTTTGTACCATGTTTTTATATCGTCAGGAAAATGAGCTCCTGATATCAAGCTTTTATTGTCACCATCTTTATCATCATCATTAACTTGAACAGTAGAAATTATATATAGATTATGATATGATTAATATTTTTTATGTCATGTTTGCATTCAATAGGTGGCACACATAGCTTTTGAAATTGCCTTTTAAGGCAATTTCACTTAATAAGGCACTTTGCTGTAATTGCCTCTTAATACAGTTTCACTCAATTTTACTTATAGGTGATTTTTCAAAAGCCTTTGTGGTCATGTATGAAACAATAGTGACACAATGAGTAAAAATACATTCATTACAAAAAAGGGCAGATAGGCCTTAAACAAGGTGATTCTTGTGAAGGTGAATTTGATATATTTCTGAATTCATTTAAAACCCTTCTGGTTTTCTGCCAACAACATTGCATTCACAATACCATTTTCCTTCAGTTTATCACTATCGTATTATTCATATACCCACAGGTAATTAATTACACAGCTGCTGCAAATTGCTCCATTGTGTTTTGTGGAAGTGTTCATCCTATACACTACACAAAACACAAATTTAAGTGAAATTGAATCCCCACTGCACCAAATCCACATCTGTACATTTCTTTCCGCTCGGAGCCTCGAACGTTAGAAGCTAATTCTATTTGACTCGTGTTTCAAGAGGTAATGGCATTCTAGCTCCAAGATACGGCCCCACTGAGTGTTCCACAGGACCAATGAATTTTCTTTCACAAGATGTTCTTGTGTCTCGATAATTTCTCCCTCTTTCCAGGCAATGGAATATTTATAGCGTGGGCGGAGTAAGCCCCAGAGATTGATGGATTCAGGACAAGAGTTAGCTCAGCTTACCCTTTTCCTAAACTTGCATTGGATATGTTAGAGCATATTTCATTTATTTATTGAAGAATTGAATTAAGACAGTGGTATAGAAAAAAGTTAAGCAAAAATCAGACATCATTTGAACTCATCTCTTTATAGAAGAAGAGATATTATTGCAATGTGTTACAACACACTTTCCATTTGCATTTATCAAATCGAAGGGATAAAAAAGTATAAAATTCCTTTTTAAGTAAGTGCTTATCACTTTGCTTCCTTTAAAGGCCATGGTGGTACTTTAAATGGTCAGTTTTTCATTTCAACCATCATTAACATCATAATCGTCATCACTGTCATCATTATTATCATCATCATCATTATTATCATCATCATCATCATCTTCATTATCATTATCATCACCATCATCATTATCAACTTATCATCATCATCGTCATCATCGTCATCATCATCATCATTATCAACACCATCACCATTGTCATATCATCATCACCATCATCATCATCATCATCATCATCATCATCATCATCATCATCATCATCATCATCATCATCAATATCATCTTAATCTTTGTAACTTGCTATTAGCACTATCTTCATATCCCCACAGCCATCGCTACAATCCTACTCTTCCTCGTGTTATCTTCTTTTGTGAAGAACTTCCCACTTACCGTTGATAAAGTAGTTGGCAAACTCGCTTGATGTAATTGTTCAACACCTATCGGTTTACCACTGGATCTCCTTTAACCCATTCGTGACAGGAATTATTTAAAGCCTAAATTGATCAGCTTTTATTCTTCAAATTGGCAACACCAACATTCTTATTTTATTGCTACATTTTCTTATAAAACGTCATGTATCTGAAATAAATATTAATTGGCAAAAAGTATGAAGAGAATTCAAAAAGTTGCCAATTTGCAGGGGAAAATGGTGATTTTAAAATTTCCATTGCACTGCCAATTTAAGGATTTTAATGCTTATTTTCATTTTAAAAAATTTCAATATCGAACAGAAAATATTGACGCAACCAAAATGGGCACAGTTTGTGTAGAAATTTTTACTCTTTCTACTCGTGTATTTGGAATGATTTCTAGGGCTCTGCATCAAAGGTTATAAGGCCAAACCACATAATGTGGACCTTCTGTCATGAATGGGTTAATATAAAGGAAGGTTGGCTGCAACTTGGTTTAGATCATTAGTTATTCAAGTCTCTGAATCGTTCGGGAAAAAATACTTTGTGATGTATGATTATCGCCTTTGTTTACTGACATGTAAATGGTGTTGAATAAATGCATCCTAGGCTTTTATTTGGCATATCACATCATTTTGTTCTTTACTACTGTTTGAGATATAAATTTCCTTTGCTTCCCCAGTGGTAATTCTGAACCTGTTATAATCGGAAAAGCTTAATATGATGATGAATTTCTAATACCTATTTACATTTACAACTTCTCCAGATAATGGGCAACGGTAATTTGCTTGTCATATAATAACAGACAATTTTACGCGAGAGCAAAGGTGGTCAGCATTCTTTTATTTCGCTAACTCAGCATGAGGTCATGGTGGTCAGTCAAAAGTAAGTTCTGGTAGAGGAGGGGGAGGGGGGGGGGTTCAGGGAGATGAGGGGATTTGGGATGTGATAATTCTTAAATAATTCAAAGTGAGCCAGGAGCAATACTAATTGTTGAAATTGGTGTGCCACGTGTAGTCAATATTTATTCATTCATTTGTGTATGTAGTTATTTGTTTACATATTTCTTTATCTATTTCTCTGTCTATTTGTTCCTTTTATTTGTCCATTTACTATTTTTTAATTGAGATTATTTATTTACTTCTTCATTCTTTTATTCATTTGATTATTTATTTTCATGTTTCCACACACCGAAGGTGGTGCCGAAGGTGGTGCCGAAGGCATTATTTAGTTTTTAGATATGAAAATTTGTTTTGGTCTTTTTCATGCAGGGTGGCACTTTCAATATTAAAAGGTTATTGTCTTGTTATGGAGCCTTGTCTGTATTGCAGTTTTATATTGTCTGGGTTGGCTTTACTTGCCTTGCAGTATATCATTATGTCCATGGCCTTGTTGCTCCTGAAGTATGAAAGGGGCTTACATGTAAATATGAAAGGTACTGTGACGTAATTGTTATTCTCCAATTTATGTACTCCCCAGGGGTTTATGGTAAGTGGAATTTTTTCCAAAGAGAATAAATACAATAGTAACAAAGGCACCAATGAATGATTAAGTAGTGTGGCAGTTCAGACTTAACCATGCACTGAATTTCATTGTACAGATGATGTATTGAGTAAGGAAACTTTTGTGACAAGCGATTTTAATCACCCTGACAATGAAATTAATCTTATGGAATAAGTTAAACACTCGAAAGATCAAACGGAAGTCAGAAGTGCATGATTATTGCCTTTGCATTTTAATCAGTTCTGTAACTTCTAGTTTTGGGTAAATGCAAAAGAAGATATTTATTTACAAATTGAGAAAGAGCTGGAGTTTTAAGAGAGAAAGGATATAGATAATACTCGGTCTTTCTGTATGTCTGTAGTTGAATAGAATGTTTCATTTTGATAATTTGCAATGATAAAAACTTTATAACAAGATTCCAAAGTGTAGTATGACATTTGAAAGAACTTTATCATATTTATTACTTACATTTAACTGTGTTGAATCAGAAGCAAGTATGAAAATTATGAAAGATATTTTTCATCTAGTATTGAAGGATGAAACTAGTAACTGATACACAATGAGTTGAATTGCTTCCTTCCTTGCCGGCTTGCTCTCTTTAAAAAAAGTATTTTATGAGATATCCAATGTCTGCAAATTCTATGACTCTTAGACGTACATATCTTCTTTCATGAGATGGATTACGCAGTTACGTCAGAACTGGAATCCATATTTTTCCTGTTTACAAAAAATCCATAGATCTGTAAGTTTCAAGTCCCCTTTTCACTCTTGTGCTGCATTGGCTGTTCAAAGGCTGCAATGTTCTTGTATCTTTCTGTAGAAATGAGCTTACCTTATTCTTTATTATCAAGAAAACATATTTGGTTTTATAATATGTTGATCTATTGCTCCCCTGTGGTGCTTCCATCAATTTGTTCTTGCTTTTATTTGGTATTTGGTGAGATATAATCAACATTTGAGTGATGCGGTGATGTTCTTTGAGAGTGAATGTTTGCTTACTAGTTGCCTAGAGATGTCAGTTTCCTTCTGGTTACTCTTGCATTTATGTTGTCAAAACAGGTTACTGACTTCTCTCTGCCTCTCCTCCTTGTCTTACCCCCTCCCTCTTATTTTTTCTATCTCCTCTCTCTATCCCTCTCTCTACCTCTTTCTTTGTAACATTTATTCTCTCACTCCAATTCATTGTCGTTTTTCAAATCCATGCATGGTGCGCAGAAATGTGAATTGGAGGAAAACGCATTCATAGATTTAGGTGCTCTTAATAGCAATTGCTTTCTTTGCATAATTTCATGAATCAATATACAATACACATTAAAAGAAAGCTTAAAACTTTATACTGGCCATTCAAACATGATTCAACAGTTCTTAAAAACCTCTTCTCCAGCGCACGTTTCTGCACGTGTGTGGATTGGCCGGTTTGTAAATATCTTTTGTGATCTCTCCTCTTTCTTCTCTCTTTCTTCTCCTCTCCCTCTCTATTTCCCCTTTTATCTCTTTCAATGAGTCTGTATTCTTCTATTCTCCTCTCTTCATCTATTGTTATATATCTCCTCTTCCCCTTCTTCTCCCTCCCCCCCCCCCCTTTTTCTTTCTCTCAATGTCCATCTCTACATACTACATATGTCCAAATTATTTCTTACACACTTTCCAAACAAATTTGTTATTCTTTACTCATAGTTTTGCCTTTGAAGAAAAAAAAAAAATAAAAACAAATTTCAAAAGGTCATGATAAGGTGAAACAACTTTGATGGCCCTCTTGATGAATGTTTCTTAATATAATCAACAAAAGCTGATATCAACCAGTAATTATCTTGATCAGAATTCAGTTCTCATTTCCTAGATCTTTTGAACTGATGTATGTTTTTACACCTGGAGTCATCAACAGCAAACCAATGAGGATTTCGGTTCCATGACATTTGCTCCGGCGACAATTGCTCCGATGGAAAATCTGAACGTTGAGCCAAACATAAAACCTAACCCCAAACCTAACACTAATCCTAATCCTTATCCTCACATCATTCTGAACCAAAACCCCTATTGCAATTTTAACCCTAACCCTATGTATTCGGAGAAATTAAGGCAGGAGCAATTGTCGCCGGAGCAAATATCGTGTCACCGAGGATTTCACCTGTCGTCTTTGTATCCCCCAACTAGCGATTAAAATTTCATGAATAAAATTGTGTGAATGGTAAATGTAGTGCAGTCAACTGATAAGAAAAGCACTCAGGCAAGAAAATTATTCATTAATTTTTCAATCCTTTTGATAGGATGCACTTTGTTGCAGTTCCAGCAACAAACACTGATCAAGCTGGAAATTGATTGGTGGGAGTTATATCAGACTATTTTTTCAAAACTGCATTGATCATATAAATGTCTTGTTCTTGTGTTTGATGCCTGAACAAAGAATAAGATCTGATGCTACAGGGTTTTGTTTATTCTTTTGCCACTTCTGTTGAATTCATTCAAGTTATCAGAATTCATTCAGTTTATCAGAATGCAATATATATATAAGTAGTGAGAGTGCACATGACTTACATGAAACATATTCTGTGAAAGTTACAAATCCCCAAATCCCAAAATATATGTACACCCCTTTTTGAAAGTAAGCCTTTCTTTATATAGTGTAATTTTTTTCTTTTATGAAAGAGGTACTAAAGCAGAAAAGAGGAAATGATAGATGGCACTGTGTGACAGGTTGCCCCAATTATTATTTGGCTTCCTGGATAGCAAATTTTGTATGTGATGAAATACCTGACATAAATTTCCAGTCATCAGTAAAGTTAATGTTTTCCAAAATACCCAGGTCAGTTTGCATATCTGTCCCACAGGAGTAGTTTTTTTAACACTGCAATTAATTATCTTTCATGGAAACTGGTAATCATGAAACAGTTCCCTTTTTTGTTTCATGATTTTTTCTTTTTCACACACATGACAATAAATTGTGTTGTTTGTATTTGTTACATAAAGGTCTGTTGTTTTGAGACCAAATTGGAATATGCATTTTATTATATTGTGTATAACTGTTAGGAATTTTGAAAATGTTATTGCTTTGGACAAAAAGAAATCAATCTATCGAATGATATGTGGATGGCAGTAGATTGGTAAAGAAGATAAAAATAAGCGAAAGGAGAGGGGGTCCTTTCTAGTGAAGCCAAAATACTTTTACCACATTCTAACCTATTAGTGTACTATGTTGGCACACATGGTTGAATGTCCTAGCTACTCCGTATCACTTGGACTTATTTCACAAAGGATGAGACTTGGCCTGTATTTCAAAAAGGATTAGACTTATATTCAGCTTTGATAAGTCAAAATCTGGTTATATTTGGATTTTAAAAGTCATTCAACTGTGTGACTCACTTTCACCATTCTAACTCCATACTCTCAACAAAATTCAATGCATAAGCTGTATAAATGAGGCAATAGCCAGAATGTGTCTCGCCATGTTCATGTGCAGTCATTCATGCAGGTAAATTGTAACACTTGACCTAATTTGACCTTTGACCTATATATATGTGACCTTTGACCCAAAATTACATTGAGGTCCCTGTAAGCCATCTACCATCCAAGTTGGTTACAAATGGGTTTAATGGTTTGAAAGTTACCAACCCCAGTAGAAACTTGTAGGCAAATTTTAAAATTTGACCTCATCTGACTTTTGAGCTGCGTATGTGACCTCTGACCCCCAAATAACATTGAGGTCCACATAGGGCATCTACCATCCAAGTTTGGTTACAAACGGGTAAATGCTCGCAAAGTTATTCAAGTTTCATAAGCTTCACAGACGATCGCCACTTAGGATCCCTTTGTCTCGCTCCACCTTGGCTCGACAAAAACAAGATGGATACATTCACCCCCTCATCCACGTGAGGTTGATTGAATTCCTGTGGCAGCAGATAATGCAATATACTCTCCAAGGCTGATCAGCCAAGATAGTCTTTATCCTATTAAAAATTGCTAACTGATTTTCAGCTTCATGCTCGTACAATTTTCCCACCAATTGACCCTGTTTTGGAGCGGTCCAAGGAAAAGTGATCGTTTAAGTGCATTAGGTAGGCGATGTTTACAGTGAATTTGGATTTAAGAGTGTCTGTCAAAACTGTTTCTTAAATTGAGCTTGCTGTTTTAGTATGATGCTTTATAATGTCTTGTGAAATTCCTCTTTAGGAGTTTTATTAGCCCCATATTAGTAAATGAGTTCAAGAGTTCAGTGTAAACATTCTAGGAAGCTGCTTTGAAAGCTTTGGAAAAACTGTTTTCTTTTTGTTCCTTTAACTCAAGTACAGGTAAAATACCCTCGCCTGATATATATATGAAGGATGCTTGAATTTAAATCAGTAGTGAATATCCCTTTAACCTTTTGGGAAATCAAATGGGAGCTCAAAAGATTTTACTCTTATATCAATTATATTAATTGAGGCTACCCTTGGTAAATGAGACCTTACTTTTATCATTATTGTCATTTTTGTTATTACCAATTTTGTTGTTGGTTTCTTCCAGGGGTTTGAACCTCGTGGCACCACCATCAGCGAGCGTTCCATAGCCTGGAGCAACATGATGAACCAGACTGGGGCAGGCCTACCCCTCTCCACGTACCCTGTCAAGCTTGGCGGTAGACCTCCAGCAGATGTTGTCCAGGAGCCTCCTGGGATTCCCCACCCAGGCCTGACCAGACCCCCGAGCCCCTCGGTGTCCAGCGATCAGAACCAGTCGCAGTGGGTGGACGAGGAATCGTCATCAAGCGTTGATGAGGAGAAAGGGGTGCTAGATGGGGGAGAACTTTCGTGGCATGAGGGCAACCCTGCACCCTCCACCAATACCATAGGCCCACTGTGTGGTACACCTAGTAAGTCACCTTGCTCTCTTGTTGAATTTTCAACTGCATTACTGGGCCATTTCCTGAGTTATGAACCCTACTGTATGGGCAGAATTATGAGCCCTTTTCCATTTTTGGAATCATGAGCCCTATTTCATTTTCTGAATTATGAACCTTCAGAATTATGAACATTCAGAATCACGAATTTCGGAATTATGAACCTTTGGCACATCAAACCTTCAGAGATATGAAACTTCTGAAAAACAACATGTTACTAAATTTTTAACTCAGTCACATCAAGCTACATGTATATAACTGCAAATTAGCATTTTTGATGAAAGCCTCCAGGAAAGAGAGTCATAAATAGCAGTGGTTTAAAATTGATGCTTGAAAGCATGCATTATATGAGAACATTTCTGGATGCAGTACCGGGGTAAATAAAAGATGTAGTTCAAAATATATAATTATGAAAGTCCTCCGTATTGGTTATAGCGCTGTCCCTACTATGAACCCAGAAATATGGTTGTATGTCACCAATGTCCTGATGACAATTACTCTGTGATCAATATCCTTCATTATTATCTATATAGGGCATTTTAGCGGTGCATTAGAAACACATATCTTATGTCTGCATGATTTGTCTGTGCAATATCAGAGCATATTGTATAAAACGCCGAATTCCCCATATGCTCATGTACAAATTTGCCGTGCAATATTATGCGATATTGCATGGTCTCTCCGCGTGCGCGCAATAAAACAAACATCCATGCGCAATAAGGAATCACAATGCGCGGAGACGTAATACACGCAATGCACAAACCACATTTTGATGATGTCATAAAGAGGCAAGTCAAACTTATGTGATCAAAATAAATTGATAATGGAGGCCCTTTTTAGTTGCTGAAATGACATTTATTGAATTTTAAATCCCTTTCCTGTTGGGTATAGATAATAATAATTATATTAGATGGCTTTATTTCATGGAATACCAGAAATATTCCACTCGTTAGGTCCAATATTGCACTCATCTTCGATTCTTGCAATATTGGCCCTAATTCGTGGAATATTCTCTGGTATCCCATTTCAGAGCCATCAATATAATATAAATAAGCATAATCTTAACTTCATACCTATACCTGACACTATAGTGTATTTCTTGAAGAAAAGAATCGCCATTTTTATGATGCATTATTTTATGTTTAGAAACTTTAGATTTTTGGGTAAAATAACCATTTTTGGTCTTATTTATTTCCTCATGACAATATACACATTCTCACATTCTCAACATTTGCCTCCATTTCTGGAGAGTAATACATGGTTTCTACCTAATATATTTTCTTCTATTTGTAAACGGTAATGCATGAGGTAAAACGTAATGTGAATAAATCTCTGTTTTATTCTTTGTCCTTTTTAGTTCCTTTCCAACAAAACTTTTGTAAATAGTAAAAAGTTCATGATTTCAAAATCAGATTTTTTTTCCTCCTTTGAACCAAACTGATGTTAATTTGATCAGATACTGCTGGGGAATGTTGGGTTACCCTTTTTAAGTGTCTGGTGTAGGTATGGAGTTAAGTTATACTTATTGCAGGATATTGATCATAGAGTAATTGTCATCAGAACACATGACATACAACCATATTTCTGGGTTATAGGAGGGCCAGCACTACAACCAATATGGAGGACTTTCCAGTAGACATAATAAATTTACTAGACGAAAAGCAGCACGCGCGGATATCATTACGCGAATGGCATTAGGCCCGCCTCTTTCGGATCATTTGAAGGGGCCGCTAAGCACCCATTATCGCCATAATCAGTCATGATAATCAATTACACTGTTGCATTATTCATATCTATGGCGCGTATTAGTTTTATTGTAACACTTTGATTTAATGCGTATTTGTCGCGTATTTATTGTGCATTAACTGCGCATGCGGTAAGCTGATGCATGTAATGTTTCATGATGCGTACAAACAAATGCTACTAGTTGGAAGCATCTTACAAAATGAATTATTCATTTTTGATCATGAATATTGATGGTGCTTAGGTCTGCCTTCTAAAGATCAGGACAAAATGGCAGAGCTTTAGGGGCCTGGGACTTTCATAATTATATATTTTGAACTACATCTTTTATTTACCCCGGTACTGCATCCAGAAATGTTCTCATATAATGTATGCTTTCAAGCATCAATTTTAAACCACTGCTATTCATAACTCTATTTCCTCAAGGCTTTCATTTACAAGTTGGGGTTTTCCCGTTCTGTTATTCAGTATTCTACCAGATCAGGTCAGTGTAATATCTATCCATACATACCACCACCACGAATCTAGGACTTCTAATTTCCACTTTTATGCATTGAAGATCATGATGATGACAATAATAATTATAATGAATAAATGATTAAAATTATAATCATAAAAATAATATCAATGATAATGTTCATAATAACTTATGATTCATTTAACACATACTGATCAACACTTAATTCTCTATTCTCTATACATTAAAAAAGTATGCTTTACATCAACATATCTATGAGGACAAATAACACTACTAAATGCACCTTTACACTTCTAAACAAGAAATGTTACACTACATTCTCATAGTTTCTCTGCCATTTACAAGAAAGGTTGACAATAATTTTATAATATAAAAGGTAATACACAGTTTTAGTAGACCCTCATAAATTACTTGTTAGCTGTATTTCTTTGAGTCGGTCAGAAGCAAGACACTAGCAACATTGTGAAGTTTTTGTCCTCCTCAAGTATAATATTAAACAAATGAAAGAGAGAAAATACTTTTGATCTCAGAATCAGGAACGTAATACTCCAGCAGCATCCATGTGCAACTCACAGTGCCCTGAACACATGTAAGATCAATGAGAGTTCTGTTTAGGCAACAAGCATAACAAAGTGCATCGATCGTTGTGCAGGGAACAGTTTGGGTGCAGAGGTCTATGCTTAGGGCAAAGTGTAGCTGTTGTATTGCATTCTTTCAGATATTTATTCTAAAATTCACTGGAAGTCATGAATGGTGTATCCCTTGATCTCGCAAAGATATCTTTGATGCAAGGCAGACAGCATAAGACAAATCAGTTTCATGCCAATTTTCTTCTTTACTACCAAAACTATAAATGAGCTATAAGTGCTTGTGGCATGTATGCAGCAAAACTGAAATGTCAAATCTTCTTTAGATTTGAAGTTGTATTATATTATTTGATATTTCTGTACATTTTCTTCTGAATGAGAGCTAAAAGTGATCAAGAAGACATCTAATACTTGTTTGGCATCTTCTATCATTAGATGGTGCCTCTTCTTACTGACGTCTTTTGCTATTGCCGAAAGGTCAGTGGGAATAATAGAATTTCTTTTGACCTGTATTCTGTCAAGTGTGTCCTTCAACTTGAGAAAGAAATGGGAGTAACATAGTCTGTCGCCTTGCCAGGTGATTTCCTATCTCTCAAGGGACATTGTATGAAATAGGGAGAAATAGAATGCTTATATGCAAATGAAGGAAAGTGAGTGGATGTGGAGAGAGAGGGAGTGAGAGGAAGAGAGAGGGAGAGAGGGGGAGAGAGAGAGTGGGGAGGAAGAACAATTTTGAGAGGCAGAGGTCAGAGAAGAGATCAGGGGAGATGGACATTCAGTGAGAGAGGGTAGGAGGAAAAGAAGAGAAGAAGGGAGGTCGAGAGATATCAACAGAGACAGGGGAGAGAGAGAGAGAAAAGGGATTGGAGAGAGGGAGCGATAGAGACACATACACAAATGGACATAATCAGGCAGACAGAAATACAGAGTGTGGAAGAGGGAGAGAAAGAGGAGAAAAAGAGGAGAAAAAGGAGGGCAAAGAGGAGGAAGAAACATGAGAGAGAGTGGTTGGGTAGTAAGGTTAGTGGAAATGGAGAAATAAAAGAGAGAGGGGGATTTGAAGGGAGTAGGAGCTGAGGAGAGAGAAGGAGAAAATAAGGGTTACAGAAAGAGATTTAAAGGGAAAGAAAGCAATAGAGAGTAAAATAGAGAGAGAACCCTGTAGTACTAGGTAATCATCAATTACCTCTGATAAGTCTCACTGCTATTTGTCTGGATGTTGTTGCTATAGTAACATGGATTTTAGCCTGATTTTCAATTTCACGGGAAGGAAGACTGATTAAACGGCTTTTAACTATTAATATTAATTCTCAGTCGCTTCCTTCTTTACCTTTTCTGATGTTTTGTTCTCTTTTTCTTTTGTTCCTCATGCTTTTTCTCTTTTATTTTGAAATTTGGTTATTATTTGTCCTTTTTTATTTGTTTGGTTATTTCCCCCTGCTGTGTCAAATCATACAACGTAAGGATTACTAGTAACCCATTGACTACTAAATTCTGTTATTCCCATAGACTTAATACAGAAGTCACCAGGTTTCAGTAGAAAGTGGGTTAATAGAATTAATACCAGAAGACAATGGCATTTTGGTTCTGAAAAAAGGTGTGACACAACATTTGCTCCCGTGACAATTGCTCCTGTCTTGCTTTCTCTGAGGACATAGGATTAGGGTTGGGGTTGTTAGGCGTTTTCTTCATAATGATATGAGGATAATGATTAAAGTTAGTGTTAGGTTTGAGGTCAAGCTTTATGTTTGGCTTAACGTGCAGATTTTCAGTGGGAGCAATTGTCACTGGAGCAAACATCATGGAACTGACAAAAAAGACATATTATGGTTTCAAAGCTAATCATTGATTATTTGCTTCGCCCACTCTTTAACAATTCTGTATCATGAGCATGCATACAACAGGCCATGTCAATCATTATTAGCATCATGTTGGATTTTTAGGTCAAGCATATAGACATTTAACTGCAAGTTTTGATAAAAGATTAACCAAATGCAATGTTTGATGGAGGCTTTGTTTGAATATGCACCTTATGGTTTTTAATCGTCCATGGCCCAGTATCAGAAAACTCGTTATCAGTAACAACTGCCACCTTTCTATGACAGATTTGCTCTCGGCCAATCAGATGCAAGGATTTCAGTAGCTTATAACAGTTATTGCAACTTGTTATTGATCACAAGTTTTATGAAACGGGACCCAGATGTGTTAAAACTGTAAGAAAAAAGACATGTGGTTCTGTTGGAAGTTCAAGGATTGGGGAAAATAAGTATCAGCTTTCATGGACAGATGAAGCGATTAAAATGGAATTCTGACACCTTTTCACCATTTTGATCTGTTTCTGTAAATACTTATGTGAGGAATCATAACACCATCCAGATTTGATAACAGATTACTTTTCAAATTGAATTCAGCTGGTGTATGAAGGCTTGCTGTATAAAAGACAACATATCCATGATAAAGTAAAATCAACATTCCACTAAAAAAAAAGAAGAAATTGGAGTATTATAAACCCCTAAACATACAGTGTGGTATAAAATTCTTTAAAGAGCAATATATTTAAATAAAAAAAAAACTATGAGAAAATTATTCATCGAACTGAAGCACGAGGAAATGACTAATAATGTTATTTATAAATCATTTTAGGGTACAAAATTGAAAAAAAGAAAAGAAACATTTAGGAATTATTGATCTATGAAAAAAGTTTAGAGGATAATATTACTATATTACTAAAATTATAATTGCTTGTTGGGAGATTAATGCTGATCAGGCTGGAGAAGCATATACTAGCAAAAGTTGGAAGTATCCTGGGTAGATGAGAATTTACGGTAAAAGAGAATTATGTGTTTTTTTAGATGATTGTGAATGAGAATATGTGATATGTTAATTTGTATGTGGAGAAAAAGGAATGTTTATGAGGTCCTCTCTACCTCTTATAGTTCTTTTATCCACGTTAATACAAAAACTTCCAGGAGTCTCTTTTAATTCTTTAATTTGATTTTAATTTTGGCACAGAATCATTTCTTCTTTGAATGGAAGCCTCATATTTTCGGTGACTTTTTCTTGAAGGAAAAAAATGAATTTGTTACAGTGTGAACATGCAGAGCAATATTTACAATCTTGGGCAACTAGAGATGTCAAAAGAATAAAGAGAAACATAAACCATCTGTGTTCATAATGAGATGTTTATAGTAATTTGCTGCATATCCATGCATTGCATCCGGATAGGTTAGGCATTCAGAGAGAAGATTCCAGTCAGTAATTTGAACAAGTTTGCAATCTTGGGCAACAAGAGATGTTAAAAGAATAAAGAGAAACATAAACCATCTGTGTTCATAATGAGATGTTTATAGTAATTTGCTGCATATCCATGCATTGCATCCGGATAGGTTAGGTATTCAGAGAGAAGATTCCAGTCAGTAATTTGAACAAGTTTGCAATCTTGGGCAACAAGAGATGTTAAAAGAATAAAGAGAAACATAAACCATCTGTGTTCATAATGAGATGTTTATAGTAATTTGCTGCATATCCATGCATTGCATCCGGATAGGTTAGGTATTCAGAGAGAAGATTCCAGTCAGTAATTTGAACAAGTTTGCACGCAATATTTCACAAATCTACTTAAGCTTTAGTGTAGAGAACAATGTTAAGAGAAGTATTCATAATGGTTAGTTCTGTATGCATATTTTCATGAATTCAAACAGCAAAAGTGATGACTTTATTTCCATTTAGTGTCTGTCTAGACAAACAACCCGCCTTCCCCAATGCATACATTCTTCTGTTTTACAGTTTTTCCTGATACAGTCAATAATATCAAGCTTTAGGCATAAGAAGGAATATACTGCTTTATTTGCTGATATTACTGTATCTGTCATCACATTAAGTGACATAATAGCATCATGCTGTAAGCTACTTAAAAGTACGAGGGGAAAACCCCCGCCATTGTTCATGCTGTATGATGGATTTGAAAGCTATTGGATCAGTAAGCTGGTGTTTATCTCTGGGCAATTGCCACATTTTTCTTGAGCTTGTCATCAGTCATCATCCCACCCTGTGGATCATTCAACCCAAATTTAACCCATTCGTGACAGAGGTCCAAATTTTGTGGTTTAGCCTAATATCTTTTGATGCAAAGCCCTAAAAATCATATCGAATACATGAGCAGAAAGAACAAAAAATTCTACACAAACTGTGCCCATTTTGGTTGCGTCAATATTCGTTGTTTGATGCTGAAATTGTTTTAAAAGAAAATAAGCATTAAAATCCTTGAAGTGGCAATGTGATAGAAAGTTTAAAATCACCATTTTCCCCTGCAAATTGGCAGCTGTTTGACTTCTCATAATTTCTGTCAATTTATATTCATTTCAGATACATGACATTTTATAAGAAAAATGTAGCAATAAAATAAAAAGGTTGGTGTTGCCAATTTGAAGAATAAAAGCTGATTAAATTAGGCTTTAAATAATTCCTGTCACGAATGGGTTAAAGACAAAGCTGAATTCTAGTTAGGTAGAATGGAATCCACGAGTTTTCTGGTTCTTTTATTTCTGTGAGAAAGAAAGTGATGATAGCATTGTCATATGAATAAGGATTGCTCTTGTGATTTCTAAAACCCTATTTCTAGAACCAGTTTACAAAATTTCTCCCAGTTTTGATGACCTGTATGACCTGTAGTCACTTTTACCCATATCTTTCCCTTGTGCTTTTCACCGTTTGTGATTTTCGACAAGATAAATCCTTATTGTTAATGTTATCATTTTAGTGATTTCAAAACCTAGCACTACCCACTTATACCAATTTCCTACATAATTAACCATTCCTTACTATGTTGAGTTTGTTTCCTTTGCAATTTAACCACAGAGCTAGTATAAGTATTCAGCTTTATCTTAAACCCATTGAAAACTAAACCCCCAATAACTCGGTTTAGAGTCTATGGAAAATGTGTGTTTTACCAAAATCAAACTGTATGTATTGGGTTAAATGCCTTGTCTGAGTATCTACGAGAAATGGGTTATCCTTGCTCCTAAGCAGGTTAAATTTGCGGCAAATTGGAGGGGTTTCCGTAGCAACCACATTGTATTCTTTTACACAGTCTTGTCAAAAAACATCTGTAGTCGTGGAAATTCATTTTACCTTCAGCCACTCCTAATTTTCCCTCCAGACAAGTAAAATGGCAAGGAGTCTGATTGCATCTAATACCTGTTTTATATGCAGGGGTTTCTGAATTACGATGAATTCACCTCAAGACTCAAGATTCGAGGACCCAATTCTTCATTAGCTGTGAGAGAAGAGATAGGCAGTTAGATAATGTCAGTCATGAATTAGTGTCTCTTCAGTCAGCAGTATGAAAAACATGAAAACTGGTGACAATAATGTATTAACCCGTTGAATCCTGTGCTGAAGATAACTAGGGCTAGGGCCTATGGAAAATTGTGTTATACTGAAATCAAATTGTGCTCAACAGATTCAAGCTAAATAAATATGAACTACGCAATGTAAGTAGCAGCAATCAAATAGTTTGTCACTATGTGAGACATGTAGAATATGGCAAAACAATTTAAGTGTTACATTGTAGACTGTTTTTTCACTTACAAAAAGATCCAGAAGATATTTTCATTTCATCCACTAAAGTGTTCTTGATATATCGCAAATTTAAAAACCATATTATTTTTAGGACTTGCTCTTTTTGGAGAGCATGTATTACCTCTTTGACAAATAGTGCCTTTTTTATTCAGACAAATTCATCGGTAAAATATGACTCACATCTTCTAAAATGTTAGGAATTCTCACTACATGTTTTTTTCTCTTTTATTGCTGCAGAGAAACTATATGCACGGATGGTATATGAGCCTCTCGAGGGAGAGAATCTTTTCACGGCTGAGGCTCTTCATTCCATGTGCCGACTGGAGCAACAGACTGTCCGCTCGCACATCCAATTCATGAAAGCCTGCTATATAAGCAATGTCACCAATGCTTGCTGCCCCAGCTGGTCTCTCCCGAACTATGTCGCTCTCCTGAACAACAAGTCAAACTGCTTCAACATCACAAATGCTGACGTGCGAGCAACGCTGCAGTTGCTAAGGACCTGCTCCCATTTTTACCGGACTAGAGAGCTGCGTCACGATTGCTCCCGCGGGGGCGCATCTCTCAGAAGCAGCTGTGCCAAGGTGCCAGCCAAGTGCACCAGATTTGATGCGGTATACCACATACTGCACTACCTGGTGGATGTGGATTTCATGTGCGTAGAGAGACCCAACAATGAGCGTGTGAGCTATGCCCTATCTGTGCTGCCAGGTATATGCAGGAAATGACGTTAGGGCAATCTATGATGACGAATTCAAAGCAAGTGATGTCCGCGACCAGACGACAAAAATCTCTGGATTGTATTTTGGGATAAGCAGGATTTATTCAGCGAGTACCTAACGACGGATGCCATCTATCCCTGTCTGGGAGTTGTGTTTGTGGTGATCTTGATGTGGATGTATATAGGATCATTGTTTGTCACTGTAATGACCGTCCTTAGCATGGGAATGTCCCTCATCTGTGCCTACTTTGTCTACTTTGCCGTCTTTAGGATACCATTTTTCCCTTTCATGAACCTCACCAGCGTCATTCTGCTCGTGGGGATTGGCGCAGATGATGCGTTTGTCTTTTGTGATATCTGGAAGCAGTCGCGAAAGGACCGCCCAAATGCACCTCGCGTAATTGTTGTCATGGAGACGCTCAGGCACGCGGCTTTGTCTATGTTTGTTACCAGTTTAACAACTGCTTCAGCATTCTATGCGAACACTATCAGCAACATAACAGCCATCAAGTGCTTTGGTCTATATGCAGGCACAGCTATTTTGTTAAACTTTGTTTTAAGCATCACATGGCTTCCAGCAGCTGTTGTTATCGAGGACAGATTCTTAAAGGACTTAAAAGACTGCAGTTCGCAAAAGCATGAGAAAAAATACAAATCACAAAAGACTTTCTTTAATCACGTGGCAGATATTTATAGGCGGTGCACGGAATGGATGAGTGACTGGGCACGAATATTTTTTCAGAAGATTTTACCGTGCGTCGTTATCAAACCACGTTTATTGTGGTTACTGCTGCTTGGCATTGTAATGCTTGGTGGCTTTTGCCTTATCTTTTTGGATCCTCGCCTTCAGCTCCCCACCCTACCCGATTTCCAACTCTTTAGGTCCATGCATCCATTTGAGCGCTATGACTTTGTCTTCAAAGATCTCTTTTGGTTTGAGAAAGTGAATCGCGGTTCCCTCTATGCCCATCTTCCGATTACAGTGGTTTGGGGTGTAGAGCCAATAGACAGCGGAAACCCCTTAGACCCCGATGACATAGGCAGCCTTGTTCTCAACCCTGACTTTGACATGGCATCACCAAAATCACAACTCTGGCTTCTGAGATTCTGCAAATTGCTCAGAAATCAGACCTTCTTCTCGTCAACACCTAGTTTAAAGATAGAGAACTGTTTTATAGAGACGTTTAGTGAATGGATGGAGAGTAGGAGTTGCATAGATAGCGAGACAGGTATGAACAATGCCCCCTGCTGCAAGGGATCTCGCTTCCCTTACTCAAGATCAACTTTCAATCAGTGCCTACAAACAGCAGTAACAGAATTGTATCAGTACTCACCATCATACTTTGACAAGTGGAAACCTGGACCAAGATTTGGTAGCCAAGACAATGCTGTAAAAGCAGTGATCATTGAATTTGACAGTGCTTATGCTTTCTCGCATTCTTATGATGAAATGAAAGAGTTCTGGACCAAGCTGGAGAGCTGGATGAAGCCTGTCCTGAAACAAGCTCCACCAGGCCTAGGAGAAGGATGGTTTATCAGCTATTTAGACTTCTACAACCTCCAAGACAACCTCGCAAGGGGGACTCCCCTCTCTTTAGGTCTCTCCATCATTATCGCGATGATTGTCATGTTTCTTACGACACAAAACTTTGTGATAAGCCTATTTGCCATTCTGTCCATTTCTGGCACCATCTGTGTGACGATTGGTGCCTTGGTTCTTCTTGGATGGCAACTCAACATCCTGGAATCTGTGATACTCTCAGTATCAGTGGGTCTCTCGATAGACTTCACAGTGCACTATGGGGTGGCGTATCGCATTGCACCAGAACCGGATCGCGAATCTCGGGTTGTGTACTCACTCGCTCACATGGGATCAGCCATCAGCATGGCTGCTCTGACGACCTTTGTGGCAGGTGCCTTGATGATGCCCGCAAGTATCCTCTCCTACACCCAAATGGGGACGTTCTTGATGTTGATCATGACCATTAGCTGGCTCTACTCCACGCTCTTCTTCCAGTCCATGTGCCGTGTGATCGGACCAGAAGGGAACGTGGGCCAGCTTCCTGTGCCTTCTTGTATCTGCTATTTTCTTGATCGCATGTGCTGTTGTTGCTGCTGCTGCTGCTGTTGCTTCAGCGCTCACTTCAAGTACGCCAACTCCTGCGGCAACGTTGGAGTTGAGGAATCTGAAGTCAGCATGTCCTTTCATTCATCCACCCTACAAAGTGGGGAATCCCATGAACTCGAGCCACTCAACGTAGAGAACAGCTCAACTGCTTTAGAGTCAGGCTACTGCTCGCACATGAGCACCAACAAGGGGTCGTCTTTCTGTAGATCGGAATTTAGCCCACGACGAGAACCCCTTGCTAACATGGCAGAACGAAATTCCCTCAGCAGCCCGGGGCGGAGTGCTGCTTTTCATAAAACAATACCCACAACCCAAAAGACAATGAATGGTTTCTCCCCACCCCATAAACCCCCATCCCCCATCCACCAACCCACCCCGGTCTCATCCAAGCCCCCCTCTCCCCTTATATCAACTCAGGTGGTACTAGAAGGGTCAGACTTTGTTACACGGGTATGTCATCCCTCCCCCAAGAGTGAGTTGATAGAGCCAGAAGAGGTGATTGTACCAAACCGGTCCTCACAGGTGGAGGATGTCTGGTTGCCTAGGTGATGAAGATGTGTTCATACTTTCTTTTGATTCTAATTATGCCTGAATATTTATGATTGCATAGTTATTTATAACATCATTTCACCACGTATAATGTATGTGTTCTTCCTTACTGTGCAGGGGGATGGACAGTCAATTTTTAGTTCTTTCAAATGTGAATGCAACTCTTCTATTTGTATTTTTTTTTTAAAACAGATATACCAAGAGTGAATATTTAGATCAGTGTAGATACAATTCCCATTTCAAATGGCGGTATAATTATTACAAATAAACAGCTACACTCTCTAGATATTACTACCATTTTCCTGGCTGAAAGAGACAGAGATTTGTCATACAAGAGTTTTCATGAAAAGGCAGTTGTTAAAAATAATGTATTTGTATTTCTCTCACTATCTCTGGGGTCTAATGAAGCACAGACCAAAAGCATAATGTAAAAAGGACATTTCACAGAGGTTAATGTGTATATCTAGAATTTTTCCTTCAGCAGCAAGTAACTGTTTATAAATCATATACTGTATATTCACTTGAAGATGTCATCAAATGTTCATATTTTGTACAAAGCTATTCATGTTTGCCAAATTATGGCTGTTTCAAGCAACATTCCAACTACATTTTTGTTAATTTCAAATTATTACTTCACAATTATTATCAAATTCATTATTCGATCAAGTTTATCACTGTAAGATATTGTTGCACAAGTATATCCTCATTTACAACTCAGTTCTGATGCCAAATTGTTCATCTTGTCTGAACAGTTCATTGCAATAATTGTATGTCTTTGTATCTATTTAAAAAACAGAATTGAGTATTTAATCAAGTACTGTATTTTTAATGTATTTAGGCTTTCATGAGAATTAGACATTGTTAATATTTTATTTGATGTGTGATATGATAAAAACCCATGGTTATGTGATATGTTTTTCAATATGCCTTCATTGTCACTATATATTTTTTACTATTTTTAATAATTTGCATGAATGGTAAGAAACAATCATAATGTTGAAAGTACTTTATAATGTCATGATGTAGAAAATTTAGCACATGCTTTGATTTTTATGTTTTTAAACTTTTTAAACTGACAAAAATGTGTGGATATGTTTGATTGAAATTATTGAAGGAGTGCACATTCATTATTAGCAAATTAACTGACAATTATGAAGTATAATTACTAAAATTGGCAGATATGAGGACAAATTGTTAAAATTAGTATTGTTTTGTAATTGTAAATGTAATCCATTATAGAGAAGGATATGATACAGAAATGTTAATTTAATTCTGTCAACTGCCACCTGCAACAAATAATTTTTACAACATAATTACTTGAACAAGAACATGGAAAACTGCAGGAAACCTTTCTTCCCAGTATTTTAAGATATGTATGTACATGCATGTGACATTTAAAGCACCAACTGCAAGCAATATTTTGATATAGTTCTTACTTCAGATCTCACTCTTACAAATGATAGATAAAATATTCCCAATTAATGTTAATATTTTCTCAAAATTGTAGATGAAGTTATTAAAAGACCCATTTTATGTTCATTCCTCCACTTGACATATAACTAATATATTTTATGATAAAATGTCCAGTTTTGGCAAGCTTGGATAGAATATCTATTTGTTTTACTACACCTGAGTATTAAATTTTGTGGGGATTTTTTCTGTTTACATTTGGTTATTCTCATTAGCGATTTTAATACAAGGTAATCATATTGATCCATTCTCTTAATTTCATAGTAATATTTTTCCCCCATATACTATTCAAGAGTAAAGAGTAATAATTGTTGCCAATTTTAAAGGAAAATCTGAACTGATATGGATGAATATATAGACAATAAATTATTTTGTTGGCAATGAATATTGTTTGCAAATGTTGAATAATTTTGTGGGGATTTTTTCTGTTTACATTTGGTTATTCTCATTAGCGATTTTAATACAAGGTAATCATATTGATCCATGCTCTTAATTTCATAGTAATATTTTCCCCCCCATATAGAGTAAAGAGTAATAATTGTTGCCAATTTTAAAGGAAAATCTGAACTGATATGGATGAATATATAGACAATAAATTATTTTGTTGGCAATGAGTATTATTTGCAAATGTTGAATAATTTAACTGTACAACATTAACACTGAATAATTGAATTTGAAAATAGTACATTTCTGTGAAATATAATCCTTTTATAGGTAATCATTACATAATTGTTTCATTCAGATATGATTATTAATGCTTTTCCTATTGATTTATTATTGCTTGATTTTGTAATAGTTCATGAAGTATATAGTTTTGAGTAAGGGAGCGTTTCATGAAGAGTTTTGTTGGTGATTTTCACTGACTAATTTGCTTTCAGCCAATCAGATGCGAGGATTTTCAGTAGCTTATAACATTTGTCAGGTGATTTTCACCGACAAAACTCTTCATGAAACGTTCCCTAGATTTATAAAGGATATTTTTATGATTCTTAAACCGCAAGTAATATTTTTCCCCTTCTTTCTCTTAGACTAGTAGGCTGTTAAAAGGGCTGTTGTTAATGGTAATTAAACTTTCCTGAGGCTTTTCTTGTATAGCAATAAGTAATGGATGAAATGGACTACAGTTTTATTTGCGTTTTCAGATACTAGTAACCACAATTTTGATACTCTGTTGTGTTCAAGTAAAATAGTGTACTCTGTGAGAAGTTGCTAAAATATGTGCACATTTTTTTATGGAAGACATGAAGTTGACTACTGAACAATGATAAATCATAATAATACTCTGATTTGTAAGGTGCATAACGTATAATGATTTAACCTCCACATGTATGTCTAAAGTATTCTGAAAGTATTACCCATACCATTGATTGTGGTATTACCTAATCGTTAAGCTTTTCAAGCTTGATCACATAATAATTGGCAGTGGTAAACCAGTGTTTAAAATAAAAATGTGGGTTTTGCTTTAAGTGTTATGTACATCACTTTTCTATATCTTATAGCACCCAGGTAAGTAGGTGTAAATGTAGCACCTTTTGTTGTGTCACACTGTCACACTGTCACATGAACCGCTTGCCACCGCCATGCTTTTTTGTTGATGCAGGTTACCACTGCACATCTGAAAAAGCCTTTGTTTCATATTATTGGCTTACAAGAGCCAAAATATATATTCAATGATAAGATGATGATAATAATAATAATAATGATAAAGATAATGATAATAATAATGATAATAATGTTAATGATACTGATAATGATTGATAATGATAAAGATATTGTGGTTTTATAGGGTCTAATACATCTCCAATGTCTCCAAGTGAATTATTATTACCCGGTCATCGGATTCAGGCTTGCCCACACACAATATATGCACCTTCTCCACCTGCTGGGGAGCATTCCAGCCTAGGTGCCTTTTTTGCAGGAAGCTCATAATGCTAAACAAACAGCAAGGACTTTTGCATCCTACCAAACCACTTCAACACCTGGGTGGAGACTGGCAAATGTAGATTAATGTCTTGCCAAGGACACTAGTGCGCACCAGGGTTTGAATCCTCGACCTGTGCATCTCCAGTCAAGTTTTTAAACCACTGACTACAACACCTCTACAGATATACAGATGTGTGGTTCCGGCTCTCACTAAACTATCATATTTAATCACATAAAGTCATGGTATTATTCCACCATTGCATAATTAGCTTTCAAAAAAGTTAACATCAATGTATTCAAAACAAAATATGTTTAATTCTTAATTCTCTTCAGTTTTTTTTTTCCTACTCTAACAAAACAAATGAAATTCTGTGCATCAAGCTCTTGATGTAATATCTTGTGAATGAAGCAAGTAATAATATTTCAATATTCTGTGATAAGATATTCTACTCTATTTCATTAAGCATTCATATTTCCGTATAAAATATAAAAATAGTGTAAAGTAATAATCCATGATAACTGTTGTAATAATAATAATAAATATTTATAAAGCGCACATTCTGGTAAAGTACCACTCAAGGCGCTACATTAGAAAATCAATCAATACCTAAGTAATCTTACAAGGAAAAAAACATAAAACCATTTACAATATATAACAGAAAGAAAAACGAAAAGAAAACAACAAAGAAAAGAAAAATCTTCCTAATATCTTTGAGTAAACAGAAAATGTTTGAGTCTTTTTTGGAAAGTAGATAAACAGGGGATATTTCTAATTTCACTAGGCAGTTTATTCCATGTGTCGAGAATATCTTTCTACATTGCTGTTAAATCGTACAATATTCTTTTATATTAAAACAACAAAGGAAACAAACATCACTAAGAAGACCTGTGCATGGGAATTTTTTCTTGTGTGATTAAAAAGTGGGCAGTATTCACTAATCAGAACAACTATTATCAAATAGATTAATGTGCTATATAAATTCTGCCCTACTTTTGCAAAATGAAGCAAGTGACATTTTTTTTTTTTAAGTTGACTTTTTTTTTTTAAATTTGGCCTATTTGAGGCGTGCTTCATAATTATAACTGACAAATCCATTAGTCACAAATTCGACTGATTTCAGAAATATTTTGGAAGCAAGCAAGGGCACAGAATTGCCTGAAAAATTGTGCAAAATAAGAAATTATAGGAAACATTATTTTTGATCACAACTTTTCATATTGTAGCGGCTGGTTTTTAAAAAAAAATCTTTATTTCTGGAATTTGTAATCATTGTCACTTGCTTCCTTTTGCCAAAGAAGGGCAGAATTGTTAATACTATGTGAGATGATATGGTATTTTGTGATAAATCAAGATGTGTGATAGCGATAGCAGCTTGTACATGTAACTATAGTACCAACTCAACTTTATGCCTTTCTTGTACATTGCTTGAAGCCTGTATGATAATGTTAATATTTTTCCTAATAAAACATTTTGATCAAATGAGATTTGAGTTGTAGAGGTGTATTTTTTTGTCAAATGATGCTGTGTGATTGCTGTACGATGAAAATCAGCCTTCTGTAGAAAAATTCTAATTTAGATTTTTTTTTTTCATTCTTTAATGCACCGAATACACATGTGCTTAGATTTATGAGGGGAAAATAAATTGAAAAAAAAAGATTTTAGCCTGGAAATGAGAGAAACTTTAAAGTTGCACAAAGAAAGATCTGATGATGTTATGATGTCATCAATACGATTTGCCTCACTTGGCAACGGCTGCAAGCTTGGTAAATAAGAGTGCACATAGGAGTATAAGAGCAGCATAACTAAGACGGGATGAGGGGTTTTGTGCCCCTCCCCTTATCAAACGGCAAATCAGAACAGAGAGGGAGAGGGACAAGTGGAACATGAAATAATACGCCATGACTCACTCTAACACCCTCACCCTTATTGATTTAAATTTCATGAACTAACTAAAACTGATATTCCCTCCCACCCCCAACCCCCCCCCCCCTCCGTGATGCCGATGTTTTGTCTCTTATCGGATCCACGTATTGCGAATGGATAGGAGCTAAATATTTCACTCCTACCCCCCCCCCCCCAAGGTTAATTATTTAGGGAATCCCATCAGACTCTCCTCCCAATGTCTTAAAGGAGAGGGTAGGCCAGTGGATCTCCCGAAAAAAAAAAATAAATCAACCCGAAGAAGCGATTATCGGGGCTAAAACAGATCTAGAAGTAGTAGAAGTCCTCTTCTGATTTACAGTTCTCTAAATGTCCAGCCTGTAACATTTATAGTTTTATCTTTATGGGGAGGGAGAAAGGTAGAAAGGGAGGGAGGGAGATAAAGACAAGAGCAGAAGATGGGAAGATAGAAATGAACAGAGAGGAAGATTTAGAGAAACGGAAACAAATTGAAAGAGATGCAGGTCGTCATTTAATCGGCATTGCCAAGCCGGGAGAAAGAAAGTATGATAGAGGGCGGTATCCGAAATTGAACCAAAGAGAATGTAGAGGTACTATAGATGCCGAAGTCGAGTGGTTTAAGGCGCTTGACTGGAGACGCGAGAATCGGGAGGTTCGATCCCCGGCATGGCACTTATACCCTTGAGCAAGATATTTTATCTACATTGTTCTTTTATCGTACATCAAATAAATCAACGTGCTACATGTATAGGCATATTGATAACAACATGTGCATGTTTATTTCTTTATGATTTATTTTTATATATATCTTTCTTTCTTTTTTAAAGAATATACCGGTAGCCATTATTCTGGTTAGACAACTTTGTTTAATTTTGTTTAACCTGTTTGACTGAATGGTTTGGTACAGAATTGTGTCATCGGCAAAGAGGAAGAGGTAGGGCCCGAGTACGGACCCCTGAGGCGCGCCTGACTGGACTTCTACTACAGATGAGGCATAGTCATCTAGGACAACTTAACGCTGCTTGCGACAGCAGAGAGAAAGCTGCGTAGCCCGTCGATGTTGTGGCCTCTCACACCATGGTATTCCATCTTCTTTAGCACCTCTCTGGTGGCCAACCTTATCAAAGGCTTTACTGAAGTAGATGATTACTCTGTGTCAGTCTATTAAATTTTCATGTCCTACATGTTGTTCAGGAGCCCAGAGGTCCGAGTATGTACATGTATATGCTCCGTATTTTTACAGATGATGCATGTGAGAGAGATTGGGCGGTAATTCCCAGGATCTTTCTTCCTTCTTACACCAGTCATCCGGAACATCCCAAGTCCAGTATGAGACTTGGAAGATTAAATATTTTCATCTTTATTTTTTAAATCTATGTGCATGGCTACGTTCTGACCGGTGGGAATTATTAATATCAAAAGGATACCAAAGTTGATAAGACAAGGCACCTCGCACTCAAGAGGGCTCACGGGTAGCTCTGTAAAGTGCCCCGGAGTCGAAAATTAGTATATTTTGACTTAAAGAAAATATGCGGATAGGGTCAAACTATACCGTTCAAATATCGGACATTGTCCCCAAGGTGTACACGAGACTCAGGGGTAGTACCCCTTTAGTGCGCCATCCAGTAATTTTTCATCAAATCAGAATGCTGTCATGACGATTTGTGTAATTCAGGCGAGACCGCCCTGGGCGTTTCTCTCCTTTTATTACATCTTTATTCATGAAATTCCACATTTTCCTCCTCTTCTTCCTCCACTGATTGGATTAAAGTCCACCTTGATGTTGGCATACATCGTACTTGAAATAAGTGTATGTTATCACACTATGAAAAAAGGTTCAATTTTGCACCCTAAATGCAACACTGACAGCACCTTTTTGGGTGCAGTCTTGCACCCTATGGAAAAAGGTGCAAAGACGCACCCTTTTGTACTTATTTGCACCCGGAAATGGCCGTCTACACTCTTAAAGGTGCAACTGCACTTTTAAGTGTGCAGAAATTTTTGCATTCAAAAGGGTGCAAATTTGCACCTTCCCTAAAGGGTACGACTCTGCCCCCTTAAATAAGGATGCAAAATGTAGCTCACTGCACCCTTAAAGGTGCAAATTGCTTCTTAGGGTGCAAAGTTGTACCCATAAAGGAGCTCCCAGTGTTGCATTTGAAGGGTGCAAAATTGAACTTTTTTCTTAATGTGTATGCAAACAGTTTAGTGCTGTGGAAGATCTAGTCTACCTGCAGCTAAAAAGTATGACAGGCCAAAGTCCTAGCTGCACTTTGGATTTGGAGCTGCAGATTTGGCTACTGACTTCTGGAGGAATAAGAGTTCCAAAATCGGAAAGTCGGAAAGCAAGATCTTTGCGGATGTGCGTGCGAGCATTTTGAAACAGGGAGTTTCAATGGATGTCCGGGAAGAGCACTGAAGAGTGAAGACCTTCATGCTTCATGGTTGAGGTGCTGAGCATCAGGTATGTCAAGCATGCAATTAATGATACCGTACATCTCATTATCACTCTGTATAGATATCATAGATCCGCAGTCTTTTTCCTCTCAATCTTTATAATTGCTCACTCACAACTTTATCATTCTCGTACATTAGTATTTCAAAGCTCTCTCAATTTCAACACTCTTTTACAATACTGTTTGCTTTGATGCAAGAAACTAAACTTAATGGTCCATACGAAAATCAATCAAATCTATCAATAGTTCAATCAATCAATCATTCAAGCAATTGAGTGATCAATCGAAAAAGCAACGAAACGAACTGAACGATTAATCCCCAAACTAGGTAATGCATTTATCAATAAATCGATCTCTTCGAGTAAATGACACAAATAAAAGACGATATGCTTGGCAGTCTTAGTTGCTTATAATTCTATTCTATAGGCAGAAGATCGAAAGTTGGTAAAATATTTGATGATACATCATAATAATTTAATCATGAATATTCATTAAAAATCATTAGAATTTGCAAGACCCGGAACCATCAAAACTTGTACTATAGCGATTTCAAATGATGAGGTAATGGTCAAAAAAGGAAAGACTTAAAGTCGTAGATGTCCTGTTCTTAAACTGCAGCCTGCGATACGATTTGATGCAACCCGTAAAAAAAAAAAAAAAAAAAAAAAAAAAGTTAAGTGAAAAACAACATATTCCCTTCTGATGCTATAAAATGCATATCATAAATGAATAAAAGCCTCACAATTTTAATTAATCAGTTAATAACAAATTTTAATAATTTGTGATAAACAACCATCATACTTTAGAATTTCTATTTGAAAATGCGATTGAAAACCATAATTGTCATCTCAAAATGCGAATGAAAACCAGAAAAGTGGTTATTTTTGGCTTGCTCACTTCGCTCGCTCATCATATTTTAGAATTTCTATTTGAAAATGCGATTGAAAACCAGAAAAGTGGTAATTTTTGGCTCGCTCGCAAGATAAAAATTAAAATGTGTGTAAGGGGGTCTGTGCAGGTGGGTGAGGGCGTGTGTTTATAAGCAAGTGTGAGTTCGACAGAAAAAAAAAATCGGCAAAATTAAGGGGATCATCCCCCACTCAAAGTAGATTTACGCCGGTGATATTGCTTATGTGTATTACGGCGACCCCAACACAAGCCACCTGTGCTCAAGCGCCTCCTTTCACCATGTCTATTGATTATGTTCAACAAAAATTGTCTTTGATTATGAGAAGGTAATGACTGACTCTTTAATCTTGAATCTATTTCTATATATTGATGGTCGAATACATAAATTTTGATGAAGAAAATGCAAGAGATTGTCCAAATCTGTGCTCACTCGATTTGTTCACTTGCAGCATTTAGAAACTCAATGTATTTGGACAAGACAATGTCACCACGTTACGCAATGTGTCATTGCCCTTGAATTAATGTTAGAAATACTTCCGCGAGACAAATTAATCACTAACCCAGGTCATAGATAAGTATCATTATGAGTAGTATTTTAACTCATTTTCTCAGAATTTATTTGAATTTCATCTAAACGCAAATAAATCTTGCAAGAACTGATGAAAGAAGTGGCCAGGTTTATAGCGAAGAACAGTACCATATGATTTATTATGGAATCGAAATTTCGTTGAGAAAAAAAATTTTTTTTTTTATCATTCATCTTTTGGAATCATCATTTCACTCCTGGCACTATGAACATGACGGACAAAGAAAGCGGACAAAATAAACAAGCCCCCATTCTACCCTTCACAATGATTATGGTAGTCAAAAGAACATCCCTTCACTGCTATTATCTAAAATATGTGGAACGGCTGTATCATGCATATTCACCTGGAACTACTGATTAAACATAATAGCAGTGAAGGGATGTTCTTTTGACTACCAGAACCATTGTGAAGGGTAGAATGGGGGCTTGTTTATTTTGTCCGCTTTCTTTGTCCGTCATGTTCATAGTGTGGGGATGTTTCATAAAGCTGCTCGTAAAGTTACGAATGACTTTACGAACGACTTGAATATGGCAGGCTAAATGGGATTCTCAATCATAAATCGCATCAGCTAAAGGTGCAATATGCAGACATAGATTAACATTTCTATTGTTTACAACATTTTTATTGCGAAGTATATTTTTTGCAACAATTCGATAAAGATTATGGGAAATGCAGTCACACTTTGTTAAAGTGTCAGGAACAACTTTGGGCATTCTATTTGGCTTGCCATATTCCAGTCGTTCGTAAAGTCATTCGTAACTTAACGAACAGCTTCATGAAACACCCCCCTGGAATGACTTATCTTCAGTAAATTGCACAAGGGGAAAACAGAAGGGGAAAACAAAAGGAAAAGAAAGGATTAGGAATAGATGATGACAGTTCTTTGAGTCGTCGCCGTCCGATCGTTTGATCTAAATGACACTTAGTGTGGCGCTGAAGCCAGATTTGGTTATCGAATAGTCTGATGAGAAGGTCACCGTCATGCTGTTGGTCATCGTTACAGGTGCAGGCAGTGATGTCGATGTTGCTGTCCCTTCAAATCTGAAGCAAAATGATAAAAAATTGCAATTAATGGATGATGTTACATCCACTAGGTCAGTAATATCGTCGTTGTTATCTCAAAACTCTGCTTTTCAAACAGTAACAAAATCAACAATCATTCTTTCACTGCTTTTTCTTTGTAAAGCGCTGTGAGAAAAACTTATGGTGTGTAAGAGCGCTATATAAATGTAATTATTGTATTGTGTTGTATTATACTTGTGTTGTTGGTTGTTGGTTGTTGGTTTTTTATTTTGTTTTTTAATGTTTTCATACATCGATTTTGTTATAAATGATATTTTTGAAAGTCCAGGGTTGTCTCATCGGCATCAACGCTGTACTTACTAAGGATGCTTTGGTGATCCTGTTTTTTATTTTTTATTTATTATTTTTTTTGCTTTGTGTTTTGTTTTTTTACTCCAGCATTTCCAGTGTTTCCCCGATTTAGACCTGGCCCCTTTGCATAAAACTTACCATTGATGGTAACTCTGCCATCAATGGAACTATCATCATGGTAAAATTGCATGCTCAACAGCCAATCAAATTCAAGGTTTCCATGGAAGCTACCATGGATTGCAAAGTTACCATCAATGGTAAGTTTTATGCAACAGGTCCCTGGGTAGAGGATGTAAGCACCGCGTGAGGATCGAAGTCAGAGGATCTCTCGTATGAGAGTTAGCGTTAAGATTTGTTATTCTGCAAGAAAGGCAACCCTTTGCAGTTGCGAGGAATAATAATGAGGGTAAAAATTCGTGTTCAAGCTTTACTAACAAAACGAACGTGATTCTGCTTACCTCTTGGTACCGGTGTCTGTTGTGACTGTCACGTAATCATAACCACTCTCTGTGTCAAAGCTATCGAAAGAGAGTCCGATCTTTTTCCCGGCGGGAGCGTTGATAGTGTAGGTACATGTCTTTGAGGTAGGGTAGCTGGCTGGGAAATTAGGCGAGGTGATTTTGGTGGTACATCCCGCTGGGAGATCAATCGTGCTCGTACATGTCTGTGTCTGGGGACATGTCGTAGGCCCACTGCCTCCTTATTTGGCGGAAATGAAATAAACGATGGGTAAGTATTAATGATGAAGACAATTTTTGCACTTCGAACGGAAATCTCAGTTTCATTTATGGCAACTCAAATTTTTCAAAGATCTAAATCATTTAACCGGGAACAATACCTTTGAAAGTGACATTTTCGAAGTTCTAATTTATATGCAAAATACACAAATCTTGGTAAGTAATATCTTTATGTTCATTTGAAATTATTATTGATATTAAATATATCTTACTTTCATCAACAAATTAAATAGTTGCTACGCCTATAGGCCTACTAAGACAACCTTTTTTTTTTCTTGTATGAAATTTGCCGCAGATTCATATGACTTTAAAGTCACAGGACTTTATTAATCAGTATTCTCTCTATCATGTCAGCGACAATTCACGATATTTCACTGAGAATCTTTTCTGTAATAGGGCGAGGTATAGCGTTAAGTGGCCGGTGATAGGTACGGGCATCAAACATGTAGGCCTACCTGCTTTTTTCTCCTTGACGTATGTCCCATGGTATCCCCGACTGACGTAGGAGTCATCTGAGTGGAAGCTTAACATGATCTCGTTAGCGACTATTTCTGTAGGGGGTGTCTGCCCGCAATATGCCTGTCCACCGTAGTAAACGTTGTCTGCTTTGATGTCGAGGTAATCCCAGCACTTCTTATTTTTGGTGTCGTACGCTTCCAGGTCAAAGAAATCGAAACTCAATCGAATCTGCTCATCGGGGTCGGCCTGCAAAGTGCACCATCGTCATCATCAATAGTGTCCTGTCAACTGACATTCTCATTGACCCAATCAGTTTTTAAAAGAAATATTTCTCTTTTTTTTCCAATGATGTCATCCAAACTAAGGACTCTATAATGAAGAAAACAGAGTATGCTGAAGAACCTGAAGAACTTCGGGGTAGGTAATTATCCAAATAAATCAGGAGCAGAATCCTTCGCTGGGATGCACTTAATGATCAAGGATATTTTGTTGATGGTGAATCTATTCCAAGGTATAATGAACGAGTTATTCTTTTGAAAACGGATTCCGCTCAGAACAAAGTGATCAGTATTAATGACTCCCCTAAAGTGGAATTCTTATTTTCTTTGAAACTTAACGAATTAACGTGAAAGAAATCCATATCTTTAGTTGTAATGTTCAGGAGCATGAAATTAACGTGTCACATCAAAAGAAGAAGAAGGAAAAAAGCGGCCGTAAGTGATACATAATGCAGTAGCGTAGGTTCAGACCGGTTCGGTTTCATGAAATGGATGAAATGGATAAGGAAATCGAATGGGAGGGTGGGGGAGCCCGAGGTTCAACTAACTCATAAATGTTAGTGGATATTCCTTAAGCAACTCCGTTTGTGTGTGTGTGTTTGGTATAAGTAAACTTTTAGGTTGGTATTCTACTACTTTGCCTGTATGCTGTCACATACAATTCATTCACATAGTTTTCTGTAAGTGGAAAATTACCTCAAATGATGAATAGGATAATAACATCATATACAAGGAAATCAAGGTCACAAAGAAAAATCAGCAAAGCATGGACGGCAATCAAGGGGGAAGGGGAGGGAACACTCTCCCCAAAAATGTTTCAGGGTGGGGTACATAATGGGGTATGTCCCCGGAAAAAAAGTATGAAAGTTTCTTATTTCGTATAATAGCTTGGGAGCAAAGGGCAAAAAGAAAAACGTGAAATAGCGAGGACATGTTAGCTTGTCAGCTAAACGAATTATGGGGATAACAGGAGACACCTACCGGAAATTTCTCTCCCCCCCCCCCCCCCCAGCTGCGTCCGAACGTTTGTATATCGTTTTCTTCCGCAATTGATTGATTTGGACGGGTAGGTCTTTCTATTTTAAACATGTCCGGTGTTTTTTTTTTTTCTTGTTTGGTATAAGTAAAACGTTTAGGTTGGTATTCTACTAATTGAATTAAAACTTGACGCTCGATCTAAAGTCATGTAGACCTCAGTCTAACATCCTTTGTTAAAGTTTGACTTCAGACGAGTTAAATTTTAGCAGAACAATAGTGTTAGATTTCTATCATGTCGAATGCTTACCTTGATTAGAGTCATGCGGGATGTATTTTCTGGGTAATTGTGGGTTCCATCATAATTTGGAGAGGACACTTCACCACTTTGAGCAGTCAAGACGACATTGTTTTCTGTATAAAAAGGTATAGTGGCAGTGGCGTAGACAGGTTCTCCCACCTGGGGGGGATGATTTGCCATTCACGAGAAATCGAGGAACAAATTTTTTCCTGGGGTGGGGCAAGATGCGTAAACATTTTCGAAGAAACTCGAAAAGCGAGGTCGCGAAGCGACCGAGCTTGTCGTTGGGGCGCTTTTGCATTTTTTAAAAATGAAATTGAAGGATTTGGTGCACACTTTTGGTGAGTTTTGTGAAAATTTTCAGTAAAAAAATGTAATATTTCAAAATATCTCGGGGGGGGGGCCCTCCCCCGCTGCGTACAGCCATGCACCCATCCCCCCACACACCCACACACATACACCTGAATGCACAGACATAAATAGAAGATATACGCACCGTGACAAACAAATATAGAATATGGACTGAAATACATTATTGCATGCTTGCATCAGGCTTTTTAGTATTATTATTTTGTTGTTACACCACTTTAGAAAAACTGTGACGGCGCCGAAATTGCCCTAAAGTAATATAAATAACTACACAAATCAGAATAATGATCGATGTAGTTATGATAGTAATCGTCATTTCAGTCACATTAACGATGATGATGATGGTAACTATCGTTATCATAAGCATAATAACAATAATAATAATAACAATAATAATAATAATAATAATAATAATAATAATAATAATAATAATAATAATTAAAATTGTTATTACTATTATTATTGCAGTTCCTATCATTTCTAAAAATGTTAATTCAGTTTAATTGTAAGCAAACATCCTTCCCTAAAACCTGGGGGGGATGATTGTACATGTCATCCCCCCCACCTTGTGAGGTGGGGGGGATGCATACCCCTCATCCCCCCCGTTGTCTACGCCCCTGTATAGTGGAACAGGTGACGTCCGCCTTTCCCAAACAGATATTATCCACTAATTCACACAGAGATGAGTATAATAGTGCACAACAAAATAATTGGGGAAAAGTTCGGCCCGGGAATTCCGCGGCTATTCCTATGGCCGTATTTCGAACATGACATTTGAAGAGCAATCCTTTTTCAGGGAATCGTTCTTCTGTAATACTCTCACTAACTGATATGAAAAGAGTTTGAAGCTCACAAACTACTTTCCCCCCTCTGCTAGAACTCAAGCTTTACCTAAAAATTGTGCGCTGATCATGTTGGCCACTTTTTTGGCCATTTTTGCTACTTTTGGTCAGGATTCATTGTCCCCAATCGTAGCTGTTTTAAAGGGGATTCGATAGGCCAGTCCCTTGTAATTAGTGCTGACGAATCGCACCCTTCTTGTGCACTTTGGAACATTTTCTCCCTAGTGTATTTGAGAAGGAATTCACTACTTCGTAATTATAATCATGAAGCGCTTTCGAATATGCGTGGGAAATGCCTCCACATAATTCACACACTTTCACTCCACACTTTCTTTTTAAGCCTTACAGGGTTAGAAACCATTTATTTATAGTACAGAACGTCAAAACTTAGCATGCAAATTACCCTCCATGTTGGCTGCGTTGGAAATTTCACAGTTGCTCCCTGTCCATTCGGCTGGACATTGACATCTACAACTCTTGTCTCTGAAACCAGTGTTGCAGGAAGCGCTGCCAGGGCAATGGGAGTCACACTCGTACATCATGTTGGCCAGTTTGACATCCAAGAAGCTCAAGCCTTCACGTTGGCCAATGGTAGCCATGGCGAAGGGATCCTTCGGTATAAGCGTGGGGACCTTTGCGTCTATCCCGAAACCCTGTCAGTGGAGGTTGTTAACGGGGGCATATAAGTTAAGAAGGAATTAAGGGACAAGAAACGGGTTACTGAAAGTTACAGACCGGAACAGTATGAATCTTTAAATGAAGAACATCTCACATAGTTTAAAATGCCATAGATAGTGTAAACAACCAGCGACAATATAGGCCTTTTAGCTTGCATGCACGAGAAAGGCTTCTCTATCCAAGGGACCACTGTTAATGGTTTGATTCAAGTATTAAAACCAAATTGTACCACTTCTGTGAGCTGGAGAGCTTTTTTTAGGGGGGGGGGGGGTAAACATGACTTTTTCGAGAGTTCAAGGATACCTTAAAAAATATTAGTTAGGTGTTTCCGAACGCGCAATGGCCATCATAGTCCCCTCGTCACACATTTAGAATAGTGATAGGCCTAACAGGCAAAACATTGCAGTCTAGTTTGTTTGGGGGTAAGTATAAAGTTGATCATCTCATCCTGGGGATCTCTTTGGCACGAATCACGTATTGTGGTACTTCAAAACAAGGAGATGCCATAGTGTGAATATGTTATGCTTTATATTTCATTGTTCTCTTTTATGCCATCGTGTTGATATTACTTGTTTTATTGGTATATTTCATATATATCATGTTTTCGTATGTATTTCTCATACTCCGAGAGGGGTCGACAAAAATGGATTGATAAATTTAAAGTTCAAGTTCAAAGTACAAATTTCAAGAAAACAATCAAATCAACTAACGCAACTTACATAAGGACCATAGTGCATTGCTGATGAGTAATCATAGGGCACGTTGGACATGGCTTCGTTTGTTGACTTCCTTTCGAAGTTGTTGATGAAGCCGGTTTTGACATTGTCCACGTTGACAGTTACGTAAGTATCTCGGTCTGGTCGCGACTGCTCATGATTGAAACCCAGTGCGTGGCCAATCTCATGTGAGACTGTTCCAAGCTAGCAGACCAAACAGAAGAGAATGAACAGGAAACTAATATCGGCAAATAAGACCGTTTTCCAACATGCCATTACATTGTTGAAGAAGTTGTTCAAGTAACTACAGGGCAAAGTGTGATTATGTACTAGGTAAAAATTGGTGTACTGTTTTTTGAAGATCAAAATAAGAAATTGAACAAACCTTGCGTAAAAAGATATACACTTACACAGAAGTGAGTAAATATTTCAAAACACTCACGCAGCATAAATATTTGTGGTCGTATTTCGATTACAAGTGAATAAGGGGAGTAATCATTTGCATCGGAGATTTCTTACTCTGATAGTCTTTCAAATGAGAAAGCTCACAAACATTTCTCACCTCTGCCGGACCGTAATCCTCTCTTGTCATTCCATTTTGCTCGACATTCTTTTCCATTTTTTTTCTCGTTTTTGTTTTTTGTGTTTTATTTTAAAGGCAATTTACCACGTCATGTATGGACAAGATTTTACTTATTTCATTGTGGACGTGCGCTGTTTAAATACCTGCGTACAACCATCTCCGATAGAAACATCTTGTTTGCCTCCCGTCAAACCGACGTATGAATAGCATCTTCGAGGAAGAAAACAGAAAATTCGATTTCAGTTAAGTACATGGAATCAATGTAAAATCATCTCCACCCCAACCCCCGACCCCAATGAAATAAGACCGTTGTAATCAGGGGCAGATTATCCCCCTTTACTTTCATTTAGGCTATATATAGGCGCTTAAGAAGCTAAAAGAAAGGCAATGTGGAAATGCATGATATTAATGATTTTTGTCATTAATTTTCCAGATTAATATTGTTTTCATTTTATAACAAAAGTGAATTGGCGCGGGCCGAAAATAGGAAGGAACGATAAACTAGGCTTATATCTATTTGGCCTAATATCTAAAGATTGCATATAGTTTAACAGACATCTGTTCAAATTTGATAGGAATTAAACAACAGTTATATTAAAGATTCACAGTTCAGATCAGCTTCATTGATATTTTTACGGAAAGTGTATTGACATAGGATAAGAAGTGGGGGGGGGGGGGGGGAATCGAGTTGGATTTCACTTCCAAAATAACGCTTTGTTTACAAAATTGTGTAAAAAAAAAATTAAGCTATCATGCGAATCAAAATCATCTTTCTTAGCATTTCAACCGACTTTGACGATCCTGGTTCGAAACCTTGTCTTTCGGATAGCAAAGTTACTAGTTGGTAGTTGGTACATACGCATTTGGAGGATCTGATCTGATAGGGTTGCATTTTGCATTTTCTTCTTCAGACAGAAATAGCACAAGATGAATAGAATGTCGCCACCAAAATTTCTATCACGACGGTCCGTTCGTGTCATTTTACATTTCGTGGATTTTCATGTAGACGAGTACCATGGCAACCAAATTGTACTGATTTTCAGTACACTTAGTAACACCCAACACAATAAATCATAAAGCAGTCTATCGCATTTCATCACTCATGTTTTTACAGGCCCTCAAACTTTGAAATTTGCGAAAATGTTCGTCTGTGGCTTTCCGATCACACTCTGTACTGAAAGCATAGCTGTAGAAATCGAAAGTCACACACGTACTACTCGACTCACACGCAATGCATTCATACGAACGTTATGTATGGAAGCATAATGATGGAAAGCCAACGCGGCCATAATTCGTACCGGGTACGTATCATCTAATATGGCGGCGTTGGCTTTCCATAGTATGGGACACACATGCCCACATGGGATTGTCTGGACCTACCCTTCTCCTTTGAAGAATCTGATCATGTTTGGCGAGGGTGTCGTGGCAGCTTCTACAAATCTCACACATGTCTGATCCTGCCAATGTGCCATAGCAGCCTTGATGGCATTCACGTGGGTCCCTGCTCATCATGATTAACAACAAGACATTAAACCTATCAAATAGCCCTTTCTCGAGACTATACTTTAACCCCATCCACGTCTCGAGGAACCGCACAGTTTTGAGGTCACCTCGGGCAATCCCTCATTGCCGTATTTTATATACTATATTTATCTCTGTAACTATACCATCCTGGTCTTGACAAAACTGAAAGAGTGTACCATCTAAATGTACATATCTGCTCAATTCCAGTTATATTTCTTGACCTAGTAATTGAAGCATTTCATGATGATTGATAACCTGCATTAATCAAGCCACTTTCGTTCCTTAATCAGAATTTTATAACTTCGCAGCCGGTTTTTACCTGAATTTAAGGAACGTAACTTTAGTGGTATATACCCCCACCCCGTAAAGTTCGTTGGACTGACTCAGCCGTACGTAAGAGGAAATTGCTTACCGGCAGCTATATCTAACTCATATGGCACGACGACTTCGTGCTGATTTGTGTTTTGGTCAATAATTCTTTTGGGCCAATATCGCGTTTGATCCTTGATGGCCTTTCGTTTGGAGCGGGCACTGTCGGCACTGCTCAGGGCTGTCTTCTGCTCTTCCGTTAGCATCATGTCAGTCTGGTAAGCACCGGAGGAGAAGCCTTCATCGGCCGGGATCTCGCGATGAAACGGGTCAACATCTTCTTCTTGGACCTCGAAGATCTCACCGTTGAACTCCACTTTCTTGATCCGTGGCTGTGAAAACATGAAACAGAGATATTAGAAAGTACGAACTACTTTAATGCGGATGAAGCGTGAATAGAAATAACTAAGAACCGAAAAAGTTGTTATCATATTAATTCTCGTTATTATTGAATTATTGTTACTACCATGTACCATTCGAAAATTAAGTAAGATACTTTGAAAATTAACTAATGGAAAAGCACTAACCTCTTTAGTTTTGGTGTAGCCATTTTCCAATGGCTTGGCAAGGGAGTAGGCCACGAAGAGAGCTACCAACCAGGACAACAGCAATGATCGGAACATCTTAAGAGTCTTGGTTTATAGATCGACTGGGAAAATATCCACAGACTGATCACCTAGGGAATCAAGGCTGTATTTATGCATGCAGGACCTTGAAATTGATATGCCTCTGTTTACTTATATCTGTCCATTCAACTTATATTAATCACTGCGTGCATTTATATGTTGTTGTTTTTTTAATTTCCAAATTTCTCGTTTTCCATCTAATGTCCTGTGAAAAAAAAGAATCGCGAATATTGTGTTTATCTTCTCGTTTCTCATGTAGAAATATGGGCAATATTATATCAGCTATATACATATTTGTACACCAACGACTTAAATATGATAACGTGGCGTGATGAGATGTGTAACCAGCTGACCAAAATAATTGTAAGAGTCGATACTTCTCGACACAATGAAAAAAATCTTACAAAATGAAAAGAAATCAAATAAAACTGAGGGCGATGAAGTCATCCCACTGTGCAGTTGCTATGATTCTAGTGCAATTTATTTGTTTGTACAGTCTTACAAAAAGTAGGCCTAAATGTCAATTTTCTTTGAAGAGTATAACACATTCAGACCAAGAAAATTGCTCCCATCTCAACATACTCTACTTTTTGGGTAGCTGCTGGGGGGGGGGGGGTGGTTGTTCTCATGGCAATTTCCCCAGTATGGGGTAAATATTCAGCGGTAGTTGCCATGGTTGTTATGAATATCGTTAATTAAACTATCCATCTCGTTCACAAAAAGCTTGTCAGCCTTAATGTAGCCTCAGGGGGTAGCCCCCAGGGCCTCCCCAAAAGGTCTCAAAGTGGAGATAACTTCACCCCATCTAACATAATATGCCCAAACTTTGCCAGAGGATATATTTCCAAATTTAGGTCTATGCATTACCAAAAACACAAAGCTGACAGAATTTTCCGTTGGGACCCAATTTAGAAAGGAGAGCGGAGGCGGCGGAGGCGGCGAAGCCGGGGGAGGGGGCAGAGGGGCACAGTGTCCCCCAATTTTTCCAAGCACCTCAAGAGTGCCACTTTTTACCCTTGAAAAATGCCTTTTCAAACCTGTCCAGTGCCCCTTTTCCTTCTCACAAGGGCCCATTTTGTCTTTCATTATTAAGTGCCCCCTCACCTTCTATACATGCCTCTTTTCGCTTCAGATAAGTTTTTCGTCTTAAATCCTACAACTGCCCCCTTTTATATACCAAATTAGTGGCCCTTTCCATTTTTTTTTCATAGCGCTCTTCCCCCTTGTTTAATTGTTTAATGAATGTCCCTACTGAAATGAGATAAGTGCCCCTCAAGTTGACTGCCCATTTTCGGTTCTAATATTGCCCTTCTGCCCTTCTGCCCTTCTGCCCTTCTGCCCTTCTGCTGAGTGTCCCCTTCACTTCTGATAAGTTCTTCTTTCCACTTTGGCAAGTGCCTCATTCGAAATCTGATACATGCCCAAATTTACTTCTGATAAATGCCCCTTTTTATTTCCAGTATGTCTCATTTTTTTCCTTTTGTATACGTGCTATAGGCCTAAGTGCCACTATTAACCATCTTTTATATCCTCATGTGTCCCTTTTCCATTCCGGCATGTGCCCTTTTGAAATATTGATACAGACCCCGTTGATTTCTCTTAAGTTCCCCTTTTGCTTTCTAAGAAGTGCCTGTTTTCCTGACTATAAGTTTTCCCCCTCGAATCTGCCCCTTTCCACTTCTGATGATAAGTGCCCCCATTCATTACCCCTTTTTGTTTTATGTATTGCGAATCTCCTTCCAATAATTGCCCCCTTCAAAGCATCCCTTTTCTTTCGGTGAATTGTCACTTGGTCTAAATTTGTCTAATGCCCGTTTGGTCTTACCCCACATTGTGTAATCCCATTTTGTCTACGACCAGTTTGTCTAATAGCCATTTGGTCTAATTGCCATTTGGTCCATTTACCATTTCGTCTAATTTCCAGTTAGGCTATGCCCATTTCGTCCAAGACCCACTTGCTCTAACACCACTTAGTCTATCTGATTGGACGAACTGGTAATAGACCAAATAGTCATCAGACGAAATAAGGAAGACTAAGTAGACGAAGGGGTAATTAGACCATTGATCATTAGACAAAATGAAAATTAGCCCAAGTGGGTATTAGACCAAGTGATGATTGACCAAACGGCAATTAGACCAAAATGATAACAGACCAAATGGGTTTAGCCATGGCGGTGTTAGATGATCTGGCAATTAGACCCTTCTTTTTATTATCCCTTTCCAGATCTGGGGAGCGTTTCATGAAGAGTTTTGTCAGTGATTTTCACTGACAACTGTTATAAGCTACTGAAAATCCTCGCATCTGATTGGCTGAGAGCAAATTGGTCATTGAAAATCACCGACAACACTCTTCATGAAACGCTCCCAGGTAAATGTCAATTTAAAATATCCAAAATAGCCATATATACCTAGCATGAAGTCTTTAAAAGTGAAACGTCATAGTTGTCTATTTCAGATGGAACTAATACACTTCCTTCTTTGCCACAATATTTTCCAAGAGATAAATAATTACTTTAGAAAATAAATTGTACTTGCCCTACTGATCGATTTTCTTCTCATCAAAATTAATCGTTCTGCATGACAAATCAATTTTGTATTTGATTTGTCCATCTGCCTTAAAAAAAAATAATCAAAAGTTTTGAAATGTGCCCGCATTTTTGATAGATCGACCGAATTATGATTTATCACTGTTGATGTTAGGAAAACGGGCGTTTCAATAAGCTATTAATATTTTCCAAGAGATAAATAATTACTTTAGAAAAATTAATTGTGCCTGCCCTACTGATCGATTTTTTTTCTCATCAAAATTAATCATTTTGCATGACAAATCAATGTTGTATTTGATTTGTCCATCTGCCTTTAAAAAAATAATCAAAAGCTTTGAAATGTGCCCGCATTTTTGATCGATCGACCGAATTATGATTTATCACTGTTGATCTTAGGAAAACGGGTGTTTCATTAAGCTATTAATAAAGATGTCAATTTTAAAGAGGAGTTTGATATCTGATAAAGGTAAAAGTTAATTAAATTGGTGAACCTTCCTATTCCCATTATTTCCTTGTGGACATGGTGGAGGAGTGTCATAGCATGGATGCCCTGCAAAATTATCTCATCTCAGATATGACTAGAAACAGTGTACAACCTTCAACAAAATTTATGATGCAACAAGGCTGTGTAGTTTCTTGCACATATTTTGTGAAGTGTTTTCATTGCTTGTGATAATTAACTACGAAATCAGTTAAACTTCCTTCTCCTTCTTTCTTCTTGTTCTTGTTCTTCTTCTTCCTCCTCCTCCTGTTGTTCTTCTTGTTGTTCTTCTTGTTGTTCTTCTTTTTCTTCTTCTTCTTCTTCTTTTTCTTTTTCTTCTTCTTCTTCTTCTTCTCCTTCTTCTCCTTCTTCTTCTTCTTCTTCTTCTTCTCCTTCTTCTTCTTTTATTTATTTTTTTTTTACAATGTTTCTGCCAGATCTGTACTCAGCATCATAAAAGAAAACTGAAACGAGTATAATAAACTTTTCCTCTAAGAGGCCATTTAAGTGGTATTTAAGTGGGTGGATAAAGGTATTCAAGTGGATGGAGAAAGCGCTTTGTATAAAATGAGACGAAAAGCGTAATACCGAGGTCAGAACTCAACTTTTACAATTGCCCGGCCTGCATGGAGGCACCATTTCAGTTGCGTCTTGACCTGCGCCCATTAAACCTGTGCAGGCCGTCTTCCAGTTAGCAGGGCCCCGTTTCATAAAACTTGTTATCATTATGAAAAATTTGCTCTCAACCAATCAGATGCAAGGATTTCACTATAGCTTAGTACAGTTATTGCAACGGGCATGTTGGCTCAATTGACAGGACGTCCGCCTCATCTTAAAACGGGAGGTCGTGGGTTCGATCCCCAGCGCGGCCTAGTCATACCAAAGACTTAAAAAATGGGACCTTCTGCCTTCTGTTATGCAGGCCCGCTGGAAAAGCAGTTGATAAAAGCTGAAGTGGCTACCCTGCATGGGTAAATAAGACGTTATTGATAACAAGTTTTATGAAACGGGGCCCTGAATAATGTTTATTCTGTTCACTCTGCAATCACCAGATCAAACGTCATCACTTTTCATGACGCATCAAAGCTTTACAAGTCAGTTACGCAGTCTTACGTCAGCAAATGACGCCCCAGTGTGTGAGCCCGTTGTAGCTAACGGGAAGTCTTTTTGATCGTGTCATTTACCGGCGTCATGACGACTGTGAACTTGTAACAGTAACCTTTAGTTCATAAAGCGCCCAGCGCTCGTAGCGGCATGGCCCAATATCAACAATTCAGCGCAAAGTCTGCACTGATCATTTTGTTGTAATAGTGTCATGATGGTGCAGTCCTAGGTTTGGCAAGTATACTCTCGAAAACCACAATTTTGCAGCTTTGAAAAATATTCAGTTGTCAGGAAAATTGTAAAAATCTATATCTTACACTCACAGTCCTTTATGAGGCCGAACTAAATGAAGAATTTGGACACCCAAACGTTTATGATTATCCAAAGATTTCGATTTGTTTCTCACATTTTTTGCTTTGTTAAACAATTTGTGCATGTAGGAAAAACAGGACCACACTCATGTTGCAATATTACAAAATTTCTTACATTTCCCCTGAAGCCAGCACTAAGTTGATACCTAATAATATTACTGGTAATAATATTCTGGAATTATTTTTATACGAGGCTTGTATTTCCGATGTCTCTTATAAGCGCTTTACAGATATATTATCCGGTCATCCAGGGATCCAGCTTCTGACATGCAAAAAAGTCCTCATGGAAAACAAAGAATAACCGAATAAAAAAAGGTCAAATCTGAAAGATATTCAAGAAAATTCGATGCAACGAAATACAAAAAATAATTGAGAAAAGCAACCCTTGGTCAAGAAAGGGGGAAGCAGCAGTCCCCCCCCCCCCCCCCCCAAAAAAAAAAAAAAACAAGAACAGTAAACCTGTGCTTGTAACGGCGAATAGCCCACTAGCCACAATTCATGAGTAAAAGCCTGAAATTTGACCTCGGAATAGCATAGCAAGTTTAATAAGAAACAAATCGAAACCATTCTATTACCACAAGCGCTCGGGTGTTCATTTCCTTTATTTAGTTCGTCCTCTATAAGGACTATGAATATGAGATGTAGATTTTCAAAATATTCGTTACAACTAACTAATTTTTAAAGCTGCAAAAATCTGGTTCTCGACTCGAGATTACTTTCCATACCTAAGACTGCATGCGTCAGTAGGGTAACTGGCGCCGGCTTTGACGGGCCATGTAATGAAGACATCATAAAATACAGACATTATCTTTGAAGACTTATAAGCCCACCGCACACTATACGATCCGACTGCGACCCGATTTTCGATCAAATGGCATTTTGCATTAAATATGAAAGCTCAAACAAGTAAAATTATCTTAAATGAAGTTCGGAGAAAAGATAGGGATACTAAAATCGAAATTTTGGTTAACTGCAAGCCCTGTGGTCGGAGTAAAGGCCAAATCGGCTTCAAATCGTAGCCGATCGCAAGATTACCATGACGTCTCTACGATTCGGAATTGAATCCGCTTTCATTCCTACAAGGAGGCTCGCATTAGCCCCGAATTTCTATTTTCAGTATTTATAGACTACTCGGAACTTTGATAATTTAAATTTTACATGCTTGAATGTTCGTATCAAATTTTATAACATTTTTTTTTTCAAATTGGATCGCAGACGGATCGTATAGTGCGGTTGGCTTTAAGCTCACCGCACCGCAATCTGTTACCGTCATAACACGTACACATGTTTTATTCCTTGATTAGCTTCTGGTCGAACTATGTTGGCATGATTTTGAATAAAGAACCACTGACTGAAAAGCTGCAATATAAATATCATGTTTATATCATTCCATATCACTAGAAGTTTTTCGTTTTTGAATCTTGATAGTTGTTCATTTTTCATAATAATCCCAGAATGAAATAATACAAAATAGACGACCATGAGCTATATGCTTGGGAGAAACTCTGTCCTGACCCTTCAAATTAACTTACATGTAGTATATGGTTAAAGCAATAATTCTGAAATAGCTTCAGTCATTGCCTTAGAAATAAATACCTGTAGGGCAAAGAGACGGGCTCATGTCTTCTCACCCTTGATTAAAAAAAAAACACAAGGTCATCCACACACTCACAGAAATATTATACACAGACACACCTTTACAACCCCACATACTTCAGAATATTCTTTAACATACCTAATAACAGACACCAGGAGGCGTGTCATCAAGTACTTGTCAGTGATTTTCACTGACAAAGTTTGTTTTAACCGACACTGTCAGGGGAGCATTTCATGAAGTGCCTTGTCGGTGATTTTTACCGACAACTGTTATAAGCTACTGAAATCCTTGCACCCAATTGGCCGAGAGCAAATTTGTCGGAAAAATTACTGAAAAGACACTTGATGAAACGCCCCCTGCAGGGTAAATCACCGGCGTTGTCAGGATTTCATTTTAGGGGCGATATATCGAGCGCGCGAAGCGCGTTCCATATCGAGGGAAGGGTGCCGGGAGGGAAGCTTTGACGTTTCTTTGTCGGCGTTCCTAGTCCGCTCCTCTTCCGACGTTCTTTCATTTTTTTTTCTCATCTCTCTCTCCTTTTTTTTTTTGGGGGGGGGGGGGGGGGGGGGATGGGGGAGTAGTGCTTTTTGCCCCTCCACTTTTTCGTTGGGGTGGAGACCACCCCTCCTACCCCTGCTTCCGGCGCCTATGATCAATAGTTACTCCTCTTTTCTTTAAAAAAGAAAAAAGAAAAAAGATTACAAACTTTCGTTCATTGAAAAAAGTACGTCTTTTTGGCATTGATGGTTATGGAATGCGTCAACTTTTAACAATAGATCTAACCTTTCTTAAATGAAAATGAAATGATTTTCTTTCACATTCATTTTCTTTCAGTCTGCCAACGATTCAAATCCACTGTGTAACAAAATATACCTAGAGGAACAGACTTGGGTATCTTATCGAAACGCAGTGGCTCAAAGGGGCGCAACCAGGCGCTACAGTTTCCAGTGGGGGCGGAGTGTGGTGGATGGGCATCAACTCCAGAGGCGGTGAAACGTCGGACAGTCGAAGCGGGAGGGCACCTTTTGTTTGAAGGACAAAATGCGCAGCCACACTTTCATCCTCGGAGCCTGACGTCCCGCCGCCTCTAACCAACGCACAAGTAGGAGCCCTTTTCCCTACGCGGAATTCACAGTTAATTCTGAATCTATGTAGACACCCCTGCTTTGTTCTTTTTTCTTCAAAATTTTCTGCTATCCTTAGTTCTACTAAACCAAACACTTAAGGACATGCAGGGATGACATGGGGAATTAATACTTCTCAAAACAGATGTCAATTTGATTTTGTTTTCATTTAATTGTTGTTTCCAAACCTGATCTGGGCCCTCTTGCATAGAAAGTTGCGATTAGACGCAACTCAAAAAATTATACGCAATGATTTTCAACCAGTCAGAATTGACTATTTGGGACTTGCGTTTAATTTTTTTGAGTTGCGTTTAATCGCAACTGTTTATGCAAGATGGCCATGATTTTCTCAAAACGGTAATTGTGTGTAGGATGGAAATAGAACGTATTAATCAAGAAGTGACCAAAATTTTTTAAAAGCTGAAACGGAAGGTCACTTGCACCGTATCTGACATTGTAAACAATCCGCCTGCATGAAATCTGATCCTCAATAATGCATGGCCCTCCTAATGTCCGTGTATTCGTGTTAAATGACATTCTCATGCAATCGAGCACCAGGATGCAATGGCGTAGGAATCCGCCCCTTCATGCCTACGACGACGATGAGAATCTCGATCTGTCTTTGAGCGATGACGGGGCTCACGTCTGCGATGTCCGCGTACCTGCTCATCATCTCCAGCATCGTCGTCTCCTGCATCTCGCGCTCGACGATTAGAGGCACGGCGATCTCGAGAGCGACCACGACTTCTGTCGAGGGTTTCCATGCCCTGGTCAATGCTTTCGGTTTCAAGTCGTCGCCGACCCCGAGCGGACTGGCCTTCCCCCTTCCTAGATCGGCGGCCATCTTGAACGGCGGAATGACGATCCTCTTTTGGACTAAACCTTTTCAGGACTACAGGTTCGTTCCGTCTGTCGTTTTTAATCCTCGATGGACCAGCAATATCTTGTCCTGTTGTTGGAGATAGGCTTCGTCTTTCTCTTATCGCTTGTCTGCGTCTTGGTGTAGAAGACGCTAAGGGGACATTCATGCCTCCTGAAATGAAATGAGGGATATGATTATGAAAATAAGATTATGAAAATAAGAATAGAAATTCAGTAACTGCTCTATAGAAAATTTCTGTCGGCCAGGCTTTAACATGACAACATACTCCATTTATCATCGATTTATCTGTTGTGAAGAACATGCATTATGTGCTTGCTTGTCCCCCCCCCCCCCCCTTTTTTTGTTGCTTGTTATGAACTTTCCATTCAAATTTGTATAGGCTATAATTTTCAAACGATTTTGAATAGAGTTGCATTTCATTTGGTAATGAATATTATGCAACATTAAAAGCCAATATTTCGACGCGGAAGGCATTTTCAGTATAGAGTTCTGAATAGGATATTTTTATCTAAATAAAAAATGATTTGAAGTCGTCTGACCCACTGGTTATACAATCTAATGGTGCAGAATAGAACTGTCATCAATACATCTTTTGCTTGGTTTCAAGGAAAAACAACGAAATGATGCTTTAAATTGTATAATAATTCTACCAAACAATTATATTTCTGTCGTATAAAAAATTGGCCCCCTTTTCAAGACAATTAAACAATACGTCAAGAATAGACCAATTTCACAACGCAAGAGGGCAGCAGACTGTTCGACACAGTTCGACATACTGTGGTGGGCGCTCCAACTTTTATAGTACACAAGTCAATAGCGCGTTATGTACATTCGTTCGATTTTTTGTCTATTTTGACCAGTATATGCAGATTTATTTTAATATTTGCAATGAGAAATTATCAGGGAAGTTCAGGTCGCAGCTGTGCGGTGCTCAAATGCCACAAGGATTAGAGAAAGTTAGAAAAATGGAAGCTAACTGAGTGCGAAATTCACTCGCTTTTGACTCATGAAGCCTGTTTGTGTGAGAAGCCGTACTCCCTACACAGGTTTCCGTGAGCAATGTGAAGGAATTCGTCGCCAGTGGGTAAAAACATCAACAGAAGGGACTTTTAAGTCAAGAAACATTATCATTATGTACTTTGGCGTAAAATTTAATGAGTGAAAACTTGACTTTGTAAACAGGGTAAGATTTAGGGCTCCCGTTTACTACGGCTTCTATGCTGCAATCGAACTTTTACTGACAAAACTAAGTTGAAAAACCATCGAAATTACAAAAATACATCATGCCTTCATCCGTCAGATATGACCATTGTCTTACCTCATCTACCCATGTATCCATGCTTTATTTTATTGATCTAGAATAAAGTAAATGGAACAATATCGGGGCATATCTCATATCTTACATTCATTATGTACACAGAGCCAATCGCAGTCAGCGCGCTTGCCCACAGCAGCAATGGCGTCGCCAATAGAGGGCCAAATACATAAACCGGCCGTGAAATTGGTCTATAGTTACTCAAATGACATGAATGAAAGGCAATTGAATTGGCAACAAAAACCGACAAATTTGATGAAAATGGCCAAATTTTGAGAGAATTTTGACATTCTATAATAATTTTGGTTTATTTCCCAAACCGATTTCTTTTAAGTTGTTTTTATCACGTTTAGGTATATATTCAAAGTAAAACCAGTTTCTTCACTTTCTTGTAATATTCACTATTCTACAGCGATTGTTTAGAATGCCGATGTCTTATCTTCAAAGTATAATATTTTTGTTGAAATATTTGATATTCTGTTATGTTACGTTATGAAAATAAAATGGCCTGTCGAAGGGTAATATGCCATCGCCGCGATTTTAGCGGCATATACATAGAGGTTCAACAAGACAGAAGCACAAAAAATGATAATGATAAATAAATAAATAAAAAACACAGCAAGAGACTGAAACGTGAACAACATGAACCTGATAGTGATAAAGATTATTCTTAATCCTGATTGCGAACAAGAAATACAGACTTTTAAAATCAAACACAGACGTACATGATGTAGACTCTAGGCCTACTTCTTATTTGGTTAGAACCATTAGAACTACCCGATTATAATTTCAACCCACCTTTGCCAACTCGAAGAGGTGCTGACCCTTCTTGCAGCCAGTTCTCGATATCTGATTTCGATAGGCCCCCATTCGCCGGTGATTCATGTCTTCTTCTTGAACGAGGAGGAGAACGCTGTCGACTTCCACTTCTAGATCTTCGGAGACTGGCTTTCTTCGGCGACAACGATCGAGATCGAGACCTAGATCGAGATCTGGATCTGGATCTGGATCTTTTGTGAATATTCCCGCTTCTGTCTCGATAATTCTTAGTTTTCGGAGCGCCTCCTTTCTTCGTCGACGGACCTTGGGATTTCTTTGTGGCTGGTTCCTCAGAAAAAGTTTCGGTCTTTCTCTTGGTGTCACGGACCACCAAGTATTCCCTGATGTTCTCGTCGACAACGGATGACGCTTGGGTGGGACGTTCTGGAGAGGATGATTGTTGTTGTTCAACGACGTCACGGCCAGGACTTGGAATCGACAAGCCAAAACTGGGACCTGGGCCGTCCAGTTCCTTGAAATTGATGGTCAAGAACGGACATGCCTGCCCTTCAGAAGCACTGCCACGTAGGGTCAGATTACAGCCTTCTTTTGCAAGTTTGCCCAGATCAATGCTGACATTTTGAGCGGAGTCCACGTAAACAGGGCCTCTTCTAAATGCAGACGTCGAATCCTTTTTAATCAAACGATTTTCTTTTAAACTAGCTTTGCGTTTTGGTGACGTAGATCTGTATCGGTGAGGAGAGCCCCGAAGAGAAGGTGAGCTCCGTGTCGATCGCCGAGAGAGACTCGATCGTGACAAAATGCGCTCTGACCTCCGAGTTGGTAGAGCAACTTCGCGTTTTGGCGACTTGTTACGAACTGGGCTTGGATGACGCGAACTACTGAACGACACCCGTGAAGCGCTTCTCCGAGATCGTCCTCGCCCAGGGGAACTAGCTCTTGACGATGCAAGACTCGAACGTCGGGACCTCCTTGGTGAAGATGGGAGGATGTAGACGTGTTTAGAGATCAGTGATAACATGTGATCACCTATTCCTCGCACTTTTTCCAACTCGCTGATAGTTTTGAAGTATCCTGCTCGGTTTCTGAAGGCGATGATTCGTTTCGCCAAAGGTCTCGTCATTCCGTCGATGAACTCCAGTTGGTCCACCGTGCAGGAGTTCAGATCAAATCGTATCCGTGAGCTCGCCATGTCGGCGGAATTATCGTCAAAATAAAAAGTAGAAAGCGATAGAATATATAGACGTTTAATCTTTTAGGCCAGAAAATATAAATATGTGACAAGTGAAAACGTAATTATGTTACGCGTTTATGATAACAAAAAACATGGGGTTGCTATGACGCGCTGAAAAGTTATTGCGCGCCCGTGGACAGAAATGTAACAAATGCGGATTTGCCTCATTTGCATTATGACGCAGCTTCACCGTCACCATCACAGACATAAAGCGACTCTGACTTTCAGGAGACATTTTAGCAAAACAGAACAGAGTTAGATTCAGTTTTATGGATAAAACGGGTTTTACATTATTGACTGACATGTAAAGAATAAGAAAAACAAGTTGTACTTTTGTGGATTACAAAAAAGGCATTTGAACATGATTGAAGTTCGCTTTGGATTAATTTTTAAGTTACTTGACCATGATGGAATTTGATTACTTGACAAGAAAACTTAGTGAAGTATCAATACTGCATTGCACTCTCCCCCCCCCCCCTCCTCCAGCCCCCGACCGAACTGTATGGCAATGCACTGAACCACATCACCTATGTCACCCCCCTGAAAGATATTATTGAGATTTATTGAGAATTAAGATATTATTGATGAATAATAAATAATATCACAATTACTTGATGGATGGATTATTTTGATGTATAAGAAAAAAAGCATTCCAACTTTATGAGCAATTATACGACAAAGAGCAGCGAGGGAGAATGAAAATACATTCTATTTCGTGGCAGAAGAGTTATTTCGTCACTAAAAAAACAACTATAAGCTTATAAGATATATAAAGAATATATTCGGTAACCTATTTGCCACTTCGCTTTGCCGTCTCTGTCTCTACGAGGGAGCGAAACGAGCAACTGACAAAACATTATTTTCTTTAAAACATAGATCATCAAAATATGATATGATAAAAGAGTGCTTGCTGCCCGAAAACATCTTGTTTCTAGATTTTATGAGCGAGCGTATAGCGAACGAGCAAGAAATATGGACTTTGTATACTGAGAACAAGTTCTATTGTTATTTCATTCTCATGATTTTAGGAACGTACATTTTAACGGCATCTTCCGGCATCGGTCACCATGGTTACAGGCTGTTATCTCCCGAAAATTCCTTTTATTCGTCGGTTAACTTGCCGCCCGAATCCCTGTAGTAATATTGCTAACATTCTATGAGTAGAAGAATAGTTTAACATCAGATAGAGACAAAAGATGCAAAATAATTTCGTTTTGTAAGAATAGTAATCAATAATATAACCTTGCAATCGTTAAGGCACTTAAAATGCGAGGGAGCATTTCCTGATTCTCCTTTTTATTTCTTTCTTTCCTCTTCTTTCTCTTTCTCTTTCCTTCTTTTCTTCTTTTCTTTCCCCTATTTTTACAGGGTAATTTGCTGATCCAAGCTTTTTATGTTCTTTAATGTTTTGTTGTTAATTTTGATATACATCGAGATGCTTTCGAATAATTTCATTTTCCCAATGTCCTTAATGTCCTTATAATAAGGAGTGCACTGTGCTAACTAAAGTTCACCATTCTCATCTTCATTTTAGCTTCATGATGTATAAACTGTCCTTTTATATGACTTTGGCACATGCTCCAATCAGTGGTATGATTACAAGTACCTCCAACATTTCAAAGACTTTTCACAAAACAATGCGTGCCTATTCTTTTGGTTGTCTTGGCTTTGTTGATGTTTTGTTGTTTGTTTTTGTTCACTCATTCATTTGTTTTCGTTCATTTGTTTGTTTTTCGCTTGTCTTACAACAGTTCAAACAATTCCAATAACCCACGGTAAGAAATATTCAGGAAATGTCAACTCGCCATTAGACGGTCTTATGATAAATCCTGTTTTCTTTCTATCCACTCTGTCTGTCTGTCTGACTATCTCTCTCTCTCTCTCTCTCTCTCTCTCTCTCTATTTGATGCCTTCTCGTACTCTAACTTTATAGCACCTCCCATCTGCATTTCTATGCTCTTTTTTTTTTCAGGTTTTTGATCTTTTCAACTCAAGGGGCATTTTGGGGTGCGATAACACCCCCTCTTCCTTTCCCCAATGTTTATCCTGGATTGGAAAAAGTTACATACAGGGACACCTCTGAAAAACAGCGTTGTTCTGTTACTAACGCTGAGGAGGGCCATCCCTCCTTCCTTTTTTAAAAAAAATGAATTGTCAAACAAATGAACGAAAACAAATGAATTAATGTTGTGTGTTTTTTATTTGGTGGAAAATGAATACATTACAATACAATACAACACATGAACATTCCAAGACTTAAGAATTATGCAATGTCTTGCAAGAAGTGAGCTTATTTTTTGCATTATCACTCCTTTATTTAACATGAAAAACAACGATAATTGACATTATTAGTCCATCTCTCTATAGTTATAACATTTTGGTAGAGTACTCCTATTGATTCTAAGTGCAACGAATTTGAAGATGAAATAGACCCTTATTATCCTTTATCCAATTGCAGAGAATGTAATCAAATGGGAAATGATTTCCCAGACGGTTTTTTAAACCCACAAAAGACCCCTTCTAACATTAACAACTGAGGTAAACAGCTGACAAAAAAAGAAACTTTTCTCTGTAAAATTTTGAACAGCCATGGATACACATTTTTTATGTGGAGAGTGAACGCCCCTCCCTCGTGATAAAGATAATTTAGAAAATGTAAAGATGTAATACATGTACTTCCGATCAAAGAACTTGACCCCCCATTTGGCCCATTCCATTCTTGTTAATGAATCTCTCCTTCTCTCTGTCTACTCTCTCTCTCTCTCTCTCTCCCTCCCTTTCCACATTATCTGGCCACTTTCATTATCTCGTGAGACATTCTTGAGCACTGTGCCTCTAACGAAGTCGGGGGGAGGGGTGGGCTGAAGAGACATTTCATAAGCTGTCAGCACAGCTGATACGTTGTAATAAGCCACTCTACAAAAATTCCCTTAGACAGGTATGTAACTTGAACGTGATTGGTTGAAAGTTAGATATCAGTATCTGCGGTGCATGTTATCAATAAGGTGATTGGTTTGTGAAAAGTAATATATCATCGTTTTTTTCCCCCCGTTTAACAGTAAAACAGAAAATCGGGGAGGACCAACATTAGAGCCACGGGTATCAAAATGATAAATGTGAAGAAGGGCTACCATAACATAATTATGATGAGAAAGACAACAACAACAACGACGATTTTTTTTCTTTTTATGATAGCATATTACAAGCCTCTTGATTGGTCTGAAGTCGGAAAAAAACAACAAAAAACGGAAGACGTCATGTCACAAATAATGACGTATAAAATTGGGTCATCGCGCAATGGTCAAAGGCGCTGTGTAAGCGTTAAAAGCGCCCTTAAAAGTAGTTTGGGCGAGGAGTTTGGGTTAATTTTAAGGAGTAGCGTTGGCGTATTAGTTTGTGACAACGCCTGCATAGTTTAACGCACTTCTCTGTTTTGTTGGCCTTGGTAACAGAAATGTCAACAAATCCCATTCTCTTGCAACTGTGCGTTTTGAGAACTATCTGTCAAATTTTTTGGCAATTTTCGACTATCTCTAACCTATCAAAACCTCTTCTTTCAAACCCGCCAGGTTAGTATCTTATCATTAGGTATACAATAAATGAACTGAGCAAGTTTGAATAAGATTTGAGTAATATTTTTCCTATTATGAAGCAAAACATGTTCAGCTTTTCCACTAAAAATTGTTAACGCTGTCTACAATACGAGTTACACAGTCTACGTATATAGTGCGTTTGCTATCATCAATTCTAAATTAATCATCCTCTTCCCTCCTCCTTCAGTTGGTATGCCTAATTCCATTTCATTTCTTCTTCCTCTCCCCTTCCTGTCCTCTTTCTTTAGATCATAGTTTCGAACTTCTATCCTTTGAAACAAATCTTTGGCGATGTATTGTGTCGGACGTCTTCGTTCCCCACATCCCTGGGTCCTAGGAAGACCTTTACCTTGTATCGGGTCAGCTTCTCCCGTTGCCATCAAACCACCGATGGCCAACTCCTTGGATGTAAGCGGTGTAGTTGCTAACTATGATGATGAGAAAGTAAACATAAAAGTAAATGTAAGCTAAGATGAATATCCCCCCCCCCCCCCAAAAAAAAAATGAAATGAATAAAAAATGCGACATAAATTAGACAAAAAGAAAAGAAAAAAAAAAAAAAAAACCTTCCTGCAAAATTCCGTTTCCCCTTCTTATTTCCCCTCCTTTTTTTTTCTTGTTGATATTACTATGAATAATTATGATTACCGTTATTATTTGAATTATCATTATTATGGCATTACTGTCATAACCGTCACCACTCCCATCATCGACATCATCATTCATCAACATCATCATTATACCATCATCATTATCATTAACATCATCATCATCATCACCATCATCAACATCATCATCATCATCATCATCATCATCATCATCATCATCATCATCATTATCATCATCATCATCATCATTACTGTTATGATTGTTATCCCGATATCTTTATCACTGCAATAAATATAATTTGTTGTTGTTGTTGTTGATTTTTACGGCGCTGTCATTCAAAAATGAATATTTCTGATTTTCATAATTAAACATTCACAGAAGCTGTGTTGGTCTTACGGAGACCCAACATTCTCCTTATCGTATAACCCGCCCCCACCAGCTGACCAACTCACAGGAAAGCTTCTGCTTCAGTGTCTGAAGAGTTCCTCCGAAAAACAACAACTCGAGGAACAACTAATTGTAAGTCATCATTCTAGATTATAATTAAGTTCTCGAAATTTATCTGTTTATGCCAGTAATTGCTTTATTGTCGAATATGAAATAAATAATATCATATGATCTATTTCATATTCGACGGTTGATTTATCATTAGACAAGATGTATAATTGAACTTTTAATCTGATTGTTCGATTAATATTCAAAGGAGATACACAAACTGATTTTAAGATTTTTTCCCCTGTTAATTTCGTCAGTATATAGTACAAGTTCTAAATGTGATAACTATCCTATCAAAATTATGACAGAGCCTGGCATCAGAGCTTGGAGTTTGGGCTGGAGGAGACATCAACGAACTCGTGGACGGCATCCGCTGTCGAGTTCGCGAGTCCGAGGAGAAAAGGCAAGCTGCTGAGAAGAGGGCTAGGGCAATCGAGCAGAAACATCTAGACTCTGCCATGAAGGTTCAAGTCCTGGAAATGGAGCTGGCTGAGGCCAGAAGACAGAGAGATGCTGCTCTGAAAGACCTCCAGGTTAATATCTTTATCTTCACTTCAAAAATACTGGTTGTTTACTCATGATTTAAATCTTTTTCAAAAGAGAACGCCGAGATAGTGTAATGATAATAATTACTTGTAGCCATGTGTCAGTTATGGTATTTTATTTTGTTTTCTAAATCTTAATTTAACCTTACTGGCGTGTGATGAAATATTTTCGTGTATTTTCATATATTTTCAGGACTTGAATTGGCAACCCGCCTCCATCTCTTCTCCTGCCGGCAGTCAGACTGCTCGTGTCCCTTGGTAAGAATTCATCTCTGAATAAAAATGAAAGATATCTGAAATAATTTCATATTAATACACTGGAGTATATGTTGTTGTTTTCCTTTATTTAAGGGGGAGGGTGTTTTAATCTCCATTTAGAAAACTAAAAAAAAAAAAATAATGACAAATTATACCCGCAATAAAACTGATTAGCAATATATTTTGTAATCAAATATTTTAGGGGCTCCGAGGATAATCCCCAAACACCTTCCTCAGAACCATCAGACACTCGAGCAGCATCCAACCTTTCCTCTCCACTGTTAACAACCTACAATCCATCTACACCAGAGACAGCATCATATCCCACCACTACTCCAGTCACAGCACCCATTGACACTTTAGCTGTGAGCACTGGGTAAGAAATAAGGAACAATGAAAATCGGAAGAAGTCATTTGTATCTTTCAAAAAAGGGATACATTTTAGAGGGGAAAAAAGAGACCCCCCCCCCGACTAATTATAATAAATTCATCAAAGTAACTGCTGTCTTGGCTTATATTCATTCTTTAATAATTTTTCCATACAGTTGGCACAACAATAATTGTGAACAAAAATGTCCATCTTTGCCTAATTTTCATTTCAGACAATCAACTACAAATCCAGTGACTAGTGGTTTGGTGCCAAAAGTCAACACTCCTTCAGCAGTTCTCACCTCTGCTCGGAGCGCTGTGGCTATCCATCGTTCACCAAGCCCAAACTCACGGTAAGACAGTTTCAATCTCTTCAAACAGGTAACCTCAAAGATTTGATATGGTAAATAAAAGAGGAATATCTTTATTCGTTTTCACTTTAACATCTGACATTCTCTGTCTTTCTCTATTTCTCAGATCACCATCAGTGAGTGGGGTTGTTGCCGCCGTAGGCTCCAGCAGTGCAGCTGCCCCTGCCCCCTCCCATTATGTCTGGAGTGTGGATGACTTGAAGTCATTCCATCAAGGAGGGGGCGATGTCATCCTAGGCAGCGGAGTGAGTGCTACTGTCCACCTGTACCGTCATCGCCTGACTGATAAGCCCATAGCTGTGAAGGTCTTCAAGCTCCCCGATGACATCCGGGAAATGAACTTGAAGGTAAGTTGATTTATTATCACTGACTCAGCATCACAAAATTGATTTACTTTACTGAAAATAAAGGCGGTATTGTTATAATCATTTTTCTGTTTGTTTGAGACAAAAGAAGAAAGCTACAACTCATTCTACTTGACTTGACTCATTCTTAACTTGACAGATGCAGCAGATCCTTGCGGAAGCCAGCCTCCTTGACATCATGGGCAGGAATGAGTGCTTCCCGAGTTACTTGGGTTGCCTAGAGACCAACCCAGGCTTTGTCGGTCTTGCGATGGACTTCATCGGCGACTCGACGACCGGAGAGTCATGGACTCTGGAGCGAGGCATGCGAGAGCTATTCCTTACTACTAAGGAATGGTGAGTATACTTGGTTGAATAAAACTTCTGCTAAACATAATAATACGTATAATGTCTGCGCCTTTTGTTTTCTCGACTATTATGAAATGTGATTAATTCGCTTTCTCTTCATTACAGGCTTCAGCTAGCTCTCGACATAACCAAGTCTCTGGGTCGTATTCATGAGATGGGATATCTTATGAATGACTTGAAGGAAGACAACTGCCTCCTTCAGAAGACTCAGACAGGCCGATGGCAGGCAGTGATTGTTGACTTCGGTCTGGTGTTTCCCAAGACTACCCCTTTCTTCTGCGGATTTTCTGATGAGGATAAAGAGAAATACCGAAGAAGGGTAGGTTTGATCTCACAGGCCAACTGTTTAATTGATTGATCGTAAATGTCTAATTTCTTAGTTGACAAAATCAAGTAAACGAGAATTCAATATCTGTAACTCGTTTTTTTTTTTTTTTAACACATATTTGTTGTCATAGTAATAAACAAGACATGTAAACTTTTATCATTTTTTCAACCAACAGGAGGTGTACGTCCATATCGCTCCCGAGTGTGCCCTAGATGACCAGGGTACCACGGTCATGAGTGATATCTTCCAGCTTGGGCGACTTCTGAGACTGATGGGGGTTGCTGTCAACAATGGCGAGCTCAATTTCTTTGGCGAATTGTGCTGCGACAGCGTTCCCTTCAGTCGACCTAGCATCAAGGAACTCGTTGACGTGCTGGAACTTCTGATCTAAACGGATATTGTATTCGAAAAGATGTTACATGTCACACTTGCTTTCTCTCTCTCTCTCTCTCTCTCTCTCATCCCCCCCCCCCCTCCCCATAAAAGGGATAAAGATAACAAATAAGGAAGCGAGGAGGTAAAATCATCAAAAGAAATTAAGTCGTTTGTTACATTCATTTTGGATAAAGTATATTTTGTTCAGTTTCTTTAATATGGGTTAGTAACTATCAGAAACCTCAACAAAAACAAATCTTTTTAACTTGAACATACTTCTAAACTTTTAATCATTCTACCGGTACATATTTTCAAAAAAGTGATGACATTATGATAACATCTTTTCGAAATACAGCGTCTGGGTAAGTATTTGTAAATAGTTGGGTTTTTAAAAAAAAAATCTTTTCACATCTCATGGAAATGTTTGTAAATAATTACTTTCAACGTGGGAGATAATATAAAGCACCGATAACATGTCATGTTCAAAGGACAACAAAATTTTTACAAGGAATTTTTTGAAAATGCTAGATGAAACCAAAGGTTTAGTATCATAAGCACATGAAAGAAAAAAAAACAACAACAGTAAACAAATATATTTTGGTCACGTATACGATCTGTCGCGAAAACAGTAAATTTATTTCTTTAAAAATGAAAATCATTAAGTTATTCCCGTTTGGAAAAAAATTAAAGTTACTGCTGGCACATACATGCGCTATGCACTCTCATATTATTATGAGCACAAACACGCAAGCTTATTCCTGAAATGATTTTGAAGCATACAATTCATGTTTATTTCTAACATTCGGAGATGGAAAAATTGCTCAAGCGAAGGTAGTCCATCACGGTGCAGAGCGGGGTGGGGCTCTGTACATATAACTAAAAATACTTATACACTTTTTCCGAACAATATAAACATTTCTGTTTTAAAAAGAAGAATCAACTAGACATTTCAGTGCTTGCAAGTGAACGATAGCAAACGCACCCAAACTGGTACTGAACATGATAAAGAGCACATTCCTTGCAATCTTTTAATGAGATTTTTTTACATTCATGAAAGTCACACTTATTTTCATATATTCGGAGATGGAATAATCGTTAAATCGAAGGTAGTCCATCACGGTGCAGAGCGGGATGGTCGAAATCTTACTATCGTGCAATTATGAACAGTATAAGCATTTTTGTTATCAAAGCGTTACTGAATTCAACCTCGCATTTATTCATTTGAATAACTGGAACATGCGTGATTACTAGTATTTGGTCATGTTTTTTTTATTTCATATAAGGCAACAAATTAATCTTTTCATGCACGATTAATGTGCATTCACAAAATACTGGGTTTGAATAATTGAGTAACTTACTCATAAACTTGGATTTTTCTTCCTTTAATTCCCTTTCCAGGGACAACATAAGATTTCTGGTGTGTACGATACAGGCTTTCAGCATTCTCTCGTTCAAGTTTTTTTTTTTTTTAAACCACAGATGCACTGCTTGATTTGCTTCTGCACTGCAGAAGAAATTAATTGATTTCTACCAGGTGCACCCTTAATTGGAAGTAGTAGTGAGCACAAACACAGCAAGCTTAAAACTTAAATGATTTTCAAGCATACAAATCATGTTTATTTCTAACATTTGGAGATGGAACAATCGCTATAAAATGGAAGGTAGTCCATCACGGTGCAGAGCAGGGTGGGGCTCTGTACATATTACAAAAAATACTTTAGCAGTTCCGAACTACAAACACTTTTTGATTTTTTTTTATAAAAATAATAATCAATTTAACGTTTCAGTGCACGCTTGCAGGTGATCGATAGCAAACGCACCCCCCCAAAAAAAAATAGCATGATAAAAAGCTCCTTAAAAGCATTCCCTGGAAGCTCATGAGCTTTTTCACATTCATGTAAGTTACACTTATTTACATATATTCGGAGATGGAATAATCGTTCATTCGAAGGTAGTCCATCACGGTGCAGAGCGGGGTGGGGCTCTGTACATACTAGAGAATTTTATTTACGGTGCAGTTATGAACGATATAAATATTTCTGTTATCAAAAAGATACTGAACTCAACATACCAGTCACCACCCGAATCAGGGGAAAAAATGTCGGGAATCAGTCCTGTGTGAATTATTGAATATTTTTCATGTTGTACAAAAGGGAAAGAAAATGAATATTCCCATACTCGGTTTGTATAGTACACTCACAAAATACTGGTTCTGGTTTCATGAATAGTTTACACATAAACTAGGAGTTCTCTGTTTTTCGGGGACAGCCTGATATGCAAGCTTTCAATAGTTAAACTTTCTTGTTCAGTTACTTCACTCTCATATTGATAAAAGTTTGCTTATGTATTATAGAAATTAACTACGTTACTACCAAATGCACCCTTGAATCGGAAATAGCAACATAAATGACGCAAACGCAGCAACTTAAAAATGAAATAATTTCAAGCATGTAAATGAAGTATATTTTGAACATTCGGAGATAAAATAATTATCGTTCTAGTGAAGATAGTCCATCATGGTCACTGGCGTAGCTAGGATTATTCAGTGGAGGGGGGGGGGGGTGAAGTATCGGCTAAGCGAAGGAGAATACAAACAGGGGCCGACACACAAGAACAAGAAAATGAAGAAATGGAAACCGATGAAACAGAAGAGACAAGGGAAGGTATAGATATGGAAGTAGTTGATGTCGCTGAGCCTCCCCCACTGATATCGTCGACATTACTGTCTGATCATGAGATACAATTAATAAAGGTGACATGTACGGCTGACATAGCCGGCCTGAATTGGGTGCTGGGAAAAAAGAGGCAAAGCCTCCAGCAGCATAACCGGTAGCTGCAAGTGCAAATTAACAAGCGGCCGGACAATGACACTTAATTCCACCTCATGGCTGTCAAATCAAAGGCAAGACCAAAGAGGGGAAGAGGCAAATTAGCCACCAGCAGCACCATATACATGTACAGCTGAAACGCACTCTAACAAGGAACAAATGGAAAGATGAGTCTATAGATTTAGAAAAAAAAATGTGACGCACTGTATTATAACTACCACTCCTCGGGGGGGGGGGGGGGGCAAGATGAGTGAACGAAGCGACCGAGTGGGAGGATGGTGTGGGAGGATGGTATCCCCCATCCCACTGTAGGGAGATTTATGAAAATTCGTCATGAAAATGGCATTTCTGCACATTAAAAGGCATAGGGGGGGGGGCAAGGCAAGAGAGTGAAGCGACCGAGGGGAGGTGTGGGAGGGGGTATCCCCCTCCAACTGTTGAAAATTCGTGCATGAAAATGGCATTTCCTGCACCCTGAAATTCAGTATTAGGGGTAACTTTTATGAGGAGTAATATCAAAGAGGGTAATAGAATTATTAATGATCACGAATCAATAGCTAATCACTTTAATGACTACTTTTCAAATATCGGACCGAATTTGGCCAAGAAGATTCCTACCGTCGAGAAAAATTTTCATTCTTTTTTGAAGAACAAAAATCAGAATTCTATTTTCTTTTACCCAACCAATACATGTGAAATTTTAAAAATTGTAAAAAATATGAAAGATAAACGAAGTATGGGTTCTGACGAAGTTAGTAATTTTTTTACTGAAACATATCATAGAAGAAGTCGTGGATCCCCTAGGGCATATTTTTCAATTTATCGATAACTCAGGGTGTCGTACCGGATGTAATGAAAATTGCAAAAGTGGTCCCGATCTTGAAAAAGGGTGATCCTCTAGATTCAAGTAATTATAGGCCAATTTCACTTCTATCTTCAATTTCTAAGGTTTTAGAAAAACTGATCTATGATCGTACAATGGCATTTTTAGTGACCAACAATGTATTCTCAGATTCGCAATTTGGTTTCAGACAAAAACATTCCACAGTACATGCTATCTTACAATTCATTAATTATGTTGCCTCTGCTACTGATGATCACTGTCATACCCTTGGGACGTTTCTGGACCTCTCCAAGGCCTTCGATACAATTGATCACAAAATATTACTGCACAAACTTTCTCACTACGGTATACGTGGGAGGGCCTTGGAGTGGTTCAGAAGTTATCTCAGTGGAAGAACGCAATTCGTATCTATTCAGGGTATTAACTCGTCCTTTCAACAGTTACTTTGTGGTGTCCCCCAAGGATCCCTTCTTGGCCCCTTATTATTTGTTTTGTATATGAATGACTTTCAAAATTCGTCTAGGGCTCTGTCGTTTACGCTATTCGCGGATGATTCTTCAGTTTTCTTCTCTCATAAAACCCCAGTGTCTTGTTAGAAACAGTCAATAATGAACTTAGACTTGTTGAAGAGTGGATATGTGCAAATAAACTTTCTTTGAATATAAATAAAACTCAGTGTATGCTCTTCAGCAATTCTATTTCAGAGTTACCTGGCAATGTTTATATTAACAAAACCGTTATAAATTTAGTTGACTCGTTGAAATTCCTCGGTCTTAATATTGACAATAAACTTTCTTGGAAAGAGCACAATTTACATGTAAGCAAAACAATTGCAAGGAATGTTGGGGTAATCAATAAATTTAAGATGTCATTTCCCACGCATATTTTGAAAAGTCTATACTCAACGCTTATCCTACCTTATTTGAACTACGGTATACTCGCATGGGGAAATTCATTTGATTACCAGATGGATAAATTGTTAATACTTCAAAAACGTGTATTGCGAATAATCTGCCATACTGATAGGTTAAGTCATACTAACCGTCTATTTTTAGATAATAAAATACTAAAAGTTCAGGATTTATATAACTTCTTTTTAGGCTGTTTCATGTTTCAGTTAAATTCAAAAGACCTGCCTCATGCGATTACATCCTTATTTCAGAAAAATCAACAACTGCATAATTATCCTACCCGTCAGTCTTCCTTTTTTCATTTGCATAGATTAAGAACCGTACTTAGGAAAAGAACTGTCACATTTACTGGTCCCGTTTACTGGAATTCCTTAGATGCATCACTAAAACAATTGTCTAATTTAAGTACTTTTAAACATCACTTTAAATTAAAGCTCCTTCTGCAGTACGAAGAAACGTCAACTTAATTTTATTATTCACTGGCGTACTTTACTTTCTGTAATGGATGTGTATGTATTTCATCTCCTGTACACTTTTATTTTTGCCTAGTTCTTTGTATTTTACTTTCATTTTTTTTGTTTTTTGTTTTCTTTTTTCTTCCTCTCCTGTCCATTTGTCTTGTCATGCTTTTTTCAACTCTTTTTTATTGTGCTGTTTTATTGACTTTTCATTTTGTGTGTGTCACGTGTGTGTTTGTTTAAGATGTATCCAACAGAGTCTATCAAAAGGGAACCTTATCTACAAGCATTTGCTTCTAAGGTTTCCTCCACATTTCTGTTATGTATTAATCTCTCTCCGTGCATCTTATTATTATCTTAGACTATTTGTTATTTGCTTCAAATTTAACATATGTATTTAAATGTTGTTCCATTATATTTTGTTATATTATGGAAAAGACTTGTGTCATTACAGATAATGTGGTAATAAAACCTAAATGAAAAATGAAAATATAGGGGGGCCAAGGCGAGGGAGCGAAGCCACCAAGCGGTGGAAGAGTATGGTAGGGGGATACCCCCTCCCCTGGTAGGGAGATTTTTGAAAATGCTGATATTCAGTATTAGGGGTAACTTATATGAGAAGTGGGATATTTATGTTTTACTTTCATTTTGCAGGTAGGGTAAGTTTATTTTTTTCCTTTTTATTATTTTTCTTTTTTTATTTCTGTTTTTTTTTGCTAGCCGATTAACAGGGGGGACATGGCCCCCTGTGCCCCCCTTGGCTTCGCCAGTGTCTCATTGTGTTCTTGCTGGAGGTATGCCTGGTGTTGTCACTCTGTATTGACTTCATGTACGCATGATTGTTCAAAATTTCGCGTAAAAAGGGGTCTTTTTTTTTAGCATGTTCGCGATTTAGAAAAAAAAAGGGTTCCTTTCATGAGCTTGCCCTCGAAATTGAAAAAAAAGCGTTTTTGATCTTGTTGACCTCTACTCGAAATTGATTCTTTCTTTTTTTTCAGCTACTCTTTGTTTGCAAAGAAATGTAGGCCTACTTGGGGTGTTTTTTGAAGGCCAATTTGTACCCGTTTTGTGCCAAATAGGGGTAAAAATGGCTGAAAATGTACTTCAGACACCGCGAAATAGGGGTCAAATTCTGGGTTGCCGAACGATAATGGTTACACCTTTGAATATAGAGTGACAACACCGGGGAGGTACGGGCCGGCGCGGGGTGGGGGGGGGGGGGGGGGGACCGCTTACAGATGGGGTGTGGGTGTATTCTACGAGCGTTTCAGGAAATACATGTACTATATTGAAGTTAATAATCTTTAATATTCACTCTTGTTAGTTATCTCCTTTTTTGTGTGTTATCACGATCATTCGGCTTCAATCTCATCTGTTGCATATTAATTTTTAGGCTCCCCGAAATCTTCTGCAATTTGCGAGTGACTATTAGTCTTGTCCAAGTAGTGTAGTGCGACCTGTAAATTGTCAGAACGATACTTTTATTCAATTTTTCATTTTATAAGAAAAGTTATCAGTGTATAAATTTTTAAAAATATTTTTTGTTAATAATAAAACCACAGTCATAGCAGAATATATTGCATAAAGAAGTAAACTGTTGTATTAAAATGCATAACCACTTATATTAGACTAGCGTTGTCAAGCGAACTTAAGATGGCGGTCCAAACAACCGAAAATTGTAAGAAGCAGATTTTTCGTTGTCAGTGACAGAATGGGATTTTGAATGATCGTTAAAGAATAAGTAAGCCTTTAGATTTCCATTTTGATTGATACAGTAGATATAAACTATTTGCTGATAGGTAATCTTTATTTTCTTTCATATTATAGAATCTAGATCTAGTCAGGATCAAACTGTTGTAGTGTTGGGGATAGCTGAGCTGACTGAGCTCTGGCCGGCTCTGCGCTGCAAGCGTAGCGAAAGACGAGCGGTTTGCTCCCCAGCAGTTCAGGCGTGGAGGTCCTGCATATGGGCTTGGTCATGGCCTGGTGTCTGTGTGGTGCGGGAAAATAAAACTGTTCTGTGCTCTTATACAAAGTGATTAAAGTCGAACTGTGGACTTAATTAATCAGTATGGTGGGGTATGTGTTTGGACACTTAACAATAACATAACATTGTTATGTTATTGTTAACAATCATGACAATTAACTTCAGCTTTTTCTTTTGTCTTTAATTAAAAAAAAAGTTGACCATAGGCATAGGAAGACTAAAAAAGTTAGGGTCTAGATCTAACAGTAACAGTTAACAGTTAGACCTCTAGATCTAACGTTAGACCCCTAAGGGCCTAACCTTAGCAAGGCCAAGTCCAAGGGCAGACTCGATATTAACAATGCTAAAAATAAAGAAATCGGCGGTTTTGTGGTGAGATTCCAAAATCCCCTTCGCAAGGACTCTAGTCTACCAGAAGTCATTTTCCCCGGACTCTATAAGACTTTGGAACTCGTTTCCTGGAGATCTTGTGAACTGTACCTCTGCCATCTCCTTTAGGCAGGAGGTATAGGAAATCCAGCTCCGGTAAAAGGGGTTACCGTTGTTTTTTAGCTGCACATAGTTATCATGTATACCCAGTAGTTGGATGTCCGGACAGGTTGAGTATCCGGACAGTCGATTTTAAACAGCCAATTAAAAAAGTTCACAAGCAAATCTCTTAAATGTTTTAGCACAAACTGTTAGAAAATATTACAGAGAACAAATATTGATGATGATTAGCACAAATCAATGCATAGTTTTTGTTTAATCCAAAGACAAAAAAGAAGGTTTCATTTTTGTTACGTGTCCGGACACCCAACCCCCCATCCTAGTCTTTTTATGTGGCACTGTACATACACTGCACCAGCCAGCCAAACCAGTACGAGAATACACCAGATGGTGGACTGTACTCATCTAGAAGAAGAAGAAGAAGAAGAAGAAGAAGATTTTTCGTTTATTGCAAGCTCCGAATGTGATGGTATTGGCAAAAAACAAATGAATAACCAAACTCCCGAAGTCACTGTAGTGACTTCATGTACAAAGTTGAATGCAAGTCCCCGCTGGCCTCCATTCGACTGCAAGTGGAGCACCGACAGGTGCCAGAACTTCCGCGATGGACAACCGTGTATGGTGCAACGCATTTCAGCGGCCCTCATACACGTTGACATTGTACGCGCGATGCGCCAGGTCGAATGATTGCCGGGGGATATTGAATTAAGGGCATGAAATATAGCGATATATTTTCATATTTTCTAAAACTGTGTGATGTAGGGGTCTATTTGAAAAAAATAATGTGATAAAAATAGTTTGATATATTTGACATGAATTTATGTAGATATGATTTTATGAAAAGTAAGTTTAGCTGCATAAACATTGCAGAAAAGCTTAAGTGGTTGAATTTCGGGCAGCTTACTCTAGGCCTATACTGTCTTAACACAACTGATTTTTGGGGTTAGATCTAACTTAGGGTTAGGGATAGGGCTGTAAATTTAACCCCATGTTCGGGTTCGGTTCGGTTCGGCAGAATATGACACTTCTATTTCTGAATTTTGGTTTGGTTCGGGGTTCGGCAATACAGTTTTAAAAAACATAAATGGGTGAGCATAGATAACAAAAGACTACCAGAACTCTTTTGTATGACAAAAAATAGTTACTGCATTTATTGCATGATTCTTTGTTATTTATTTTATTTTCTGAATGAAAGGGAAAGACAATTTTCATATACTGATTAATAGAAAACAAGAATTTTTTTTAAAAATTGAAATAAAGGAAAGGAACAAAAATATTAAAAGAAATTATCAATAAAGCAGTTTTTTTTCTATTTTTTAATTTTTAAAAAATATTTATTTAGTATTATGATCGATCATGATTATTAATCAATTACCACCTTATTACGATCGATTACAATCTTGAGAATCTTTGGGCATATTTTGAAGCTTTTAACATGATTTTGGGGGAAAACAACTTGAATTCGCGGTGCCAGATATTATGAAATTTATCAGAATCAAAGGAAAAATAAGACACAAGCTGTATTAAGTGTTTTTCTATCTCTTATTTGAGAAAAGCCTTTGAAAGATGAATGAAAAGAAATCCCACCAATAAATGTATGTATTAATTTTTTAGTAAAACAAGTGTATCTCCATTTTATAAAAATTGAAAGAAATTTTACTGGAGTAGACCTGAAGAATCTCTGTACAGCGCCTGGTGCACAGGACACAAGTTTGCCGACGCACCACCACTTACCACAACAACAACAACTAAAAAAAAAAAAAAAAAACTACATTTAGCGTAATGAATTCAGAATCAAGTCTTCACCAAGGGCTGAATCAATGATCCTGTGTTATAAACTGCTGAACTTCCGAACTTGGCCTTTGAGTTCGTTTCGTTTTGGTCCTGTTCAGAAGTGCCATGTTCGGCGAATTTCCGTTCGGTTTGGCGGTTCGGTAACAGCCCTAGTTAGGGAACCACTGCTTCTCGGTGGAGCTCTCATCTGCCACAGTGAACTCCTACTAATAACTTTTTCTTAAGACTAAGTAAATGAGATTTTGATAATATACATGTATATATATATATATATATACAGTGCTACTATCTTAAATATGCTGGTCGGAAATCATAATCACCTCAAATGTGTTTATAATCCATCAAATTTCCCTTTTTACACACCAATTTGAAGGCATTCCGTCGATCGCCGTTCCGCATAGCAGAAAAAAAACATAAACTTGTGCATGCGCAATTGCAAACTAACAACAGCCAGTGGAAAAGATTCATCGAAGATCTGGGAAAATAAAGCCTCGTTTTTGCATCATCCTCTTCAAAAAATTTAACAAAAATCATCCGGATGCCATTGTAAATATCTGAAATTCCTTCATACCGATTTAATAAGAAAATAATTTACTATGGAGAGCTGGAGAGCTTGGAACAGTTGGGCACCTAACCTTTCCTACGATAAGGTTAGGGTTGACTCACCTGTACTACCGTAGGCCAGAACCCCTCACCTAATTGTTTTAACTTTAAACTATGCAAGTCAAAATCATTTGAACTGAATTGAACTGACACCAAATAAAGAAGAAAAATAGAATTTCACTTACCAGCAAGTTGTTTAGGATGCTACATGTACTTTGAATTTTTTTTTCTTCTCCTGAGTCCTGTCATGAACATGCTGGAAATATTGAATTTAGGGCATAATTCTCGTCTACTGTGATGTGAAACTCGACAGCATTATTCATAGCCATTGTCATTTAGTTTGCTGCCCTCTCATGCTCTGATTTCATGCAAGTACAGACAATGCTGTACTAAAAGCAGATTGGCGGCAGAATTGATTTGGGATGACTTGTTGAGGGCTCACTTCCTTATTATTATAAAGTATAGTTCAACGGGTGTATTGTCGTACTATCCTAAAGTGGGATTACTTAATTTTGCCATACCCATATTGAGGTTAATTCTTTAACCAAGTACACAGGATGAGTGGGTTAACTAATAATATTACAAGATATAAAGAAAAATTACTGATTCTTTAGGGCAAATATTGATGGTATTTTTTATTGCTCAGTCACATTGGAAGTTTGGCGCACTGAATGCGTCGTATTGAGTGTATTAACAGGCATTTGACATATTGTAATATGTAGGTCCTGTCGGCAATGGGTTAAGTTACTTGCGATTTTCCAAGCTTGAGCTCACTTTAGAAAATTTCATTTTGTTTTAACAGGGTATTATGGTTAAGCCTGTAGACTTCAAGGTTATGAATGATTGTGAAATAATATGTATTCAGTAAGTTCAATGAGAATTTGATTTGTTAGATAAAATTAGTGTATGCTGTTCTGTCAGACGTTCATACATTTTTGTAACAAAAAGTATTACATCTAAACTTGTGAACTCTGAAGTTACAACCATGAACATTTCAATCAGTTCACTTACAATAGTTGACACATTGTAATGTGAATTTGTAGTCATTGATGTGGCATTGTAAGTTATTGAAGATTTATCACATATTGTGTTTCAGGAATCTCATATACTTGCCAAAATGAAGAGAATAAACTAGGAGCACGATGGCATCACTAAATTATACATCCTCTTACGATGATATGAGCAATACCAGTGATGAATCACAATCTCCCCCTAAAGGCCAGGACTCCCTTGAGGAAACCCTTCATTCCCAGGGGGAGCTCATCATCGTGTCAGACTCTAATGCAAGGAGCTCCAAGAGTGCCCCAGCAGCCCTGCAGACTGGCTCCCTGGATGACTATGCCCAGCTCCTCCAGGAGCACAATTTGACCCCGCCCCAAAAGCCGGGGACTCCTGCCACGCCCAAACCCTCCACCAAGCAGAAGACAGTGCATTTTGAAGTGGAACCAGAGTTCTTTGAGCCCACCTCTAGAGCCAGGAAGAAGAGTCTGGACCTGAAAGCTAGACTCTATGATAGACCTCAGGATGCTCAGGTGTTTCAGACTGTGAGAAAGGGTCAACAGAATGGCCATACTGATCCTATGAAAAATAAACAGGTTTGTGGTTTCTTTTACCTACCATATTGTATCAATAAACAGTGAAAATTATGATGTAACTGGAGGTTAAACAAAAAAGGAGGAGTGAACTGAGAAAACAGAAATAATGGGAATTCAAGGGAAAATGGGGGGAGGGGGGAGAAAATCATTCCATCTTGAATAAAAAGGATGTGCTAATGGAAATATGGTCAGTGACATAATCTTATATCTAGGGGAAGAAAATACAACCATGTTCTCTATTATCTCAGTGGAGATTTTACTATAATAACGATTGATAATGATGATATAATAATGATTTCAATGTGTTTTGGGTTCCGATGGTTATAGTGACTTGTTAATTTTGAATGAAAAGACTACCTTACATGTATATGCTATTGATTAGAATTGCATTTTACGTAATATTTCTTAAATGCATTTTCCGCAGGGAGCACCCCTCCCTCCAATTCCAAGGCCTCCATCAGGTAGCAGAGTGCCTGGTCCTGGCAATACCATCAGGACCACATTCTTCAAGAGGGATCAGACTAGAATCAAGGTCATGCGTCAGATGGCAAAGAAGAAAGAGAGTGAGGAGGCTGTGCAAAAAGTACCAGACAGTCCAAAGTAAGTGTGTTGCTGTTTGAACCAAAACTATCCAAGCCCTGGACTTTACTGGACATCTTACTCTGTCGCAGGTCGAAGGCTTAAAATTTTGTCTAGTAATGGAAGATTAAGCAGTAATAAAGCCGACTTTAGACTAAGAAGTTGCTTCTGAATATAAATTTTGACACCTGTTATACTTGCCTTTAGATCTAGATATTGTCATGAAAATTTGGTCTGTCATTGTACAGTCAATCTAGAATGACCAACATAACATGGCTTGTTACCTTCCACATTTTCAGATCTTTTTCAATATAACAGTCAAGTTCATAATTATAATACTAGATCTTCAAATAAATGTCATTGATGGTCCGTTAAAATAAATTTTGAAGCTAAGTCAATAAGTTACCTAGGTCCCAAACGCTGGAACATGATACCCCATGACATAACAAAGTCACAATTTTAATCTTCTTTTAGGAAGCAGTACAAGATCTTATTAGTAAATAGTTATTAATCATCACAGTTAATTGTCGTGCTACATTTACCCCCCCCCCCCATCCCCTTTCCCCTTTCTTTTCCTTTCTTGTTTTGAATTGTTATTTATGTGTCTTTTTTTCGAATTGTTTTCTCGCTGTATTTGTTACTATAACATCTGTATATTTTTTATTGTACTGTATACGGGCGATCCTAACTCACAGGTTATCTAACCTTTGTGGAAAGCCCTGCAGAATATTGTATATACGTATTTTATGTTACTGTTATAATGTATTTTGATTTTATTTTGTGAAATAAATGAATTGATTGATTGAATTGATTGATAATTTTTTTAGTCGGTTTGCTCAACTCACTCTAGTTCAGAAAATTCTATTAAATAATTGTTTTTCTTCTGAGCTTACAAGCTGCTCCTTTCTTAGCTGGTCCATGTCACCTACTACAGCAATTCCCTGTTAGCATTCCACTAATTTTGAAGTGTGATCTTCTGCTATGTATCCTTTGTTTAACAAGACTAACTGTTTTGTGCAATACTCCATGGCATGATATCACAACTTGCCATTGTAAATTTATGTGGTAAAATTGTACAGTGAAGAGTCATTGGTGTATTCTTGTTTATACTTTTAGGAGTGTCAAAAAAGATCTTCCAGTCAATCAAGGAAAGCCAGCCCAAACTGCCCAGCCTGCTGAAAAGCCCACTGCACCCCCTACAGCTCCAGAGGGTGTCAGTCAGAACATGGAATCCCCTCTTCATGATCCACAGGAAGTGAACAGGGTACCATCGAGTGCACCAAGACCCTCTGAAAGTCGGCAGCTTGGTACAGGGATGGACTCCATTGCCCCTCTTTCACCCCTAATGCAGCTTGCCAAGAAGGAGTTCACCCCTGACCCATCCGAGGGATCGGTGAAGAGTGAAGACCAAACCCCCAGGGTTCAGTCTCCTACTGGATCCCAGGCTGACGCAAGTGCTGTCCTGACGTACCTACAGACAAATCAGTATGACAATACAGGTAAGGTTCTGCAAACTGATTGCATTGCCTTTTGTTAAATGGAATGAGGGGAGTTCTTGATGACCTTTTCAGTCATTCAAGGATGAAATGCTGCTCGTTGGAGTTTAATACAGTCATATCTGTGCTTGAAGAAAAGATGTGTTTATAGGACCCCCAAATATGGTCTTAATGTACAGGTTTTGCCTACACAAGTTTCAGTAAAAAGAAATCCTTATGTTCCTTACACTCAGATGGTCTCCGATTAGCATAATTGTCTATCAGCAGCTGTGTTGATTTCCCTTATCTGAGGCTTTCTAAATTTTCATTTAGTTCACGATTTCAACCTTTACCAAAGGAAACTCCTTAAACAGCATACTGTAAAAATGGAAATTTTTTCGCGATTAATTTTTCACGCTCAGCCAAGTGGAACAAAATCGCAGCTTTTTAATTTTCGCAGACAATTAGGACAACTGTATTCACATGCATAATAAATAAAATATTTCGCATGGTTTTATTTTCGCGCAAGTGTCATGCCATCCATAATGCGCGAAATATTCCACGTTTACAGTAGTCTTTTGATTCACTCATATAGGTGTGTTGTTTGATCAGGTTGGTGAGGACAGTCTGTCCAAGCTAGTAACTAAAATTTAAACGATCCATTCTGTCATAACCTAGATCTGTCTGATCTATAATCCCATTTCTTGGCATTTATTTTTCCCAGCTCCTGCTGTTGACAGCCTGAGCTATCATATCAGGAAGATGCGACGAGGTCTGGGTCTTGTGATCGATCTTCCTCGCCATGGACCAGGAGTCAAAGAGGTCATTCCAACCCTTGAGATGAAGCTTCAAGAGCCAGAAAAGGTAATTATATTCAGATTTCTTGCATTGGCTAATCCTCTCAATTTACTCTCTTGTAATCAAGCTTAAAGTTTAGCAAAGTGTTTCAAATTAATTACTTTATAATGTGAAAGTCATCTTTGCTAATCTATTTTCTAAAATGTGTAATTGAAGGAAACCTAAATACCTCTTTGAAAATTGTTTTGGACATCAGCAGAGAAATAAGTAGCAATTTTTTGTCCAGTAAACATGATATCTGCAGCACAAATGATAATTCAAACTATGTATTACTCCTTGTGCAAACAAAAGTTGATTTAAAGTGCTCCTTATATTGCCAGAAGCCTTTTAGGATAGATAAATTCTCTTGTTTCTTCTTGCATAGTGAGGTGGTTTTGCTGCATTAAGGGGAGAGAGAGAGAGAGAGAGAGAGATGAAAGGCCATTATAGAACGGATGGATCTCATGTCTAATGTAAATGTGAACATCAAAATACTAGTTGTTTTTGCATGTTGTTATGACAGACTTTAAGACCTTTGTACAAATAGTGATTCTAAAGTGGAAGTAATCCAATTTTACCTTAAAGTTTCATCGCATTCCATGTATTTAAATAGTGAAGCCTAGTATAAATGTTGTTGAACCATGTACATTTTATTAATTAAAACCCCATTTCAATGACATCATATAAAACAATATGGTATTATGTAATCCAGACCAGAGAGATCCAGAGAGATGAAAGGCCATTATAGAACGGATGGATCTCATGTCTAATGTAAATGTGAACATCAAAATACTAGTTGTTTTTGCATGTTGTTATGACAGACTTTAAGACCTTTGTACAAATAGTGATTCTAAAGTGGAAGTAATCCAATTTTACCTTAAAGTTTCATCGCATTCCATGTATTTAAATAGTGAAGCCTAGTATAAATGTTGTTGAACCATGTACATTTTATTAATTAAAACCCCATTTCAATGACATCATATAAAACAATATGGTATTATGTAATCCAGACCCAGGAAGGTGTCCGAGAATATCTAGAGGTACAGTATGTAGTTCTTTAACTTCTATCCGTCTACTATCTCTATGCATGTTATTGTATTCCTAATTCCTCTAAACAATTCACTGTAACTGAAGAATATTGCAAGCCAGTGGAAGCATTTACTTTGCAACTGTAAATGAATTCCTTCAAGTTTACAGCTTTCTTAAATCTATCATTTCCAAAAGAGGAAGGTGTGGGGTAGGGGATAGTTGAGTTAAAAGACCCATAAAACAGTTTGATACTTTGTGAATAAAAGGTGTAGCGATCACCTAAAAAAACAATTTGTGTACAGTTAGTACTTGGAATCCCTAACACACAAATCCCCGTTGAAAAAGGTACCATGGGTACCATAGTAATTTGGCAAAATTACCACCAAATCATGGTAATTTGAGGTACTGGCATAGTACTTTCATGGTTTTGATGGTAATTTTATCAAAATACCGTGGTACCCATGGTAATTTTTTTTCTGCAGGGAAATGCTTTGAGGTGATTGGTACAATTGGGAATATCAAAGTGGAACTTGAGCTTGGTTTGCAACATTCTCAGTTATTTTGGAATTTGTCTTGATTCACAAAAATATGAATTAAGTTGAAATGTGTGCATTTTTATTCCTTATCAAGACTTGGGTAGTTTGGTGTGCCATACTGTCATTCTTTCGTATCAAAATTTATCATGTCAATCTAATTTTCTGATTAGAGTGCTTACCAATTCAGCTGTGTGAAAGTTTACCCTTGTGATGTACTTTGTGAAAATGTGAAGTAGTTCTAGATTTCATTCAGTTTTAGTGAACAGAGAAAAAAGTTATTAAAATAGGAGTAGATATTTCAGTAGTTCGTGTAATTGTGGCTTGTCTTTTTTTTTTTTCATTCGTAGAGAGTGTGGTGTTTTGGGTAGTGTGGTATTTGCTTCGTAGTGTGTCTTTTCCCATATTCTCATCTAAATATCCTCTACTGAGTTTGAATTCTTATAGAATCTGGGGGGTGTAACATAAAGAGATACAATCAATCTTACGATCAATTGTAACTCTTTAGTACATGGTTTGCCATAGACTTACGATTGATATCAATCGTAAGACTGATTGTATTTTTTATGTTACACCCCCCTGGTCTTTTCTAATTATTATGTGTTCTATCCCTATGAAAATCTGACAAAGTAACACTGGTATAGATAGAGACTGATAGAGACTGATCATTTTTGTAATGCTCTGTAGAAAGAAATACCCCTTCTTTCTTTAGACAGTCTAAATATTACTACTAGAAAGCTATTGTAGATGTAGTAACTGTCAAGCTTTATTGTAGATAGTTTGCTTGTAGAGTATGGTAGTTTTGCTTTCTTTTGATTGAAAGTGGTTTTATCCTAAAACTCTCATACTGTGAATGATTATTTAGTTTGTCATTGATTTATCAATGAATTATTGCATAATTTATTCTTGGTTTTTTTCACTGAGGAGAAGTGCAGCAGGGGTTTATCAACAGTGAATATGTTCAAAATCAAAAAAAAAAAAAGAAGGAAATATGAGTTCATACATGTACCTACTTTAGTCTTCATTTGGTAAACATTTAATTTTCTCCCACATCTTTTTCTTTTCAATAAAACAATTTGTATTTGAATATATTTCCAAAAATATCACTTTATCACTGATTGTGTATTATTCCTTTCATTATTCATTGTGAAATATACATGTGTATTTTATAGAATATTAGAGAAAAATATATATATAAGAAAATTTTGCTAGCTTGTTTTTCTTTGTCTGCTACAGGAGATCCCAAGGAACAAATCCCAGTTTGTTTACGCATTACCCCGGAATCGCCATGATCCAAGAGGGCGTTATAATCCCTACGACCTCCAGGTTGTTTCACCCAATGAGGCGAGAACGTCAAAACTCTATTTCACAGCCAGTGCGACGTTTGTGACATTGGTGAGTTTTGCATCGAGGATGAAACGCACATATACATGTATCAAACTGAATTTCAACAGTAATTCACTGCCATGAGGCATAATTGACGTTTACCACGTAACCAGTGGAAGACTGTTATCATTTTTTACTGTACACACTCTAGCTTAACCCGTTAAGCATGATTTAATTTCAGTTAAACACACATTTTCCATTGACCCTAGTCCCAATTATCTCTTCCCTTGTATTCAGCAGGTTAAAAGTGAATCAGTAATTGTGGCAATGAGTCAAAGAGATTAGCTGAATTTACTATCTGAGCTAATTTTCCAAAAAGTCCACACAGATAACCATCTTTTTCAAGTAAAAATTCAAATAAGATTCACATTTGCTTCATTTGTAATTAATTGCCTGTTAAATAATTTTGTGTTTATCTTTTTTGATAAGATATGTGTATTTTTTTCAGTATCAGTTTTATGATTTTCTTTTTAAGATTTTGAATACTGTCAGATCAGTATGAATCAGAAACATATTCCAAATTATTTCTAAAATGAGTTAGAATGTATTTCAGTGGTTAGTTGAACTCCATTGGCCAATCTTGATGTACTCACTGCATGGTCATATACATGACCTCCCAGCCATTCTGAATTTGGAGGAAAGAATCTGAATTTTGACCATTCCAAGCTGATTTTCCTATTTTTCCTGATAAATTTACTACACACTCCAATGGGAAATGCTGTTTCTTTCCTTATTTTGAGCAAAATCATCCCTCTTTTTCAGTCAGAAAGGTTGGGAGATCTGTATACATATATCAGAAATACATAAATTATGATCTTCTTTATGCCACTGATTTTTGCTATTTAATCAAAGTATGTTCTGTTCAAATTTCTCCTTCATGGTACATTTATTATATTTTAGCACATTGAAGAAGGAGAGAACGAGTATGATGACATCACACCCACAATGCAATGGCAGTATGAAAGGAGACTCTTCACAGCTATTCATACCCAGTCTGTCTTTGTCAAATTCAGGTAAGTGCAGGCTTCACTTCTAATGCTTTGCTGTAAAACATAGGGTAGAAAGAGAGGCGTCATTATCCTTATTAGTTTCAGTAAGTAGATGAGCTTGTCAAAATTTTAAGCAGAGTTATTGAAATGAATTTTGTAGGGATGTAACACTAATATATTATTGTTGCGGTTAAGCGATTATGGGATCCCTTATCCTGCATTACATCAAAGCAAGGCTTGGTTGTGAAATAACTTTTGTACCTGAATGTGAACTGATTTTATGAAGATCATTCCTGTTGCTTATTTTCTCCCATTCCTTTATTTGTTGAGAAACACAGAGTATGTAATGTTTTTTTTTTTCTCTCATCTTTTCTTTGTTTGGTTCAGGATCTGGAAAGCTTTCAATGTATGGAAGATAAATGTTCGAGCAGCTAAGAATGCAGCAGCTAAGTAAGTCATTGCATTGTGTTCATGAATATGTTTTCTATTTTGAGTCATACTCTTCTTTCCTTCACACATTGCTTCAAGCATCAAAGAAATATTGATATCATTAATCAGTAATACTCGTCATTCAAATTCAAAGCTGACTGTATGGAACAGATTTGTGGGATTCCCTGACCTCTCCTACATCCTTTGAAAAGAAAGACAGAAAAAAAAGAGAACATATTGTTCTGTTTTGGATGTATTAAAGAGGAATTCTACAAATCTAAGGACTGTTATACTTCACAGCCTATATTATTGTTGTCAGCAAAAGAATATTTTTGAGCTCTTGCTCTTTTGTGAAAAACTTGTGCATGATTATATCTCGATTTGATGCTTGTAATACAGAAGTCACTTTAGATACTGAAATTTTGGAAAGCAGACAGAATATGAATGATTTCATTAATTGGTCCCGTTTGATGCTTTTTGCATCTCTTCCTTTCAACCTCAGAGTGCTTATGAAGAAGCAGCTCTTCACTGTCAACGAGATCCTCCAGCGTTGCCTGCTCTATGTCCGCGCCCAGTGTGAGTCGGCCTGCAGCAGCATGTCTGGCCAGGGCACCTTAGAGAAGGCCATTTGTCTGGTGGCCCTGGACAACCACAAGACCCTGACTCTAGGAGAGTTCTGTAAGAACCAAGCCAACCAGTGTGAGACGGCCCATCTACAGCTCTCCAGGATGAGGGAGAAGTTCGTCAAGCTGGCCTGGGAGTGTTGTGTGGTAAATAATGCTTTATTTTATATTTGTGAAAGGCAATGTATCCTAGAGAGAAGGCATTGGGCATCATCCATATCCAACTGAGCCAGTAAGATGTTCATGGAGTTGGATGTCTTTACTAATTATTGCTTTTCTTTTTTTTCCTGTTACACTTCCTACCATGAATTTTATATATCTATATATTTACACATCTATTTTTATTGTAATATTGCATATTTTGATTTTGTCTGTCTTTGTGTTTTTAGATAAATTAGTTTAATGTAAATTATTGACATTCAATTCTTCATTATTGTTTAATATTCTTTGCAAACTGAACAATTTTTAGCTCTTGAGCTACATGTTCTTTTACTTCCAAAAATCCCAAGAATGAATGAATGAAAAAATGAATTGGGCGAGTGGTTGGTTTTATTTGATTTTACATAAAAGTTTGTTTTTTTTCACTAGAATTTAAATTAACAAACCCCAAAACAAACACAACTTCTCCCCTTCCTTCAAACCAGTAGGAAACCTTAGATACTGATTTATGGTATATGTGTTGAAATTCACTTGTAATTTCCTTGTAGGAATTGATGGAATTGTGCATTTCAATGTCAGTGGCATGTTTTAATGCTCCTTATCAATTACTTTTTCTCTTTAAGCCATTTCAAGTAACTTTTAACCATAAATGCTGATCTCCTATTCTTTGATTTGTAGAAAGTAGCTGAGATGGAAGGCATCAATCATAAATTTCATCCTGGCATGGGACCTCTCACCAAGAAGGTCCAACTCAAGAGAGACAAGATAGATAAAGCTAAGAAAGATGAAAAGAGTAAGTATAAAATGACAGCTGACCGTATAAAGGCTTGTTTACATATGAAGCGGCAAACCTCTGTGGTAAACCCCCCACAGGTTTTTTTTTAGTGTGAATGAATGGTATATGAAAAAACAAGGGTTGAGTCAAGAGGCTTTTATTTTTGCCCCGTTGGCAAAAAGGTTGTGGACCAGTCAAATGCTTATAAAGTTGGCGCAAAGTATTACATCACAAGTTGGTCTGCGCAAACCTTCACAAAACTCTTTTTTTCTTTCAGCATGAACTATTGACATGTTAATACGTATCTCATCATAAGTGGTGCAGTAAGAATGCGGGGGTTTGCTGCTGGATATCTGAATGAGCCTTTATTGTGCATTACTTGCAGGCATATGTTTTTACATAAAAAACCGTGAAGTAAAGAGAAAATCCCCATGGCTTTTGAAGATAGGGTTTATTTGGATCATAAAGTTTCTGTAATAGAAATAATGAATTGCACATCCTCATCGTAATAATTTTCATTAATTGTTATACCCACACTGTAGTTTGAGCAGTTGACTTATGGCGCTCTTTTATGCTGGACTGTATTTGTGATAAAGATTAATGAGTTCATTGGTCCGAGATCTTATGCCAATATAATTGTCCATTGTCTTATGAGGTCCTGCTGGTGAAGGTGAAAACATATACATGTATTCGAGGGACTAGTTATTTAAACCAATATTTGGAAGGTTGAATATTGCGAGACATCAAGTAAGAAGAGAACAGAGTTATCATTCTTATGTATGCTTACTTTTCAAATTCATGTACACCCCCTTTCATTTGTCTCATAGGTAGTGGACCCACATACACCCAGATAGCCCAGTGGCGTGCCATACTCCTTCGCCTGGCCAAGTTCCTCCATGCCACAGACTACGTCATCCTGGACCTCCTGCATCGACTGGTCAAGACGGCTGTTCGTCTCCTGAGGGAGTTCCTTCAGATGTCCATCTCAACGGGGGAAGAGCTGGCCCTGAAAGACGAGGGGTCGGATAGTGACAATGACGGAGAAGGGGATAGACCAAAGAAGAAAACTGGGGGTGAGGAATAACAAGTGGATTTTATTCATTCTAGGTAGAAAGTGATACTTAAAGTCTAAATTTCAGGTAGTTCAGTTACTTTAGACAATGAACTTAAAATTCTAAAAGTAAAAGATCATTGGAACTATTTTGTTGCATTTCTTATATTTGTTTGAAGCATGCATTTAGCATGATTTTTTTTTTTAAATGCTGTGTTTTGAAGATCCTGTTCAATTTGTGTAGAGTTCTTTTTTTTTTTTTTCTGAAGAGGGGTTTCTTTGACTTTGAAAGATTCATCAATAATATAGCATTTGATAATGAAAAATTACTGAATTAATTCCAATTACAATCACCTAAACCAGTCTATTTTTCAGTAGGCTTCTGATAGAAGATCCAACACCCCTGATTCCACTAGACCAGAAACAGAGAAGGAAGAAAAGGTCGAAGGTCAAATTCCCATACACAAATCTTTCATTCATTTCATGCTGTTGATCTTGTCACTCCTCAGGTTTCTCAAGAAGAATCGCCACTCTAGACCTTTCTGATAGCAGGTCCAATACCCCTGACTCAGCCAGGCCCGAGACAGAGGAGGGTGAGAGCAAAAAAAAGGTTAAAGGTCAGCCCGTCAAACCTCCAGTGGACGTCCCCAAGTATGACTTCAACAAAATTGAGGAGAAGGCACAGCCTGTCAACATAGATCAGGTAGAAACTTTAAACAGCATGCCGATCCTTTTTTCTTTGCCATCGATAAGAGATACAGACCAACAGCAACTGATTTGGAAATTTTACCTGAGGAGGGTTATTCCTGTTCGATATGTTGGGATCAAAGTCTCTATCATTCTTTAGACTTTGCAGATTGCAGTGCAGAGATACCAGTTTTCAGGCAAAAGCCTTAATTCAGGCCCTATCAATTTATTTTCAGGCCATAGTTTGGGCATTTTTGTGTGCAAAATGTTTTATTCTAGGTGATTTTCAGGCCCTCTGATCAATTCCAACTGGCATCCCTACAAGTTGAAGCATATATACGGGACAAATAACAGCACTTTAGGTACCATGTCATCTGGCTGTTTGGCCAATTTGACTCAAGCATACAGAAAAATCATATTCTGCCATAATCTGTAGAGTGTAGTGTAATGCTTACTGCTGGGGTACATCAGATTTTTCTAAGATATATTTCAAACAAATACATGTATTACCCTTATGTTCTTCTTGCTTCCCTGCCCTTTTTTGGCCATGCTTTTATGTTCATTCATTACTTCTTTATGGACCAATATTTTAATACTGGAATTGTGATTTGTACTTTTATCTTATGCTATTATATACTTTGTCTATTTTGTGATTGTCATTTTTGAATAGATTCTTGATGACCTGAAGAGACAAGAAATTGTTGAGATGCCTCCTGATCCAGTCTTTGAAATTCAGCTTGTCCTCAATGTCCCTCCCTTAGTGAGACCGGAATCTGGACCATCGTAAGTTTTTTAAAAGTGTACAATCTGTAACATAAGTAAGATACTTGTAGCTTTAATAGGAAAAAAAAGAGTAGCGTTTGGAATTGAGGCTGATGTATGAAAAACTGTTACCAATTAACATCTGTTATTGAGGTTTTTTTTCTCTATTAAACTGAGACATTATATGCCTGGGTCCAGATTACCTTATACAGTGCTTACAAGCCTTGACTAGTTAGATTATAGATAGGCAAAAGTCAATTTTCATCTGCTATCTACTGTACTTTATGAAAATGAAATTGACTAATTTTTGCAGACCACTACATCCCACGGAACCAGCTAAAGCCAGTTGTTTACAATACTTTTACAAAATTGTTTTTCTCTTGCAACTTAAAGACTTTCATCGTTCCTCATCCAATTATTTCTTTTGTAACAAATTATGATTATTTTGATTGACAGCATATACATTGCCTGTGACGTCATGTTCATTATTGAGAAGATGAGGAAAGAAAGCTTTATGTTTTTAATCTGTTGAAAACCTGAAAAGGGAGACTAGATTATAAAAGATATATGATTGAAATTAAACTAATTTTTGTTGCAGGCTCAAGAAGGCTGGCAGGAGGGGCAGAGGTCGAGGAAAGAAGAAGAAAGTTGTGACCTTTCATGAATCTTCTAGCAGCAGCAATGAGGAGAGTAGCAGCGATAGTGATTCAGGTAATAAAGGCCTTAAAGATGCCATTCAACTTAAAGGAGAATGCAACCTTGACATCAGTGTGCTTCCAGTGAGTGAAGAAGAACAAGAAGAGTAAACTGAAAATTTGAGCAAAATCAGACAATCTGTTCAAGAGTTATGAACTTTGAAAGTTTAAGTTAATCCTTATTAAAGGATCCTTAAATTGGTAACTTTGCCAGCATCTGTGATGTCATCGTGGACAACTCTCCATTCATTTTGTACACAGAATTCAACATTTTCTTTATTTTCAAGAGAAATAAAAATTCTTTTGATTTATTGTTTAAGTATGACATGGCTATATCAATTCTGCAAGCATATTGGGAAGAATTATATTGATTCCTGACCTGAAATTTCATATAAATCAATTTTTTTGAAAAATTATGTACAAAATGAATTGAGAGTTGTCCACAATGACATCACAGATGCTGGCAAAGTTGCCAACTCAAGGATCCTCATAATAGGGATTTACTGAAACTCTCAAAATTCATAACCCTTGAACCAAATGTCCGATTTTGCTCAAACTTTCACTGTTTACTCTTCTTGGTCATTTTTATTCACTGAGAGCACACTGATGCTTGGGTTGCATTCTCCTTTAAGGAAATGCATGTTTTATCAGAAAGCCCATCCCGAGGGTAATGAAAGCAAGATCATAAGCACTGGGACAATTTCTTTGGAATCTTTTCAATGTTGTATTGATTTATTTCTTTATCTATGTATGGTAAAGGTCAAGATTGTTGCACGATTAATTTTTTGCGCTTAGCCGAGTTAAACACAATCACGCATCTTTGAATTGTGCGGACATGTAGGATAAGTGTATTCACATGCAAAACAAGCAAACTATTTTTGCACAGTTTTATTTTGTCGTGCCACACGAAATGCGCGAAAATTTCCAAACGGCAAAATATTCCGTGTTTGCAGTCGCTGATTTTATATTTTTGTCTTCTTTTGAAGGACATGACAGTGAGAGAAGTTCCTCTGATGATTCCAAGGATGGAGATGACAAAGATAAACCATCCAAGAAATATGCCTACCCTGTAGAGTAAGTCATCAGATAGTTTTCTGAAAGAAAATTCATAGGCCTGAATTCACAAAAGGGGTTTATTTTAACCTTGATCTATTGGATTGAAATATGCGTAAGCATATAAATGTGTATATGTGGGCTTTACCAACTGCCTATTGAACAAGAGGACATGCGTATACTACGCTTATGGAGGTTTAAAGCATGGTTTAAATTTAAACCTATTTCATGAATTTGGGCCATAGAGTCCAGAAACCGAATCAACAAAGAATAATACTTGAAGTGTATGGTGCAGTTATCCAAACTTTGTCATTTTCAATTTAGTTGGCACAGTAAGATTTTATTCATGAAATACATTCTTATATTTTGTGGAGGTTTTTTTTCTCTTTGTTTTCTGTCTTTACATAGACTTTATTGATTTGAATAAAGTTAAAGTTATGTTTTTGTATTGATGAAATCAGCTGCAGGCTTACAAAAGGATAAATCAGTTGGTGGATAGTGTTAACTTTTGATTATTGCTAAAATGAGATTTCAATTTTACTAATTTATTTCCATAGCCACCCAGAAGACACAGACATGGTACAGAGCAAAGTGACTATCAGTCTGCAGCCTTCGAGAGAACAGTTCATGTCAAAGGTCAAGGGTATCATTGCTGGTTTTGAGCACACAGTGGGTAAGTAGGTGGTGCATCTTATATGATAAGAGCTCCATTACTTGGGATACTGTACTCGGGTACTTGCATGCTTTTAAGTTATCAAAGCTATTGATCAAATAGTCCCAGTTGCTTCACAGTGAAATTTGTTCTAGGCCCCTTGACACTAAAATGAGTTAGCAGTTGATTGCTGTTTTTGCAATTTGTTGCTTTATCAGTGTATGTGCAATTGATTGTGAAACATGAATCAAACAATCTTTTTTTTTTATTGTAAGATGAATTGTCAAGCTTTCTGTTGATTAACCCTCTTCTTCAATCTGTGTTCAAGTTGGTATACGCATAATTAATTTTAAGACAGTTTGGTCATGTGGGGACAGTTCACTCGTATATCTTTTGTACTTCTTCTGATCCCAGGCCAATTCCAGGCCTTGCATCGTGACCCCTACCTCCAAGTGTTCTGGAGCCCTCCTCGCTATGACCTCAAGCTGTCCACTGTGGGTATGGATGATGAGGAGGAAGGGCGTCGTCCCTGGCCTGACTTGGAGCTACTGTTCGGAGAGGATGGGGAGTATGGGAGCTCTGTCACTGAGGTGCTCCAAGCTTTGTCGGAGAATGTCAACTTGGTGCAGGAATATGCCAAGGTAATAACCAGTGTTGTTGGTATCTTGTATATTAAAAGCTTATGTTGAAGAGAAGCTTGAGTTCTGTAAAATGTGAAGAAAAAAAAAATTGTGAGCTTTCTCTTTCTTTTCATGCCAGTTAGAAAGGATGTTATAGTAAAAATGTCCCCTAAAAAGGATTGCTCTTCAAATGCCCTCTTATTGGAAATATGAAAAGAAAAAGCTGAAAAGTTTGGGGATTTGTGTCTGGTCCCATGTATTTATTTCTTTGTGCAATGCAAGTATCTTTTGGGCAAAGTAAGTAAATTTCTTATCAATTTAATAATCTCCAAATCTCACACTTAACACCTTTGTTTATATACAGATAGTCCAACTCTCCCAGTTGCTTTGGAACAGTTTCTTTCACATTATGATCGCTTGACCAGAACTCCAGTTTATCTTTAAGTTATAGTGATGGAACTGCAAGAGAAACTGGCTTCATGTAATTTGAGATTGTTTTGCAGTAGAGTAGTGTTTGGGAGCAGGAAAATGTAAATGAAAGAAACAGAAACCTGTTGGAACCTGTTGGAAACCATTCAGTGACTGGTCATACGGATGACAAGCTAGATTTTCTTATCTTCCTCATTGCTGAGCCCTTTTTTTTCAACCAGCATTTGCCAAGCAGATATTCTTTATAGTATTAAACTATCTATGTGATTGTTTAAAAAATTAGTGAAATTGAATGTTATTTCATTCCTGGAAATCAAGAAGAACTTTATTTCTTTATGTTCTTGCGGTATTCTAAATACATAAAAGTTTACATCATTGAAATAATGTATATGCCGTAAATCTTATTTCATCCTATGAAGAGTGAAAATAATTAGCATGCCTTTAAGATAGATTTGAGTGCATACTGACTTAAGTGTATACTTATTTTTGTTAATACATACAATGTACACATACTGTGCATTCTACTAATTTGACAGAAAATAATAATGTACTGTTCTCAAAATTAAACTCTATGAAAATCATGTTTTGTAGAAATAGTTCAGTGCACAAATTCTCATGAATCTTTTGCTATTTTCTTACCGGTATTCCATTTTCAATGTTTTTGCAGAATTTTGAGCCATACACTGGCATGGTTGACCAGGCAAGGAGGGTAGATGTTGAGGGCTCCCTCCAGAAGCGAGAGTGGACTACTGAAGAATTCAACCATGTCCTCTCCGCACACTCTGAAATGGTAGGTTATGAGGGGGATCTTGGGCATCTTCATAAAGAAGTTATCACTTTTCCGAAACATTTTTTGAAAAATATTAAAAATTTGCACTGGTGATATATAATCTTTTTATATTTTTTTGTTATTAGCTTTTAATGACAAAGGGAAAGTCTTGGATTCTCAAAATTGTTTGTTCATTTATGATATTAACTTTTAGTTCAATGAATTTACATAAGATGTTTAGAGTTTTATGTTTTTATTCATTTATTTATTTATTGATTGTATCAAGAGCACAAAGGTTTGCCAGGAATGTGCTCATCCATTGCAACTATATGAAAGAATAATGTGGATATGTTTTTGCCTTTCATTTGTGGTTTTCAGCAGCGATTGTAGAGTACCTCTTATAGTACAACTTTTCATTCATTTATCAGGATATGAAATAGTAATAATTTCAGTACATCCTCAAAATTCCCCTTTGCATTATTCTTAAGGTTTACTCCATGAACAACATGGAGAAGGAGCGAAGGAATGGGATGATCCATGTCAAGGTTCAGAACTTCCAGAACACTTGTCTTCCATACCCTACCGATGTCATCGTAGCTGTTGTGAAGAGACTTCCCCAGATTGCCAATAGACGCAATGAGAATCTCCTTAAAGTTATTAAGGTACATTAAAACTGAGTGAATTGATTTGATTTGATTTGTAGATATTGTTTGTTTGTTTGTTTGTTTGTTTGTTTGTTTGCTTTTATTTCTGCGTTCTAGATTAAATTGACATTACATATATAATAAAGTCATGTATAATTATAATATTGCAGTATACGATAAATATAATACAAAGGTATAAACAAACAGGAATACAGATTAATAGAGTGATTTTCATTATACAAAAGAGCTAAATTATAAGAACGCAGGAGACCGCCATCGTGAGCTGTAAGGCTTGAAAAGAATGGTGGCCTCGGGTAAAAAGAAATTTTACAACTCTTTATGACAATTGATCAAGTGGAAACATATATATTTTTCACAAACAATTGATCAAGTTGAAACATTTTTTTTTTTCAATTTTACAACTCTTTATGACAATTGATCAAGTGGAAACATATATATTTTTCACAAACAATTGATCAAGTTGAAACATATTTTTTTTTCACAAACAGGTAAAATAATGCTGGAAACATATATATTTTAAGCTGTAGTAGTCACTGGGTAGTACTGAATGTGCTAAATGGATGATGGAGACTGATGTAACCAAAGTTCTTCAGATTTAATTTGTAATTGGTAGGAAAAGAAAAGAAGTTTTTATGGATAATTTTCATTGCTATTTTTGGATAATGCTGTTGCTTACAGGGTACAGATTAGACAATGAAACAAAGTTATTTTTGTCTTTGTACATGAACCCAACAATTATTGAATGAATGTAGTTGCCTATTTTACTACAGATATGCCTAGACTCCGATAATTTCTTTTTTTTTTGGGGGGGGAGGGGTTCTACTGAACAGAATCAGGTCCATGAAATCTAGAAACTTGTCCAGTGGGAGATATATTATGTCCAGTTGAAAATTGTATATAGAAAAAAAAGTAACATTAATATCTTAGAAGGGATTAATTTTTTCTGTGTGCTTGTTTACAGTGACATTTATTTGTACTTTTTGTTTAGAGTGCTTCTAAGAAGCTTGACCACATGCCCCAGTCTGTGGAGGAGTTCGTGGAGCATCTCTCCTTTCTCTCTCGCATGGGATCAGAGCTCCCAGCCCTGGAGAAGGAGTACTTTGTAGTCACCAGACTCTTCACCATCGCTAAAGACTTTGATGTCCCCATTGAACCAGAGGAGCTGGCCTTGTATCAGACACTCATGCCAAGTTTCCAGCATCTCAAGGTATGCTGCCCTACTTTGGCAAAAGGAAGCAAGTGATAAAAAATGAGGTTTCTGGTAAAAGAGCAAAATGTATCTGTCATTTACACTGATGTCATTGCAATACCATGATGTCTTGCCTAAAATATCTCTTAGCAGGATGAGTGTTCAAGAAGAGCACACTGGGTGAAATATGAAAATATCCATAACTCAAATTTGGTTGATATGTCACTTGCTTCTTTTTGTCGTAGTAGGACAGTATGGTGTGGAGAGATAGAAAGAAGAAAAGAGAGAATGGTATAGAGAGGGGGAAGAGGGGCGGTGGGTCTGTGAATTAGGATTAGAAATACATATCAGACACGTGCCAAACTTCAAAATATTAAGATTTGGCTTGGAGAGAGAGAGAGAGAGAGAGAAGAGGAGTAGTTTGTAGTGTAGATACTCTTTTCCATCTCAAAGGCATTCACCGTCTCTATCAAACCAGGGGAGATGGCCTTATATCAGACTATCATGACTTGTTTTGAACATCTCATTGTTGTGGTTTGGAGAAAAAAAATGAAGAGGAAGATAGAAAGTGACAAAAATGATTGAATTGGTAATGAAAATGCTCAAAAAGAAAAGAGAGAATAAAGTTCAAAGAGGTAGAGGAGAATGTTTTTGAAAAGCTTCGTAGCTCCCATGACACCATTCTCCTCAGCTATCCATTGTGTATAAAGACAGAGATTACTTTAGGTGACCATGCCCTTGTTACTGCTGCTCCCAAACTCTGGGACAGTCTCCCTCCCTCAGTAAGGCATGCATCATCAATTAATATGTTAAAAAATCTATTAAAGACTCGCCTGTTTCAGGTCAGTTTTTCATAGAAGTGTTTTGTTTTAAGGCAATTTTGTAGAGCCATTTAGTCTTTCCAGATTCTCTCTTAGTTATGATTTAATTTATGTTATTACTAGTACTGCTTTCCCCATTTCCTCTCTATAGTTTATGTGCAGTTGAGTATATTCCTGTAGAAATGGTGCAATATAAATTTACAGTTATTATCACTATTATTATTATTATTATTATGAAGGCCTAATATGTTGATTTTATATTTTTCTTTTTTAAAAATCTGTTGCAGTCCACCATTATTTACTGTGAGGCTAAGAAGGATGAGAACATCAGCAAGTTTAGTGATGATCTCAACATTCACATCCAAGGACTTTTGGTGAGTTGTATGGTCTTCTCATCCTCAGCAATCATTCTCTATATCTTTATTCACTCAGCAAATCCATAATTCAGTTATAATAACTATATAGGTTTTGTGTGAAACCTGTTTGAAACTTATGTTTAACCATCCCTTTTTTCCCTTTTTTTTTCAAGTTTTATTTTGTTTTAGAATTATTACAATTAGTTATGATTTCATTCATAAAGAGACAAGTTTTACCACTTGTGATATGCCCATAAAGTTTGAGAAAATGAGCTCATGGAACTATTGATATACTCAGTATGCTTTCTGTGTGTAGATTTACATTTACATACATATCAGGAAACAGTTGGTTTGTCCCAGTGGAAAAAAATTTAGATGTAAGTTTTACTGAATTAAATTTTTGAGATCAAAACTACAAAATGAACCATCACTTAACCCATATAATTTGTTCCCATTAACAGTCTGAGGCATACGACATCCGTAATCGAGTACAGGCTCCAACCCTGCTTAGTGCTGATACTCTAGCAGTGGTGGCTATGGAGAATCTGAAGCTACTGAGTGATGAGCTCAATGCTATATCAGGCAAGGCTAGGAGCTATGCCAGCTATCAAGACCGCTTTGGGAGCTCCATCTCATCTCAGAATAAGATTAGAGGCATCTCAGAGTAAGTTTTACCAGCTATAGTTTCAAACACTGTTAGAAAGTATCATAAAGCCTGTTCTAGAATCTGAACATACTGATTGGTCAGTTCACACTCAGTGGGCGTGTATTTATCTTTAGTACTGTCATGAGCATGCAAAAAAGTTCCCATCAGAAAGTCATAGCCCATGGATAAAAATAGAATGCATGCCTATGGTACCTCTGGCATGTACAAACCTAATATGCAATGAATTGCTTCTATCTCTTATATGGCAAGGACTTGCAAACATGAATTATTTGTATACTGGTTTTTTTTTACAAGAAAATTTTGAAATATTTTACAAAGTAAGATTTGTTTTATAGCTTTGATTTTGATAATACAAAATGAAAAGCATGAGAAAGTCCAGAGGCTTTATGAATACTGGTAATGTCCTTTTGCTTCTCAACCCATAATGCTTTGTCTTAACAGAGAGATAATGATGTCAGATTACAGCGACCGCAGCGCCAGTGCCCAGCAGATCCTCTCTGAACTCTCGGAGATTGAGCGGGAGCTGCAGCTGAGGAAGCTCCTCTGGGAATCCTCTGACGAATGGGGTAACCTGGTCGAGGACTGGACTGAGACTCAGTTTGATGGACTTAATGTGGACATCATGCAGAAGAACGTCAGCAAGTTTACCCAGACAGTTTTCATGTTGGAGAAAGGTGAGTGATACTGCAGCGAATTCAAGGCTTATTCACATGGAGTAATTCACCACCTGTACCAACATTGTGTATCAATCAGATATGATTATTTACGTCTGAGACCGACCTGTACCGTCTCCATCCAAAAGACATGACTCAGACTCGAACCTGGGTCTGATCAGAATCAGTTTGTAGGCAGAGACAAAGAGCTGACCACTGACGTTACCACTAGACCAACTCCTACTCCCCTTGTTTGTTTGTTTGTTTGTTTGTTTGATTGAACCAATAGTTTTTCTTGGGTGCTTCGATAGAAATTACATAATTGTGCTTTGAAGGTAAGCTACAGGGAACTTAGATTTGAGACATAGCCAGTCAACTTGAGGCTCTTATCACCAAGTATATCAGCCTTATTCTGTTCAGGTCTATTTCTGTTGTAATGATGATTTGCCTCACCATTTATCAAGTATTTGTTGTCGATTGGTAGGCCATGTATTTTGTAGTTATTGTGTATAGTATTTAGACTGTACACTTACTCCAACTTACGCAACCCTTTTGATTAACCTGATCCTAAACAACTGCTTTACCACTCAGGATTGCCACCGAATGAAGTGCTTCCCAGGTTAAAAGAGCGGGTCCTGAGCTTCAAGCAAGGTATGCCGGTCATCACAGCCCTGAGAAACCCAGCCCTTAGACCTAGGCACTGGCAGGAGATCCAGGACCTGATTGGTAGGGCTATCATCAGGGATAAGAACTTTACCCTTGGAAAGTTCCTAGACCTGCAGGTAAAACACTCAAACTACATGTTGGAAATTAAGGAGTGCTTAATGTTTTGTGATTTTCTTCTAGCACTTTTCTTGTTTTTTACAAGTGTTCCCAGTGTTTTGAGTTTGCATATTGGATCTTCATATGGAGCATGGATTATTGAGCTGTTTCTGCCTACTTGGACAATATTTTAATTGAAGTATTTAAAGTGTAACTTGATTTTTTTTAATGCACATTTATGAAGCATATTTTATATATATCCACAATACAGTATTCATTTTGAATTCCCACGTGTTGGATAATAAACCATGTAGACAGTAACAACTTGAAAAAGAGAGGGTACGCCATGATTCCAACATTAGTTTTTATTCTTCAGAATACAAAACATTTGCCACACTCGACCCAGATGTAGTAAATGGGTACCTGGTAGGATTTATTCCTAGAATGCACGAAGCGCTACGGTTGCTCGAGCTAAAGCCAGGGTAATAATATTCTTGCAGGGCCCTCTGGGAGAACAGTACATAGTACTGAAGAGGCTACCCTGGGTTAATAAGACATATTATTATTATTGTTATTATTATTACTGTTATTATTTTTATTATATGTGTTTATATCTTGATACATGTATCTCAAAGGCCTTTTAACCCATTGAGCAAGACTTGATTTCAGTATAACAAACATTTTCCATAGACCCTTAGCCCGAGTTATCCCGAGCTTAGTGTTCATTGGATTAGATTTAGATTTGATGAGATATTTTTGTATCTGTGTGCTCATTAGCACATTGTTAGAATCTGTCATGTCCTCTTTCTCCTACAGCTCTTCCAATACAAAGACCAGATTAATGATATTTCAACAACGGCAAGTAATGAAGCTACTCTAGAAGTCATGCTAAATAAGGTAACATTCCATCAAATTTATACAAATTATTAATGAACTGAATTGAATTGAATGGAATTGAATTTATTTATTGTCATGCACAACAGAAAAGGCATAAAAATCATCTTACAGTCTCACATTTGCATTCACAGTACAACATATCATAAACTGATATCTACACATAACTTTCAACATAACAATATAATTAAATTTCTGTTGAGAGCCGGTAGGATGCCAAATCATGTTTGTGACATAGAGTTAATAGCACCTCCTGGCTCCCAACAGACAATAAATAAATTTAAGTTTAAATTATTTCATAGTACATGACAACAGCAATGACATATAAATGGAGCAAAAACAATCTAAGATCACAAAAACAAAATCGAAGAATCATAAATTTCCTTTTGTCATGCATATGTTGAATAGTATATTGCATATCATGATATTTTCATGTAGGTAGCTACATTGGTGTATCTTCATGAACTTCATGATAAATGAAACTGTACCAATATTTGTTATGTTTACAAGTAAATAATCCATAATTTAAGTATTATGAATTTCCTTTATTTTGTATTTCAGCTGTATTTCCACCGAATGTAAAAAAAAAAAAAATTATTTAACCAAAGACACCATATTCAAGGTAATTATATTATTTTGATCCATAGTGTAGTGTTTTAAAGCAGAAACTAATGAAGATTAACTTTTCGTTTTGAGTGAAACTAAACTTATCTCATTTTCCATATCATCAGGTGATTGACCTGTGGCGTGTGACAGACTTCCGCTTAGTGCCCCACAGCGGGCGAGACTTCAGCATCATAGCAGGAGCAGATGATATCATGACACAGCTGGAGGAGAGTCAGGTTACCATAGGAACCATCAGAGGCTCTAGATACGTCACTCCCATCAAGGTATCATCTATTTCTGGATTGTATTGTATTGCACATATTTGTCTTCATTATGGCCAGTTTTCACATGCACGCAAATGATCTGCGAAGGATGTGAATGTCAAGAAAATTGCTTAGTCTAACATTTGTATTTTAGGCTCCAAAAGTTTGCCAAACTTGTGCAGGGGCTTAGAAGTGTCTTCAGTTGCCTGTTTTTAGTTCGGCGGAAGTTTAAAAAAAAAAATTGAAATTACTTGCGAAAGTTTTCAGCATCCTGCGAACAATTGATGCTTCTATACCCCCATGCATTATTGGTGAACTTTTGGAGCCTAAACATATGAATGTTGGATTTTGCCATTTTTTCAACATTCGCAGCCTTGGCGAATAGCTTGTGAGCCCATGAAAACTGGCCTGTACTATGCATCAGTGAATCAATCAGTCATCTACTAGTCATTCACTACTGGGGTGGGAGAAGGCATAGAGTAGTCATATATTTCACAGAAATTCAAATCATGAAACAACTCTCTTTGCCCTTCTGTTGAAAAATCTGTACGAATATTGAAAGCTGAGCAGAATCATAAGTTGATCTTCTACTGAGTAAACTGTTTGTGGTACCTTGTTTTTAACTCTTGCGAGAAATTAGAACCTAACATATAAAGAATTTGTTTGATATATAAAGATTAACCATCTGATAAATCATTCCTAAAGATGAATCTTTGGATCAAAATACTGTTAGGTTTCAAAGATCATCATTAATCATCTGACTTGCTCAGTGAACTACATATTTTTATCTCCAGTAATCTGTTGTATACATTTCATTGCCATCTTAAAGACTCATTCAGATATCTGCATGTTTTTTGAGTGTTCACATATGGTGTCATAAACTATGTTACTTATGATTATGAGACGCGCCCTAAAGCGTCAACACTCAAGTAAAAGAGAGCTTTGCCAAAAGTTGCGTAGAAAAATTTATGACATCGTATTTTACACTAACTTAATAAAGAATTTGATAAGTCCACATCTTTTTGCTGCCAGGGGGCATAAAGATGTAAAAAATAAACCAAAAAATGATAGGGTTTACCAGAAGAGTTTGCTGCTACATATGCGAACAAGCCTTTATAGTTCTACCTTAGTTGAATATGTTGTCTGCCATTTATCTCATTGATGGTTTAGGCCCTTGTTGATGAATGGGATAGGAAGCTGAATGTGTTTGCTCGTACCTTGGACGAATGGATGATGTGTCAGAGAAACTGGCTTTATCTGGAACAGATCTTCACTACACCTGATATACAGAGGTAAAGAAAGATTTGTAGTCTGTTGTTTCTAGCATAGCTTTCAATGCATTACGTTTCTTACTGCAAAATACTTGATATTGAATCTCGTATGTGTTAACATAGAAAGGTGTTCATGACATTAAAAAATGAAGTTATGTGTCATGAAATACCCTATGAAGCTGAAAAAATGAACGAACAAATAAGCACTAAACAATGTTTCAATACTTGTTTCATAAAGTCTTTATAGCTGATACATGTTTGCAATCTTCCCTTTACAGTAAGGGTTAAAATTCCCTAAAACCCTACTGCAAGTGTACTATTTGCCTACAAGAATATTTATGGGCACATATTGATTACAATTAATTATAAAAAGTTCACAATATTACATCTTCTTCAAAAGTACAGATTTGCTGGTTCAAATATCCTCATATTACACAAAATTTCCCATTTACTTCATTATCAACACAGCAGAAGACAGTTGAGTTACATTTTCATTTCAATAATAAAGATCATAATATAGAATATTTAGGAGTGCTAAAAACAATAAGTACCATAGCTCATACAACTAGAAATATACGAAGAGAGAACAAAAAAATTATATTTTACATGACGTAGATCACAAGGATCACTGGAAAAAAAAAAAAAGTTTTGAGGGATCTTTGATCTTTGAGGGATCAGGGTTGTAATATCACCTTTGACATTGCTCTCATTGCACCTCTCCCCTTTTCCATCCACCAGGCAGCTGCCCACAGAAGCCAAGCTATTCGCCAGTGTCGACAAGTCCTGGAAGGACATCATGCGTCGTACGGAGGACAGACCCAATGCTCTGAGGTGTGCCACTCTACCTGGTGTGCTGGAGATACTGCAGACCAACAACTCTAATCTAGAAAAGATTCATAAGTGTTTGGAGGTAATCATGCATGCACAAATGATAATTCGTACCGTCAGGTCCCCGTTGCATAAAACTTACCGTTGATGGTAACTTTGCCATCAGTGGTAACTACAATGGTAATATTGCTCAACAGCCAATCAATCAAGGAAGTTACCATTGATGTCAAAGTGACTATCAATGTTAAGTTTTATGCAACAGGGCCCAGACCAACAACTCTAATCTAGAAAAGATTCATAAGTGTTTGGAGGTAATCGTGCATGCACAAATGATAATTCGTACCGTCAGGTCCCCGTTGCATAAAACTTACCGTTGATGGTAACTTTGCCATCAGTGGTAACTACAATGGTAATATTGCTCAACAGCCAATCAATCAAGGAAGTTACCATTGATGTCAAAGTGACTATCAATGTTAAGTTTTATGCAACAGGGCCCAGGCCTTGTGTATACACCCTGTAAGCTTTGTTCAGTCTGTCTGTGTTAAATATTGTTTTATTTCAATTTTTTTTTCCGTTCAGATTCATTTATTGATAAATCAAAATGCAGGCCTTACACCTAAATAGAGATCATGCAAATCAGATATGTAACATGTCACAAAAAAGTTGAAATACCATGTAGAGCATTTGCAGAAAACAAATAATAACTTTTTTGAAAATAGAAGTTATTGTTGTACACCTTTGTCCAATATACATTTACTATATGTAAGATAAACTTTGAGGTATGTAATTTACATTATTTACATATTAACCCATTCGTGACAGAGGTCCACATTTTGTGGTTTGACCTATAACTTTTGATGCAGAGCCCTAGAAATTATACCAAATACATGAGCAGAAAGAGTAAAAAATTCTACACAAACTGTGCCCATTTTGGTTGCGTCAATATTCGGTGTTTGATGCTGAAAATTTTTTAAAGGAAAATAAGCATTAAAATCCTTAAATTGGCAATGTGATAGAAAGTTTAAAATCACTGTTTTCCCCTGCAAATTGGCAACTTTTTGACTTCTCATCATAATTTCTGTCAATTTATATTCATTTCAGATACATGACGTTTTATAAGAAAAATGTAGCAATAACATAAAAATGTTGATGTTGCCAATTTGAAGAATAAAAGCTGATCAAATTAGGCTTTAATTAATTCCTGTCACGAATGGGTTAAAGGACAATAATAAACCAACATTTTGCAAGGGTAAAAGAAAGATGGGTATATTAGAGATGAATCCTGTACTTAATGTCTCAGAATGTGGAAGGGCATCAAGTATAAAAAAGCAAGGTCTGATTTGCATAGGTGCCCCAGCTTGTATCTTACATCTTTGGAATTGTGAAATGTAGCGTGCTATTAAATGTTTTGATGTCTTTGTAGGATTATCTGGAGACAAAGCGACTGGTGTTCCCACGATTCTACTTTCTCAGTAACGATGATCTACTGGACATACTGGCGCAGAGCAAGAATCCTGATGCAGTACAGGTATTGTACAGGGATATCATTCTTAAAGTGATTACACAATGGTAAATTGTTTTTGGATATATGATCGAGAATTGAATTCTAAGAAGAATAACATTAAAAATTTGATGTTTTCAATCGAAATCAATGCATTTTGGCTAATTTTCTCATAAAAAGTCAAGAGTTGACCAACAAAAATTTGAGTATGAGGTATGACGTAAGAGTGGGTACCCAGCTTCGCGCATTGCAGTTGTGCTGCGCGCTGGACTGTACAATATGTATTATACTTTGCGCGCATTTTGCTAGAAGTGCGCGACAAGGTACCCACTTTGACGTCATTTTGACGTCAAAGTGGGTACCCGGTTGGAACTAGGTCACATGTGAGAGGTCAAAAATATCCTGAAATCTTACCACATTTGGGGGTTTCCTTGGCAACACGACTTTTAAAAAAACTTTAGACAGATGATTTTCTGCTAATAAAATCATGTTCTTTTAAATGAACTAACATTGTTTCAGCATTGGGTACCCCCTTTAAGATGTTTGGTTAAAGTGATTACAGCTACCATTGTTTGGATATACTCTGTGGCTGATTTGAATCAAAATTAAAAAAGAACCAAGTTTGAAATGTCTTATAGTCCCATGGAAATTTGAAGCCTTGGATTAGTTTATTGCTGCGAGTGCTGAGTTTAGCGATATGTAGCAATTTCCTGTTATTCATCTTTACCTTGGCATACGTTTGCCAATTATCCGTTACTCTTTGACTTCTTTGTTAAAGCCCAACTAATGAGTTACTCAATTCCTTTTACTTGAAACACCACTTGCTTCCTAATTTGATTGATTTTCCAGTTTATTTGCCTTGTTTATTGACTATTTCAGCCTCATCTTGTAAAGTGTTTCGGCAACATCAAGAGCCTTGAGTTCCAGAGGGAGCCTAAACTGCCACCTACGGTCAGAGCTATGATATCAGCTGAAGGGGAAGCTATTTTCCTGCCAAAGTAAGTTGCCAAGAAGTACCCCTTGGCTTCAAGGAGGCCAAGCATCATCGTTTAAAACTAAAGTGCCCAAAACCACAAAGATGATACTTTTATACATGCTAGGGTAATAAGCCATTTTTTTTCTTGCTTTTATCAACAGGAAAGTAGTGAAACTTTTCATTTCACCATTTTTATGTATAAGGGACACATAACAAGAATCTGAAAACTTTCCTGTTCAAACTTGATCATGAAATTTCTTTTTATGCTTATTGTTTGAACTTTGTAAAGCACTGCGATAGTGAAACCTCTTGTGTATTAATAAATATAAATTAACTCATCGCATTGCCTGGCAAGAGGCAGTTATAGCCATGAAGCACACTTTAAGATACATGTGTACATCCGAACTGTTCTTGTCATATGTTATTTGTCTTCTATTCCCAACCTGTTTGTCCATCTCTGCAGGAATGTGCGTGCAAGGAACCCTGTGGAACAGTGGCTGGGCAGTGTGGAGTCAGCCATGTTTGACTCTGTGAGAAGGTAATAAAAAAATCTTTAAATCTTTAATCTTCTTTAGGTATTATTTGGTATCAGAGCCAAGCTTTATGAAGAATATTCAATTTCATGTTAAGCAGGTGCCCGGGACACATGGTCCCCTACAATTTAGGTCTGGACCCCCAACATTGAACAATTTTAAAACAGGGCTAAATATATAGAAGGCCTGGAATTTCAATCTAAACCCCTTGCACAAAAAAGTTAATGTGGAGCCCTGTGTTGGGCCATTGCCATTAAATAGTAATTTTAAGTAATTGGAAATTGTAAGTACAATTTTGCAAAACTGTCATGAGCATGGAACAGTAACCATTCACATATATAGAACAGTGACCTCAGTTTGTCTTCAAAGGTTAGATTTTTTTTTCATCTATAGTTGTGAAACAATTAAAGTACAAGGGCACTACAAGTGCCTCAGTAATATGTACTTGACATGACTTATGAAATGTAAATATTCCTTTAAATGTTCATCTTTTCTATGTTTGTGTTGCTGGAACAGATATCTTGATTCATTCTGTATCTTTCAGGTTAATACTGTATTGTTTCCTGTAGGCATATACATGAACATGTAGCATAATACCTGACCAACATGTTTCTGTTCTGTTGTAAAATAACAAAATACTGGCTTATTGTGTCTACTGAAGTGATGTGCTCCTCTGTAATTCTTGAAAACTATTGGGATCATTATATTTGTTTGAAATTTTATCCTTCCTTCATTTGTAAAATTTTCATTCAATTAACTCATTTTGGCAGGAAAATCTATACTTCCCTTTCCCCTGAATTATGAGAAAATTCATCCAGTTTACATCATTATCACCTTTAAATATGAAATATATGAATATTGATGTATTGCACCTGTGTGCATGGCCTAGGGGATTCTGAACTATCTTCGGCCATCTTAGTATCAGTACTGATATGTTTTTAAAAAAAAGGAAGATTCATAATATTGAAAAAATTAGGAAAATTTAGAATTTTAGACTTCTCAGAAATCTGTATGAGTTGCCTTTCTGTGTATTCTTACCGTCTGGTCATATTTTATTAGATCTTCAATATATCTTTGACTTAGGTGCTGTCATAGTCTACCATGTGCATAATATATCTGATCTGTTCATTGCATTAACATTACGCCTATCTACTCTTTGTCTATATACTAATACAAAAAAAGCCATGTACTAACCAATCGTGTGAATCATATTATTACTTTATCTCTACCTCTCTGTCTATCTCTGTCTATTGGTACTAATTCTTTGTCTCTGTCATCTTTTCTCAGATTCATTAAATTTGTGATGGCCGATAGACATTTCCAGCTCCTTTGGGGAGACACTGAACAGTTTAGTAAAATGACAAGCAGTGTTGATCCTTAATCCCCTATATTTATTTTTCTTGAAGTTATCCCATGTATTGATTGAGTTTTAAAAATAATTTTTTTTGTAAGAAGAAAAAAAATGCACAATGCAACCTTTGCAATTTAAGCATAACACAAATGAATCTTTCATGTTTATTCATCTTGTTTTCTGCTCTTCTATGCATTTCTTCTTTTGGATGATTAGCTATAAATATCTCATCAGATTCACTTCTTTCATAGCAAGCAAAAGTAATTGAACTTTATTTCCTGCCTATATATTTGCATGCCAGTACTTTCATATGTTATGTGTATACTTTTTAATTGTTCTCTGTTTTCATTTTCACTTCTGTTTCTTGCAGACCAGTCATATATATTGCATGTATATTTTGTATTGAGAGTTATCAATATAATCTTGTATGCCATATTTGATGCAAAGTTATGGATGTTTATCTTTTGATATTTTTACTTATAGTTGTAATGTTTTGCTTCTTTGTTGTGTATTGTCTTTAAATTTAACTTGCATCTTGTTTGTCTCATTTCATTTTTCCCCTTATTTGTACATACATAAATAGCTTAGCAAAAAAAAAAAAAAAAAAAAAAATTGTGTCATTCTGTTTTATAGTATGCTATGAGAAGCTTTGCGGATTTTATAACTTTTTTTTATTCATATAGTTTGTTAAGGACAGTTTTAACCCATACGTGACAGAAGGTCCACATTATGTAGTTTGGCCTTATAACCTTTGATGCAGAGCCCTAGAAATCATTCCAAATACATGAATTGAAAGAGTAAAAATTTCTACACAAACTGTGCCCATTTTGGTTGCGTCAATATTTTCTGTTCGATGTTGAATTTTAAAAAAATGAAAATAAGCATTAAAATCCTTAAATTGGCAATGCAATGGAAAGTTTAAAATCACAGTTTTTCCCTGCAAATTGGCAACTTTTTGACTTCTCATCATACTTTCTGTCAATTTATATTTATTTCAGATACATGACATTTAACAAGAAAAATGTAGCATTAAAAGAAAAAATGTTGGTGTTGCCAATTTGAAGAATAAAAGCTGATCAAATCAGGCTTTAAAATAATTCCTGTCACAAAAGAACAGTTTTAATTCCTTAAAATTTATCTGCAGCACCATTACCACTATTTATAAACAAGGCAGTAGTGACACTTTTGAAAATGAATTAATATATTGACTGCCTGTTTACAGTATATGAAAGTTTTCTTCTTTCTGTTGAAAAAAATTCATTTGCAACCCTTTGTGAAATCACAATATAGTTTATGTTATTCAGTGAATTGCTTTCACTATATTTGTTTATGTCGTTGATGCACAACTTCATAGGTTTACATCATCTGCTTATATATGGAAATACAGCAATTTGAACATGGAAAAAAAGAAGAAAAAAAGAAGCTATTCCACACTTTGATTCACAATAATCAAAACTTTGAGTTTTAGGGGATGTATTTTTGATAGCAATTTACATGATAAAGTAACCCTCATGAAGTCTTGTTGTTATGTGCAGAATTATGCTTGAAAGGAAACTCTTCGTTTGCTGCTGTGTAAAGATTCTGAAAAAGCACTTTCTTTTAATGATTTTGAAAAGGGGGAAAAATAATCCTCTTACACTGAAGATCATAACACTTTTGAGAGCTCAGTTTCTTATTTTCCATTTTTTCTTTTTAACAGAATGTCAACCTTTAAAATGTTTGTGAGGTCCATGAGATAGCATCTGATTTAAGTAGTGATCTTAATTGCATTCATATCCATCAATCTGTTTCAGGAACTTGAAGGAGAGTGTAGGAAAATGGGGTAAAGATCTTGAGGACTGGGTCATTTCACATCCTGGCCAGGTTGTTCTGACTGTGGTAAGTTTGTTTAGAAGGCTTTTAAGATAAATTCTGGATTTGAAAACATTTCCATTTATTTTAGTGTTTAATGGCAATCGATCAAAACCCGGGAGATGTTTCATAAAGCTGTTCATAAGTTGTGCACGACTGGAACATATTCTTGGGTGCTAATCAGATTCTCAATCATTTACATGTAGCACATGAACATATCACCAGTCGTGGGTAAAGTTGTGCGTAACTTACGAACAGCTTTATGAAACACCCCCAGGACTACCACATTGTTTGTTTTGTATTGTAGATATACACTGTACGTTTGCCCAGAGTCAACGGTGGCAGCCCAGCTGCTAATAGGTTATTAGTGTGAAGCTCTTTTCATTGAGGCAGTTTAAATTTTCTTATCACTACCACTAGCATTTGTCACAAAACACAATTAAACACTAAGCCTGAGATAACTTGGGCTAGGGTCTATAGAAAGTGTGAGTTAAACTGAAATCAAATTGTGCTCAATGGGTTAAAGTAAAACATACTTCTTTGTTTAGGTCCAGATCATGTACAACCGTGAGGTAACAGCCAGCTTGGAGGCTCACAAGGCGTCCAAGGCCCTGATGGAATCTAGGGACAGGCTGGTTGACCGTCTCAACATCCTGGCTGGAATGGTCACCAAACCGCTGACCCATCACAAGAGGAACAGTGTGGAGGCCCTGATGGTCATCATGGTCCACTCCAGGGATATTGTGAATAATCTCATCGATAGCAAGATCAGGAAGAGTGATGATTTTGAGTGGACAAAGTAAGTATGTGATATGTGCTGCCTTGAAATGTTTGTTGATAGTATCCATATTGTCATTTAGATGTGAGTAGTTGCTACTAAATTCTAAATTCTGAATACTCAATTCTCTGTAAAGCACATCACTGATTTCTTTTGAGAATTCTACCACATGTTATGAAGTGTGATTTCTTTTTATTATGTTGTTTCTGATGTCCCAGTTACTTTATTTTTTTTTTCTTAAATTGTATGTTACAAAAAATGTGTCACTTAACCAGTGGATGTTGTGACTGTGATGGTTAGTCCTTGATATATTGTGAAAGGTTAACATGCATGTAGCAAAGCCTCACTGTTGGATGGATATAGAAAATATGGATATAGAAAATATACCAGTGTTTATGTATGCATGTATTGATTTATTCCATCATTATTTCTCTCTCAGGCAACTGCGCTACCAGTGGGAAGAACAGAGTAACTCCTGTATTGTCCATCAGGCCAATGCCTCCTTCCAATATGGCTACGAGTACCTGGGATGCTCCTTACGTCTGGTCATCACACCCCTGACTGACCGTTGCTATCTCACATTGACTGGTGCCATGGCCATGCACCTTGGTGGGTCACCTGCTGGACCGGCCGGAACAGGCAAGACAGAGACGGTCAAAGATCTGGCCAAGGCTGTGGGCAAGCTGTGTCTGGTGTTCAACTGCTCGGAGGGATTGGACTATAAGGTGATGAGTCTGTTCTTATTAACATGTCATGTTTGGGGGGATAAGTTTACGAATTTTGCATTCAGAATTATTTACTCTTGAGTTTGAAGATTTGATGCAAACATTTTGCTGTTTCCTTTAAGTTGAAGAGGCTAATTGATTATTTGTCCTTTAACAAAAGGAATTTTACTGTGGAGTTCTTAGAGGAAGGAATAAACGTAGTTAGAGGAAGGAATAAACGTAGGGTAGAGAAGTAGAAAAGTTGTGATAAGAAGATGGTGATGGAAAAAGTTGTGGCTTAGTCTCCAAATTGTACAGAGTGTAGGTTTGAAGAAAAAAAAATGGTTAGTATTAAAAAATGGGTTGTATGGAAAAGGAAGTGATTAGTTTGAAGTTTTATCAGAAAAGCTGTGTTCTCTGTTCATCAGAGGAAGAAGAATGTTTTCCTTTTAATCTTGAATAACACTTATTGATATTGACAGATAAATAGCAGGTTCATTTTCAGGGCTGTTCCATTAATGGAGCTGCTGTTTTGCTTGTAAAGGTTTAACAGTTTAACTGTCGTCACTCAGATACTCAGAAACTGTGACCTTATCATTGACATTGCCATTAATCTGACCTTCTTATTGTCATTGACAGATGATGGGCAAGTTCTTCTCAGGCCTTTCACAGTCTGGTAGTTGGTGTTGCTTTGATGAGTTCAACAGAATTGATGTTGAGGTACTTTCTGTAATTGCTCAGCAACTCCACAGCATCAAGACAGCCAAAGATGCCAATGCTCTCAGGTTAAGAATATCCTAATTTTGTTTAAATTATTTGTTAAAATTACTTGGTAAAGTTTCAAGCCTTGTTTAAGCTTGTTAGATTTGGCTATTGAGTCAAGGAAGAGTACACACAAACCAACCAACCTACAAACATAAAGGAGTAGCAACAACAACAAAAGAGAGTCATGATGAAAGCATTTAAGATATTGTAATGATTTCCTATCATTTGTTTGCGATTTAAGAAGAATGTATTTATCTAAGATTTTTTTATACTCCTTACTTATTCATGATTTATCCCTCCACCAAAAAGTGTATATTTTGATTTCTCATGATTAGAGGATCACAGAATAAGTTGCATTCTAAGGCTTAAAATTGGAGCAGTGGAAGTGAATAATTAATTTCCTTTTGAGGGGAAATACTCTATGAAACAGTTGATGTGCAATTTGGTAGTCCTGTGTTTTTGTTTAATAAAAGAAATCAGTCTATAACTGCATCACCAGCTAAATATATGTTGGCTTTAGAAGGCTTCACGGTACACCATGTATTCTTTCTTGAAAATGAGTGTGGTCCTGAGAAGGACCTACCCACTCTCGGCGTTTTGGTAAGCATGTTCTTACTGTCCTCACAAGATGCACAGAAAAGAAGGTGCTTACCGAGCAAGAAAGAATACATGGTGTACCATGAAGCCTTCTACTGCCATACGTTCTACCACCATGGAAACCTTCAAAGGATACGTAAATGTATGTTGTTTTAATCTCTTTTTATTGTTCCAGATTCATGTTTGAAGGTCGAGACATCAGGCTTAATCCAACATGTGGAGTCTTCATCACCATGAATCCAACGTAAGGGCACATTTTATTTCAACAATTGTAGGAATAGTGAATAAGCTTCAGATCATTCAGATTTGTGTTACATAAAGAGAGAAAGAATTAACATTGTAATAGACAATAATTGATTAATGAATATGGTATGATTGATTTTTTTTTTTTGGGGGGGGGGATTTTTTTCATATAGAAATATTCATCCTAATGGGGAATGCTTCTAATTTGATCTTTGAACCAAAGTAAATTTCTGTCTCTTTTCTAAGGTTTGATACTACATGTATGTCATTTTTGTCTCGCCTGCGTAGCGGAGCGAGACATAGGTATCACTATTTCCGGTGTCGTCGTCGGCGTCGTCGGCGTCGTCGTCGGCGTCGTCAACAATTGTGTTGTACACCCAATAACTTTCTATAGCTTTAAGGTGGGATCACCAAATTCATACCAGAGGTCCATCTCTTGAAGACGCAGGTCAAGTTCGAATATGAGTCGAATTGGAATAAGGTCAAAGGTCAAAGGTCAATGAACTTTCCATGACTGGCACTGTGCTATATTGTACACACAATAACTTTTTATACCTTCGAGGTAGGATTGCCAAATTCATACAAGAGGTCCATCTCTTGAAGGTGCAGGTCAAGTTCGAATGTGAGTTGAATTTGATTAAGGTCAAAGGTCAAAGGTCAATGAACTTTCCATGACTGGCACTGTGCTGTGTTGTACACACAATAACTTTCTATAGCTTCGAGGTGGGATCACCAAATTTATACCAGAGGTACATCTCTTGAAGGCACAGGTCAAGTTTGAGTATGAGTTGAATTTGAATAAGGTCAGAGGTCAAAGGTCAATGAACTTTCCATGACTGGCACTGTGCTATGTTGTACACACAATAACTTTCTATACCTTCGAGGTAGGATTGCCAAATTCATATGAGAGGTCCATCTCTTGAAGGTGCAGGTCAAGTTCGAATGTGAGTTGAATTTGATTAAGGTCAAAGGTCAAAGGTCAATGAACTTTTCATAACTGGCACTGTGCTATGTTGTACACCTAATAACTTTCTATAGCTTTGACGTGGAATCACCAAATTCATACCAGAGGTCCATCTCTTGAAGGCGCAGGTCAAGTTCGAATATGAGTCGAATTGGAATAAGGTCAAAGGTCAAAGGTCAATGAACTTTCCATGACTGGCACTGTGCTATATTGTACACACAATAACTTTTTATACCTTCGAGGTAGGATTGCCAAATTCATACAAGAGGTCCATCTCTTGAAGGTGCAGGTCAAGTTCGAATGTGAGTTGAATTTGATTAAGGTCAAAGGTCAAAGGTCAATGAACTTTCCATGACTGGCACTGTGCTGTGTTGTACACACAATAACTTTCTATAGCTTCGAGGTGGGATCACCAAATTTATACCAGAGGTACATCTCTTGAAGGCACAGGTCAAGTTTGAGTATGAGTTGAATTTGAATAAGGTCAGAGGTCAAAGGTCAATGAACTTTCCATGACTGGCACTGTGCTATGTTGTACACACAATAACTTTCTATATCTTCGAGGTAGGATTGCCAAATTCATATGAGAGGTCCGTCTCTTGAAGGTGCAGGTCAAGTTCGAATGTGAGTTGAATTTGATTAAGGTCAAAGGTCAAAGGTCAATGAACTTTTCATAACTGGCACTGTGCTATGTTGTACACCTAATAACTTTCTATAGCTTTGACGTGGAATCACCAAATTCATACCAGAGGTCCATCTCTTGAAGGCGCAGGTCAAGTTCGAATATGAGTCGAATTGGAATAAGGTCAAAGGTCAAAGGTCAATGAACTTTCCATGACTGGCACTGTGCTATATTGTACACACAATAACTTTTTATACCTTCGAGGTAGGATTGCCAAATTCATACAAGAGGTCCATCTCTTGAAGGTGCAGGTCAAGTTCGAATGTGAGTTGAATTTGATTAAGGTCAAAGGTCAAAGGTCAATGAACTTTCCATGACTGGCACTGTGCTGTGTTGTACACACAATAACTTTCTATAGCTTCGAGGTGGGATCACCAAATTTATACCAGAGGTACATCTCTTGAAGGCACAGGTCAAGTTTGAGTATGAGTTGAATTTGAATAAGGTCAGAGGTCAAAGGTCAATGAACTTTCCATGACTGGCACTGTGCTATGTTGTACACACAATAACTTTCTATATCTTCGAGGTAGGATTGCCAAATTCATATGAGAGGTCCGTCTCTTGAAGGTGCAGGTCAAGTTCGAATGTGAGTTGAATTTGATTAAGGTCAAAGGTCAAAGGTCAATGAACTTTTCATAACTGGCACTGTGCTATGTTGTACACCTAATAACTTTCTATAGCTTTGACGTGGAATCACCAAATTCATACCATTTTTCAAACAATAAGTTTGCCATAACACCTTAATAATTAATTTAATTTTACAATTTTACTCACATTATTATCAGTTACATTCTTTTTCACTAACATTCATTTCCTTACTTGCATGGAAATAATTATAGCTTCGTAGTATTAACAGCATTCTTAGTGTTATCTGATTTCCTAGGGATAAAGTAGGCCTATACCATTATTGCATATGTAAACTGTCAGAACCACAATTCACCCCCTAAACTGCTGACAGCCTCAGAAGTCATATAGCATAGTTTTGACATGCAGTCTCTTCATGACTGCAATATGCAGGCGAGACAACGCTTGGCGTTTGCCTTGTTATTCTTAAACTTACAAGAGTTTTGGTGTTGGCAGATGCCCACTGTAGAGTATTTGTTTTCAGTATCAATTAATGATTGTTGCACTAACATTAATCACCAGGACCCCATTTCATAAAACATGTTATTAATAACAAGTTGCAATAACTGTTATAAGCTACTGAAATCCTTGCATCTTATTGGCTGAGAGCAAATTTGTCATAGAAATGTGGCAGTTGTTACTGATAACAAGTTTTATGAAATGGGGTCCAGAAAGTTACATTGCAATTTTCTCTCTATACTGCAAACATTCACAGATACGCTGGCCGTGTCGAGCTTCCTGACAATCTGAAATCCCTCTTCCGTCCTGTCTCTATGATGGTTCCAGATTACGCCCTCATTGCTGAGATCATGCTATTCTCGGAAGGGTTCACGTCGGCCAGGTCACTCTCAAATAAGATCGTCAACCTCTATCAGCTGGCCAGCAAACAGCTTTCCCAACAGGTTAGGATTAACTTGGAAGATTTTGAAAACATTCACCAACTTTTTTCATTGTTTTCTGTTTAATGTATACCTAGGCTAGGTACCCCAACAATGTCTTCTTTAAAAATTAGTGTTTTTTGATAATGGTAGACTACACTGAAGAGTAACACATTCACCATTTGGTGTTTGTTTTTTATTTATTAATTTATTTCCTTTTTATTTTTTAGTTTATTTATTAATTTATTTCCTCTTTATTATTTAGTTTATTTATCAACTTGTTTTCTTTTTTTTATTTTTTTAAAATTTGATTTTTTGTTTTTTTTTGTTTTGTACTTTGTTTTGTTTTTTGATAATCTTTAAATCGATAAGAATAGAAGAGAACATGATACATGTATACAGCTCTTTAATACGCGGTATACAAAAAGATGCTCAGAATATTCTCATTTTAACTTTTGTGTGGTTCTGGAATCTGTATCTCTTATCTAACTTTTGATATTTCATATACATGATAAAATATTTTATTGGTGCATGCATATTTCTTTCTTATCATTTTGCATTAACTTGTATTCTGTGTTCGTATCTTTCTATTCCAGGATCATTATGACTTTGGTATGAGGGCCATCAAGTCTGTTCTTGTCATGGCTGGGCAGAGGAAAAGAAAAGCTCAAATGGAGTAAGTATAATGCATGCTTATTTATGATAAATGGCACATACAATATCTTTTCAGCTCATTTTAGTTTTGCGACCTTTAAATATGTCAACTTCATTATTTGGTATTACATGGTGTGTGGTGATTAAAAAGTAATGAATCCATAGCTCTGACTTTGTTTGTCCCTCCCCAAAGTTTTTTTGTTGGCTTTGTTTTGTTTCTGTATTTTTTTTTTTTTTTGGGGGGGGGGAGGGTCTTAATATTTCTCTTCTGCAGACAGATAGGAATTTGGTTGAGGGAACCATGTCCACAGTGACTTTACAAAGTCTATAATGCCTTAGACCTTAGATTTTTGTTAAGCATTTGTTTGATATCATAAACAGTCTATCCTAAACATAGGTTTTAGTAATTGCTAGAACTTAGGTGATTGGAAATTTGCAATATTACCTCTTATTCCAAAAGATATAATTACCCCAAAACCATTGTGGCACATATTCGTCATGCGATAGAATATCATGTAAGTTATTCTACAACATAGCATATCCATGGTAGACTGCATGGTGCTGCTAATTCAATTTGAATGATAATAATGATAATATGTTGAGCTTGATATAGCGCTTATATAGAAAAATCTGTCTCTAGCTGCTTTACAAACAAGCATACAAAACAAACAAAATAAAACTAAAACAAAATTGACCAAAGAATTATAACCTATATTACTCAGAAGTGGCAAAGTAAAATTAATAATACAATTATAACACACTCTTAAAACATTTTAATCTATGTTCTAGCAGTATATAGTAATAATGTTACAAATAGAAAAGAGAGGGAATTGATATGAATGCGATTACAAAGAATGAGGAGAATTTTACCCATCGTGATTACAGGTCTGCAGAGTCGAAACCTCTGAGTGAGTTAGAGGAAGCCTTCATCCTCATCCATGCTCTGAGAGATGCCAACATGCCAAAGTTCTTGGCTGAAGATGTGCCCCTCTTTGAGAACATCCTGGCTGATCTATTCCCAGGCATAGACCCACCCCAACCAGACTATGGGGTGTTAGAGGTAATCATAGGGACTTGTGCATGTAAATGTAGGATCCAGTGGATGCATATGAGAGTATGAGGTTAACCCATTCATGACAGAGGTCCACATTTTGTGGTTTGGCCTAATATCTTTTGATGCAAAGCCCCAAAAATCATACCAAATACATGAGCAGAAAGAGCAAAAAATTCTACACAAACCGTGCCCATTTTGGTTGCATCAATATTCGTTGTTTGATGCTGAAATTTTTTAAAAGGAAAATAAGCATTAAAACCTTAAATTGGCAATGTGATAGAAAGTTTAAAATCACCATTTTTCCCCCCGCGAATTGGCAACTTTTTGACTTCCCATCATAATATCTGTCAATTTATATTCATTTCAGATACATGACGTTTTATAAGAAAAATGTAGCAATAAAATAAAAATGTTGCCAATTTGAAGAATAAAAGCTGATCAAATTAGGCTTTAAATAATTCCTGTCATGAATGGGTTAAAACACATACATGTTACTGCTTGTAGTAGGAAACTTGACTCCATTTGCATACTTCGTCAGTAGCGACTCTAGATTTATGAGTGGTAGATCTTGTTGAATATGCATAACGATCGTTTAAATGCAATCTTAAAAAGTACTTGATAGATACATGTACATGTAGATGCCGTCTAAGCTAAACAATAGTAGAGTCACACTTGATTTTCCCTTCTATATACATTTGCTTTTTCTTTGCTCATTGCTGTTTGATATTGTTATTGTAATATATTTAATCTCCTTTCTTTCATAAATAGAATTAGATTAGAAATATATATTTACTGTTTTGAAACAAATGCATTAATTCATAGTAATTGTTTCGATTCATGTTATATGATGGGAGCCAGTGTTTTTAAGACTTTTCATTGTCTTTTTGTTGGTTCCCTCCATATTGATATTATACATTTTCTTCCCTTTTTTGTCCTATTTTGATGTTCTTCTTCATACTTTTGTTTGTATTTTTATATTGTTGTGGAAATAAATGAATTGAAAAAAAATCGAATTGAACCCAAAATTTACATGCAGGTATATGTAGCGACACAGCAGATTCAAAAATATTCCTATTGTGATTCTGATACTATAGGCATACTAGTATATGTAAATTCAATGACCTCTGATTGACCCCATCACAGAAAGCGATCTCCATGGCGATACGTGACCTGACCTTACAGCATTGGCCCAGCCAGATAGAGCATGTCAAGCAGCTTCATTCCCAGATCCTGGTCCGACATGGCGTCATGCTGGTCGGACCATCGGGAGGAGGGAAGACGTCCGTCAGGAGCATTCTGCAGAGGGCGCTTGTTGTCCTACCCACAATTCATATGGAGGAGGGTAGTGAGAAGGGCAAGATGGTTATGGTTAGTCAAATCAGTTTTACTGAATTATTCCTTGATTAATTCTCCTTTTCCTATCTGCCTGTGTAACTTTAAAGAATGTTAAAGATCACACAATGATCACATGTTAGCTTCATATGAAAGCTTGAGAAATGATAGAATTGCCACATTCATGCTCATGAAATCCAAGGTTCAGTAATTATAAACATTTCAACCAAAAGCTCCTTTTTCTACAATTAGAAAATTAAGTAACCTTTGTACTTCATGACGCTCTCAAACAGAAAACCTATGGCAAGAAAGGGCGAGTGGACACTTTCACTCTCAACCCCAAATGTGTAAATATGGGTGAGCTGTATGGCCAAACTGACCCTAACACTCTGGAGTGGACAGACGGCCTCCTTGCCTCAGCGGTCAGGAAGTTCTCCAGGGAGAGTGCCAGCCATCACCCTGGAGGAGAGGAAGGAGAGGGTAGACCAGGAACCAATATCAGCGGGACCACAAGGGATTTGGAATCTGTGTCAGGGGTGAGACTTCTATCTACATATATATTGTATTATGGAATTGAGGGGGTATATTTATATTTAGATAATGTTTTTGGTATGATTTAAAGCTTCTACACATTGTTATTCCTAGACATGGAATGATTTTGTTATTCTTAGAAATGGAATGATCTAGGCAAATATGTCTTAAAATACAGAACATAGAGAAAGAGAGAGAGATTTTTTTTGGGGGGGGGGAGAAGAGAGAGGGAAAGAAAAGCTTTGACGGAGAGAGAAAGAGAGAGGGAAAGAAAAGCTTTGACGGAGAGAGAAAGAGAGAGGGAAAGAAAAGCTTTGACGGAGAGAGAAAGAGAGAGGGAAAGAAAAGCTTTGACGGAGAGAGAAAGAGAGAGGGAAAGAAAAGCTTTGACGGAGAGAGAAAGAGAGAGGGAAAGAAAAGCTTTGATGGAGAGAGAAAGAGAGAGGGAAAGAAAAGTTTTGACGGAGAGAGAAAGAGAGAGGGAAAGAAAAGCTTTGACGGAGAGAGAAAGAGAGAGGGAAAGAAAAGCTTTGACGGAGAGAGAAAGAGAGAGGGAAAGAAAAGCTTTGACGGAGAGAGAAAGAGAGAGGGAAAGAAAAGCTTTGACGGAGAGAGAGAGAGAAAAAGAGAAAGACAAGAGAAGAGTGAAAGAGAAAGGAGTGCAGGAGGAGAAACAGATGTAGAAAGAGTAGGAAGATTATTGAGGATTAAAATTAGATTAAAAATGTTATCAGTAATATTTGCCTTTTCATGCAGTGATTATTGATTGATTGAATTCCTCCTTCAGATGACCACCCCAAGGTCAGCCTCCAGAGGTCCATCCCCTGGAGGCACCTCCTACCCTCCTTCCACCACCGCCTCCCAGTCCGTTGCCCTGGACTCTGCCACGGGCGGGGACAGTGTCCGTCCCCATACAGAGGACCGCAGCGAGAAGATGGGCCATGGTGCTGGGGAGCAAACCCCCAATGATTGGCAGTGGCTGGTGTTGGATGGTCCTGTTGACACCCTATGGGTGGAGAATCTCAACACGGCTTTGGATGATAGTAAGCTCCTCTGTCTGGCCAACGGAGAGAGGATCAGCTTGACCCCTGGTATGAGGCTGCTGTTTGAGGTGGACAATCTGTCTCAGGCCAGCCCAGCCACCATCAGTAGATGTGCCATGGTCTATTTGGTGAGTAGTATCGTCTTTCTTATTTGTACGCGTTATTGAGTTATTGAGGATATTACAACAAACTTTCATACATTGGCACAGTCTGTAGACTGCTTGGAAAATGTTTACTGAATAGCATCTTTCAAAGTTATGAAAAATTTGATATTTCTAGAACTTGACATGATTATATTTAATTCTTATCATTTATTAATAAAATGAACATATGTTACCATCTTTTCATGGAGAAAATGTTAATTACATTTTTTGCTTTTCATTTTAGGACCCAGTTGATCTTGGCTGGAGGCCATCTGTGAAGACTTGGATCTCAAAATTATCAAAGGACGTAAGTATCTGAAACCACGGTCATTCTGCAAATTATAGATGGATTTGTTATGATGCTGTTGATTATATATATATTGATCCATTCTCTCTTACAAGCAGATCAAAATTTACTAGGCATGCATTTATTTAAGCAGTAAACAGCAAGATGATTCTAAAATAATTTACATGAATGAAAAGAAGCTTGGTTTAACCAAAGCGATTCATCAAATTTTCATATGATTTAGTTATTACCCATTAAACAAAGAACAGAATGTAGTGAACATGGCATCCCATCCCACCTCTTCAAATTTTATTGACTTACAGTCCACTCACGAGTAATATTTGTAAATGAAATGGAGATACAGCTAAGAAAACTATTAACCAGATTAATTCATTTTTAGCTCTTCCTGCATTGTTTAACATTCCTTTACTCTTTCTTGCTGTATAGATACCTGAGAGTGGCAAGCAGCACCTGCAGGCATTGTTTGACAAGAGTCTTGACAAGGGGTTAGAGTTTGTCCAGGAGTACAAGGGTCATCAGCATGTCCCTGCGTCGCAAACCAGCATGGTCAACACCCTGTGCAACCTGCTAGGTGCTTTCCTGGATTTTCTTGGCAAGAATGGAGGATTTGGAAACCCAGGTGAGATTTGTTAAAATTTGTTTGTGTGTTTGTGGGGATTTTTTGATGAGATTGGGAATGTGGAGGATGATATGATTAGTCAGTTCAATATCAAATATTCCTTTCAAACTTACCTTTAAAATGCAAGCACTTGCATATATGGTGACCAGACATTTGCAAGTTTTTCTCTTTTTTTTTGGGGGGGGGGGGGGGTTGAAGTGAAAAAATTTGATTAGTACAGGATATTAACAGTAGAACAGTGCTCAGAGAAACATTCATTGATTTGCCCTGGAGAAGTGGAAGGTCATCAAGTTTTGTCAGATACATTTTAAAAAAAAATAATCACCACACACTTGCACTTAGTTGAAACTGTGTTGAAATGACTAGCAATTTGTCTTCTCTTTCGTTGCATTCCTATTCAGATGAAGAGAGACCTTCCAGCGGGGAGAGTCTTCTGTCCAGCCATTCCGGTCGCTCATCTAGGTCTGGGAAGAGAGGTCCTAAGAAGCCCAAAGAGAAACCCAAGCCCCAGGCCAACAAGGGAAAGTAAGTGTAGTCATAAGATCTACTATAGGCATTGCTTATTAATCACAGTTATTCATTAACATTTATACTGCTCCAAGAATATTGAGTTTGCAGTATTCAGAGTAGAGAAAAGAAGACCAAAATATCTACCATGGAATTTATTCCACTGTGCTATGTGTGTTGTACTGTAGAGAGAACCACAACTAAACCTGTTGAAGCAAATTGGATTTGTTCTGTATAAGATTCTAGAGTATTTCAGCTTAAATTATATCAAGCTGAAACTTGGGAAGTTATTAGATGAGGTAAAGGCCCATTTTGCAAGAATGGATAGAATGAGTATAACTGAACAGTGGTGAATATAAGTAATTCTAAGAACCTAATCTATTCTTTCTTGAGGTCAGTTATTTACAAACTCTCTTTCTCCTCATTTTCCAAGCAGTAAAGAATGGTACCTCCAAAAGTACCCAGACCAGCTCCTCAACATGCTTGGCAAGATCTTTGTGTTCTGTTATGTCTGGTCCATCGGTGGGGTCCTCAAGAGAGAGGATGACAGCGATGATGATGGAGGCATCTCCATGGGAACAGCAGGCGGAGGAGGAGGAGGAGGAGGAGGGAAGAAGGCTGAGGTGGTGGAGTTGAACATCTCTTATGAGTTTGATGGATTCGTTCATGACATGTTTGATACAGAACCACCTCTTGGTAAGTGCCCTATGTATTTTACCTGAGGATTTTTGTCTGATTTATTAATACAGGGTTCAGCATTAGCAAGTGCCCTGGACATGTGGGCCCCCCAAATGTAGGTCTGGACCCCCAAAACTACATGTAAATAATTTTAACACAGGGCTCCATAGATATTGTTATCACAATTTTATGCAAATTGTGTACTTGTTGGTTATTTATAGATGTAACTTAATTTGAATGTTTCATCTTTCACAGGAGTGAGACTGCCCTCTGGAAGCCGCACCATCTTCCACTACTTTGTGAACCTAGAGAGTGGCAAGTTTGTACCCTGGGACGAGCTGGTTCCAAGCACCAAGTCCCTCATTGATAAGGGTGTGGTCCATGTCTCGCTGGGAGAACAGCTAGGAGTCACCAGCCAGATGAGCAAAGAGGTGGGATGGGGGTGGTCGTGTTGGTGGTGGTGATAGTGGTGGTGATGATGATGACTGTGATGCTGGTGATGGCAATGATGGTGGTGATGATGATGATGATGATGATGATGATGATGATGGTGATGGTGATGATGATGATGGTGATGATGGTGGTGATGATGATATTGATGATGATGATGATGATGATGATGGTGATGATGATGATGATGATGTTGATAATCATGATGATGATGTCAGTGGTGGTCATGATGGTAGTATCGATGCTTATTTTAATTATGATATATAAAATGTTAAAAATGTTAGCAGTGATGTGTAACATACGAATACTGAAGTGATAAACTCCTATTCACCTGAAGATAATTCTGTACGAATGATACATCAGCATGTAATTATTCAACAACCTTGTAAAATAATTTTTTACAATATTCTTTTCTTATCTGTAGGTGTCCCTGGAGGATGGTGGACTGGTACCAACTGTAGATACCATCAGATATTCCTTCCTTACCAGTCTACTGCTGCTCAACAAGAAACCTGTTCTTCTTACAGGTTAGTCCATTCATATATATATTCAAAATAGTGGTGCATTATCACCTCTCTGCTGTGCCACTTTCATGATCTAGGTGTAAGGTACCTTGAGATTATCAAAAATCTTAATTTTCTGACATTTTTCTTTCTGGCTCTGTGACAATTTGAAAATGAAATCTTCAATTTAAACAAAAAAAGTAAAGTTTTCCTTCAAGGTGTCTCTAGAATAAGCAAGTCAGCCCTGATGAGTCGCACACTGAGTCACGTGCTGCTTATGCACCTGTGCCGGGACAGAGGCATTACCCTAGAATATGGCTGTATCCTTCGTAGAATACGCCACAAATGTCACATTTTGGGAAAATGTGGCGTCGAAAATCTTTATAATTACCAGTAGTATATTTATTAAAATTCTGAAACATTTATTTGATCTTAATCCAAAAGGTGATTCTGGGGTTGGCAAGTCAGCCCTGATTAGTCACATGCTGAAGCGTCTGTGCCAGGACAAAGGCACCACCACGGAGCATGGCTCCATCTTAGGGGAGGTGTTCAACTACAGCGATAGAGGCACCAACATCCTCTCCAACATCTCTGCTCTCACCTCTAGTGTCCTGAATGAGGATGGCATGAATGCAGGTCAGTTGCTTGATCTCACCCAGTTGCAACGTGTGAATCAAAATTATTGTGTGCCCTTTTTTACTTTTTTTTTTCAAAATCGGTGTAGTCGATAATCGTCTTTTAGCTAAAATATTTTTTCATTGTAAATGCCAAATTTAAATTACCGAAATTAAAAGTGATTTTGAATATTTAAACTGTAATTATTATTCATTATATGTTATATGTAATCGTTTTATGTCTTTCTATTTGTGTAAACTTACTTGGATTAGAAAAGAAGACCTTCAGATTATAGTTATCCAGTTTATCTTTTTCTCTTCCTGGCATCCATGTGACTCTTATATTTTGCAATTGTTTTATATGCTGTTTTCTTGGATGTCTTTGCTGAATGAAATAATGATAACAATAAAATTTTTAAAAAAGGTCTGCAATATTGCAAACTGTGGAAAATTATAGAAAAGGTTTGACTTTGATCCTTGATGTCAGCAAATAAGTAGAGTACATGTCACTGCACATTCCTTTGAGTGGATATGTCATTACATGGATGTACATGCAACAGCAAACCAAAAAATACACCAATCTCCCTGTACTTATATGGCCTTTTCTAACAGATTTTCCGTCTGTGCTCAGAAAAGCCCAGTGGAGAAACTTTGAAACTAAAAAGGTTAATTCTATGCAGGTTTAATAAAATTCAAAAGTTTTGTTCTTCACCGTTGAATGTTGTATCTCTACCCCCTCAGGTGGTATGATGGAAGGCGGAGCTATGGACCTGACCTTTATGACCGGTCAAGTTAAGAAACAAGCCACAGGATTGGTCAGCACGACCCTGCAGCTGAGTGCCCAGACCGCTCCTGCCAGAGTGACCACTCAGATACAACACAAGCTGGTCAAGAAGGGCAAAGACACCATGGTTGGACCTAGGGGAAAGAAGGTCAGTTTTGATTGATTGGATGATAGTCTGATAGATGGATAAATGGATGGATGGATAGAGGGATGGATAGATAGATAGATAGATAGATAGATAGATAGATAGATAGATAGATAGATAGATAGCAAGATTGATTGATTGACTGATTGAGTGAGCAAGAAAGTTAGTGAGTGAAAAAGTAAGTATGTGAGTGACCACTCAGAAAGGCAAATACACCACAGTTGGACCTAGGGGCAAGAAGGTCAATGAGGAGTTCAATTAAGGTTGGCAGCTCATTATGAAGGCCTTTTTAGTCTTTTATTATCATCATCATCATCATCATCATCATTGTCACCATTATCATTGTTATTATTGTTGTTATAATTATCATTATTATTGTTGTCAATTTGTAATTAGTATTATAATAATATCGTTATTATTATCATTATCATTATTGTTATTGTTATCATTTTTATCTTTATTATTATTATTATTATTATTATTATTATTATTATTATTATTATTATTATTATTATCATCATCATCATCATCATCATCATCATCATCATCATCATCATCATCATCATCATCATCAGCTACTCATGAATGCTGTAAACATAACACTTTTAACACTAAGCACTCTAAAGCATTCAAAATCTTGCACAATTCAAGACAAACATTTATTCCCTCTTTTGACCTCTCCCCCATCCCCCTTAAAGGAAAGAAAGGAGGGAATTTAAGGGAAAAAAAAAAAAAACACAGATGAAGAGGTATTTCACTTAAATGATGAAAAATAAGAGACATGACATGAGACTACCATAAGTTAATTATTATTCATTTTCTCCATATCATACAGAGAGGATATAACAAATATCCAATATCTGATAATCATTGCATTTCACAAACATATCCATGAACAAAAGTATGACATATATTCACAAAAAATATGGTTTTATGATCCATATCTCGATCTGAAGCTATATTCATAAACATATTCAAACATACCTGTATATTTCCATATTCACATTTTTTTTTACATATTTATATATTTATATATTTACATATTTATATATTCACATATTTACATATTGACATAATTTCATATTCACATATTCATATATTTACATTTTTATATTTTTACATAATATCACATCATATCGATAAAAACATAAGTATGTGAGCCAGATATGTGTCTGGTCAAAGTCATGAAAGAAATATAAAGACGACTATTATAGAAGATATGGGGAAAAAGTAGGAGAAAACAGGAAAGAGACGTGAAAAAATGACATATAAATATTCATGGTTCATGCACACAACAAAGACAGAGAAAGCGTTCATCTCGTCCAACGAGAATAATGGGAGAACAGACCTTAAGATGAACCCAGTGGTCGCACTTGTCGCACTGTGCTCAGTCAATGATGAATATTCCTCCATCAAAAACATGATGTGGTGGTGACTGCCGCTTGCATACACAGCATGGTTCATCATTTTCATATTCGTCACTTGAACTCATGGGAATGGGCGATGGCGGTCGTGGCACTGGTGATGGTGGTGAGGTGGTTGGGTGGAATGGGGGCAACTACATCCAGCCTGCTGACTATCGTTGTCATCATTGCTTCTCTCTTTCTGGAGCATCCCCGCCTCTTCTTGTCGATAGATTTTAAGAAAGATCCCATTCTCAGTGATTGCGACCCCACCAGCTTCGTATGAGGGAGCTGTCCTCTTCCGAGAGTGGGTGCTAGATGGTTGAGGAGTGGCCTTGCTTTCCCATCAGAAACTCCTCGGACAATCTTCTGCTCTACTGTGGTTGATCTTCATTGGGTGTCGACTGTGCAGTAGTTGCGACACTGGGTCGGGTTGCGGCCTCGATGTCGATCTTCGATGAATTGAAAGGACAGACACCCGTCTTGGTGAAGGCTGCTTGAAGATTTTGCTGGGTCATCGCCTTGAGATACGATAGTGAGATAATCCTGATGATGTTGTACCTCGAGATTACCATGCCTGGATGGGTAGACAGGTAAGATGAGCACTGCCTGTTGTAGTGGCACTTCATTGGACCGAAGCAGCCGATGTCAAGAGGATGTAGGAGGTGAGATGTGTGAGGAGGGAGCAAGAAAAGGATGAGTCTGTTCTTTCTTGCCTCTTCGATGAATGGAACAGTGATGTGGGATTTGTGTCCATCGTAAAGCAACAGGCAGTATTCGTTTTCATCCCTCTCTATGGATGGCAGGAAATAGTCCTTGATGAAGCTTCGAAAGATAACTCCATTGCTCCACCCACTGTCGCTTACTTGGAACCTGCTGCCGGGGAGGCACCATTCCTTCACCACATTTGAAGGTTCTCTCTTCCCCTTCAAGATGAAATAGGCGGCAGCGATCTTCCTTCTGCATTCCCACAAGCGAGGACAGTGGTAGTTGCTGATCGACAAGATGTGATTGCCTGTGTTACCTTTGATCCACTGATGACACGCATGGGGGTATGTTCACAATTGAATCCAGTTTCATCCATGTTGTAGATCAGTCTTGCCTTGTCTTTAATGTTACACTTGGTAAGGATCCTTTCCAACTCTTGATAGTACTTCTGAAGCCTCTCTTTGGTTGCACTCTTGGCCCTGTTCATTGACAGCTTTCTTGGTTTAACAAACCTGAGATTTGACCAACGTTTCAGAAAGTACTGCAGCCAACGGGACCCAACTTTCCTATTTGTGGTTCCTCTGGATACCTCAGCCAAGAGCTCCGTAGCTAATGCCAGTACCTGAGATGGATTGAAAAAATGAAGAAGCCAAGGATGTTTTTTTTTTAAATTTCATCTTTACAATATGCCTATAGTGTTTTTTCTGTTAATATTTGTGTGTTTTTTTTGTTACCATCTAAAATTGAAATCAATATGATTTTCAGATTTATAATGCATATTAATCTTTTTCTCTGATAATACTATCTATTATACTTTCCAAAATGAAGATTATAAACTCACTTGTCCACGAGATAATCCATATCCACATTCTGACATGAACACTAGGTGGTCTGCAAGAGCCTTCTCGTCATCATCAGAGTAGATTTTTCGCCTGGTTCGACCTCGAACATGCTTCCCTCGAAGATGACTTCGCAGAGTCGACTCAGGCAAACCGCATCTTTCTGCTGCTTGACGGATGGACATTTTTGTCAAAGCAAGCTGAAGAGCTTCTTCGTGATTTTCAGTCGTGTATGATCCACCACGAACAGGATATGGCTGAATAAATGGAAATAGTGAAAATATAATAAGTCAATTTATTTATAAAGGAAGAATTTAGCATAAGACAAATAACATTTCATTACACTCCACCCTTTCTCTCTTATATTTAAGCTTTAAGTCGTAGAGGAGAAACTTCATTATTCGAATAATTCATCTGATTATTCATTTCTTTATTCAATCTTTCCATCTATCCCACCACCAAACTTTCTAACACTCTCGACAGCCCCTCTCTCTCAATTATTATTCATCATTATTATTATAGATTAAGCAGTTATTCTTCCTATTCATCTATTTTTAACCAATCTGTTCTTTAATCTCACAAGAATCATTATTAAGGCTATTAATCATTTCCACGATTCATCATTTGACCATCTTTTGCCCTTCTCCCCCTTCTTTCTCTCTCCACCTCTTTTACTATCTCAATTTCTCCCTCTCTCTTTAACTATTCGTCATCACTTTTTTTTTCATTTTGCTCTACTGAATCTGCCTTTTTACGGAAACCATACGAAAATTCCGTAAGCTCCGTAACACCCATAAAGAGCACACACATATGCACTATGACACACTCGTATCATATATAAACCTCCAATGTTCATTCTTGCAATGGCGACCGTGTGGGAGCAGACACCAGCGACATTATTCTTAGAACAAAAATCAGTTATAGCTGAGTTACAAGGTGAATTTTAAGGTAAAATCTTATCATTTAGGAAATATAAGCAATATTTAATCAATTTTTGGTCAAAACTTACGTTTTTGTGGCGCACCTTGTCTGCAATGATGAATTTTACAGTATTAGGGTGATCTTCTTAGTCCCAAGCGTATGGTTCCATTGCTAACGCGTATTTTAGTTGGTGCGCAGACAAGGGCACTACGCAGACAAGGGGCACCTAACCATATATGAAATGTTGCAATGTGGCATATGAAAAACACAGAGCAGAGCTTGGCATTTTGAATCAAACATCTCAGAAGACAATGAAATTTTCTCCGTTCCTTGTCTTTTTCCACCAGGTTGTAGTGTTTGTGGATGACCTCAACCTACCTGCCCCTGAGCAGTATGGAGCCCAACCTCCTCTTGAGCTCCTGAGGCAGTTCATGGAGCTCAGAGGGTTCTATGACACCACCAAACTAGCCTGGAAGGTAATTTCACCTCTTTAGTCCCATGATGCATGTATTCACAGCATTGTTCTAGTAAATCAAATTGAAATAGAAATCCTGAAATCTCTTTATTATGATTTGTTGTGGGTATGCACTGAACACTCTATTATATAGCACATATGGCAAAGAAAAGACAGATTTTGGCAGTGGTCTTCACATAAATATAAAATAAACCAAACACCAATTTCCTAGAGTTTTGGTCTGCATCTTCCCTTAAGAGGTCATGGAAGTAGTGATGCTGTTGACAGGTGTGTCATGAGGAATTTTGCAAATTATGTAAATATAAATCCCTGCCTTTTTGCCACTTTCTATATGACATTATACTGTTGTCTAATACATGTAACTGTTCTTTGAGGCTCTACTTTGGGCTTTGAAAGGGAAAAGGTAGGAGAAAACTGACATCCCATAGTAAAGGGGCAATATTTGGTATACATGAGCACAAGGTGTATGAAGCATGGCCAAGATATAGTCTAGAAACTTGGGCAGGATTGACAGAAGTTAAAAACAATTTTTTTTTTCTTTGTTTTCAGAACATCTTGGATGTGACCCTTGTGGCAGCCTGTGCACCAATAGGAGGAGGGCGTAACTCTGTCAGCCCAAGACTTCTCAAACACTTCTGGTAAGTAGCATCAGTAGAAATATTTATCGGCTGCTTCATGTATATGTAGGTGATGCAGAAATGGTGAAAGAATTGATGCATACATTGCATTATTGAAATATTCTCCATAACTTAAAATTACTGGTACATATCAAGTTTCTGGTCAAGATAAGGAAATTATAATAGTGAAAGTCTTACATTGCTTTGTTTTGTTTTTTGTTTTCTTTGTCCCTAGATATAGACATGCCAGATATTCTGTCAATGATTTTTCCTGAATTAAAGTAAATATTATGATAAAAAGAAGATCCAATCTCTGGCTGTCACTCCAGTTCATCACTTTGGAAGCTCACAGAACAGCAATTCCTCTAAAGTTCATACAATTCTTTCATACACAGCTGAGCTTTGGTGGTTCATGTTGTTGTGGTGGCACATGATAAACTCTACCACGTGATGAAATGAAATTGAAATTATCTTTACACAGCATGCTGGCCTTGCCACAGCCATCTACCCGCTCTCTCCAGCACATCTACCAAGTCCAGCTTGGACGATTCCTGGAGAATGGGGACTTCTTACCCGATGTGAAGGAGCTCCTCAATCCTTTGGTCTCGGCCTCCATTGCCATCTACTACAAGATGTGTGCCAACATCCTTCCCACCCCAGCCAAGTCTCACTATACCTTCAATCTTAGAGATCTGTCCAAGGTAAGAAAGGCTGGCTTTAGATGAAATGATTATGTAACCTTAGGAGTATAATTTCTACCTCATGGCCCTTTCTTATAAAGAGTTGCAGTTGATCCACATTGATCACAAGTCATCCAGTCAGTTGTAGGCTTAGAAACTCCCATCTGTTCCATGCAGCATTGCTACTGATGTCATGTTATGATTGACTTGGATCAGTCAACTATTTATAGAAAAGCCTAGATCTAGATGAACTTTGGGAATACTTTTTAGACCCTTTTTTCACATTTGAACATTATCATTGACATAAGAAGCTGTGCATCTGCGATTTCATCCAGTTACGAGGAGGTGTACCTATTTTCCAAGCAATCCAATTTTTGCAGGATTGTTTTTTCATCAGAAGTAACATTGAAATCAGCTACCACTATTCCAACCATATCACCCTGTAGGAATTCACATGTAAAATGCTGACAAGTTTTAGATTGCATTATAGACAATTATTATATCTATCTACTTGCTTTCCTTTATATGCTATAAATACAAGATAATTATGTTCCTCATCAAAGAGAACCACCATACATCCATTCCACATGATTGCCTCTGTTCTTTTCAAAACTGTTATTCTGTGTTTCACCTTAATTTCCCAAAGTTTGATGTTTTCTTTGTATAAAAATCCTGAATGATGTAATTCCCCCATTTCATGTCACCCTAACAATTTTCAGGTGATCCTAGGCCTACTGCTAGCCAATGAGACCACAGTCACCTCCACAGAATCTGCCGCTCAGCTCCTGGCCCATGAGGCCATGAGGGTCTTCCATGATAGGCTTGTAGACGACAATGATCGCATGAAGTTCTTTGAGTTTCTAGCAGATGACTTGCATAACTATTTCAAGGTATGTCACTCAATCAATAGAATCAGTCAGGTAAAGAAAGTTGAGAAAGAGTCTGCTAATAAATATGAGAAGATGAATAATTTTTTTCTCAACTTTTGTGCAAACATATTTTTTGTAAAACACTAATTGGTAAAATCTGGGGCTCACTCTTTTTGCTGAGTCATTTCTTTTTGATACCAGTAAAGAAAATTACAATTCTATGACCTATAGACAAATTTGTTTTCAGAACACTTTAGTTTATGTCAGCCATAACTAGGGGGGGGGGGGGGGCTTCCAAAAAAGAAGGAAAAATGATTCAATGGGTTATGCAATGAGTCAGGTGCGTTGAGATGTTAGTGCTTTTGTGAGGCATTCTTGAAGCCTCCCATTTAGACATTAGCATAAATAACAGCACCCAAACTGAACAGGTCTGTTCATTAAATAAAGATCTGTTCACTTTGTGGCAATTTCACTATTCTTTCAGAATGTTCCATTTTTAAAACTTTTTTCATTATGCTGTATGTTTGTGTTTTCTACATAAGGTGAAATGGTCTGCAGAGAAGTTGCGAGACGAGCCATTCCTGTTCGGTGATTTCTTGGACCTGAATGTGCCTTCTGCTGAGCGTATCTACAGACCAATCAATGACTATGGCAAGCTGGCTAGTATCCTGGAAGAGTTCCTTGTTCGCATCAATTACACTGGAGGACAGGTAGGAATTGTTAATTTATGGATGTCTCTTACTCTCCAGTGAATTAAGAAGAAGAAAAAATGTCAGATTAATGCAATTTTAAACAAAGATTAGTTTGAATTTCTAATGGATTCCTTATTGAACTTGTTAAGTGAACTGTAAATTGAATGAATGTTGTTATGAAATGATTAATCACAGTTTGAATTTTGTTGGAATACACTTTCATTGTGATGATGAAAATATTATCTATGATTTATTAAATCTCTACCCAGTGATATATACTGATTAATGGGTGAATTTATGTTGTCTTTAAATCACTAATGTTGAAAAACTAGTATACCATTTGCAAATTAGTTTTTGCAATACAAAATCTATTCAGTAGAAAGATTCATCATAATCTATTTTATATCGATTGTATTATACTCATTTGCCATCATAAGAGCAAACAAACATGTTATCTTGGTATGAAATAGTACACAAGATTAAGAGGAACCATGGTATCATTTATTCTATGGAATTTGCCTCTTCTCAAAAGTGTAAAGCAAGAGGTAATAAGCCCATTCTCCCTCTTCTCTTTCAGATTGTGTTCTTCAGGGAAGCCCTGGAACACATCGTCCGAGCAGCCAGGGTGTTCCGCCAACCCGGAGGCCATATGGTCCTTGTAGGGCTGGACGGTACTGGCAAGTCCACCACTGTCCAGCTGGCCTGTCATGTGGCTGGGTGTGAACTCTTCAAGCTGATGCTGACCAGAGGCTATGGTCAGTCTGACTTCAGGGAGGATCTGAAGACGGTGTTCAGGAAGGCTGGGGTCAAGGGTATCAATGTGGTGTTTCTGCTGACGGACAGTGATATCGTCAAGGTTAGTTGATGTAATGGATAAATAGACAATAGGACCTCTCTTAAACACCTTCAGCACTGAAAGTGAATGAATTATTTAAGGACATGCATAAATATTTCTGATGTATGGAGAAACTAGAATAAATAAATTGGCTATTGTATGGTTGCTTCCCAGTTTGAGCATTTCATAACCTGTTTAGATCCTGCAGCTTAAGCCTGTAATCTTTTATGATAATAATGCCATTGACTTGTCAACACACATTTACACTATGTACCGTCAATGGAAAATGCAAGGTAATTAAATAAATCAGTGATAAGTCTTTTTGCTATGTTTTGTTGGTATCAAAGTGAATAAGTTGTAGATTAACAATATCACATCCCATTAAATTTTGGGAGCAAGAAGTAGTTTCTCCCTTTGAATAGAACTGTAGACCTTCAGCAAGAAATTCATCCACATCGTGCTGCACTCAACCCAGGTGAGGTGAATGGGTACCTGGCAGGAATTTATTCCTTGAAATGCTTGCGCGCTGGCGGCTGCCGGGCTAAAGCCAGGGTAATAATATCCAAGTCCTTTGGAAGCGCATAGAGACGTTATATCATAATGTGATATGCGCTATACAAGAACTGTATATTATTATTATTATTATAGGTCTCTTCCACTTCCATTTTTTGCCCTAAGATAAACAATATCTGGATTAAAGCTTAATTATATACTGTAAAAGCAGAAATTTTCGTGTGATTTATTTCTTGCACTCTGCCGAGTTAAACACTTTTAAACATTTTTAATTTTCGCTGATAGATGGGATAGCTGTATTCACGTGCAAAATAAAAAAAATATTTTGCGCTGTTTTATTTTCGAGCAAGTGTATTGCTGCGGGAAATGCATGAAAATTTCCACAATGCAAAATATTCCATGTTTACAGTATATTGCATTCCAATAATGATAGAAGCAATTTTCATGGCAGTATGTGTTCTGAAAATTGTTTTATTTCAGGAATCTTTCCTAGAAGACATTAACTGTGTGTTGAACTCTGGTGAGGTACCAGATCTCTTTGATAATGATGATATGGAAGCCATCATGATGGAGTTGAAGAGAGTCGCACAGGATGCAGAGATGCCTGATAATAGAGAAGCTGTATATGGGTTCTTTATACAGGTCAGTAGAGGGTTCACTGAGAGTGAGCACTGTAATATTCAATGAAATATATCTTATGAATTTTGTGTATATATTATGTTTCAAATGTTTTTATGAGAAATTAGTGTGTTATTGTCTTTTTTAAGTATGTTCAAGCCGATGACAAATTGGCATTTCTGGTAATGGACTCCAGTATTACAGGAGCTTAAGTGCCTGGCCACCCTGAGGCATTGGGTAATCATTTACTTCACCTGAGTTGAGTGAGACAACTACAAAATAAGATGCCTTGTCTGAGGAAATATGTCCATTCTCAGTCTCTTAGTCAATTGAATGTTAAGTCAGTAAATGAGTCCTAGTGAGTCACCAAAGTGTAGAATTCTACCCTTACAGATATTTAGGAAAAAGATTTTAAGTATTCATGTGATCTTGCCATTTTTCATTCCATCTGCCATTTCAGAGGGTCAGAAGTAGACTGCACATTGTCATAGCCACCAGCCCAGCTGGAGAGGCTTTCCGTCAGCGTTGCCGTAGCAACCCCTCCCTCGTGAACTGCTGTACCTTTGACTGGTATGATGAGTGGAGCACAGAGGCCATGCTGAGGGTAGCTCATGTCTTTCTCATGAGGGCAGACTTTAAGGGAATCCTGGGAGATACTGACCCCAGGGTAAGTCGAGCCTTGATCAGATGCGACTAGGAAACGCACAGTTAACAACTGGTTTGGGAAAAATGTAGTAGTATGTAAAGATTTGTCTGGAACACAAAGGGTATGACTAGGGATATTGGTGAACTAAAAGTTATAGTGTGGTGTCTGAGGGCAACTTTTTATTTCATTTATCCCAATCAGGGTAACAGAGGTATTTTGTCAATGTTATCATATGGATCTCTTTCTATGCTATCAAAGTATCAAGCTATCAAACTATGATGTTTCATAAGCATGACCTGTGTGCACCAGACAGGTTATTTCATGCTTCTGCAGTATATTTCACATAGCTACATATGAAGTATGCTGTTGAATATTGTCATTGAAGTTAGTCCCGTATTAGTCTCCTAATCTGTACCTCTAGGTAATTGTTTAGTTTATATATGTAAGTGTATAAGTATATGTTTTTCTATAATTCTCTTATTTAACAATTTTTTTGTTCACTCTGATTCCTTGTCCCCAGACACTGAAGGAGAACATAGCACAGGTGTGTGTTGGGGTCCATGGTGATGTCACAAAGGAATCGGTGAGGTACTACAATGAGATGAGACGTCATTACTACACCACACCCAGCAGCTATCTGGACCTCATTAGACTCTACTCCAACATGCTGGGGGAGCAGAAAGGCTACTTCATGAATAACAAGTAAGAATAAAATGGGAAGATTAGAACATATGTAATCAGCAATCCCATTTTCCTCTCTTGGTACAGTTTAATTTCTGATGTCACAGGAATCAAAGCAATGGAAACAAAGAAAATATCAGTGTGATGTCTAGATTTGTACCTCATGACTGTGTTTTAATTTATTTAATATTTATATTATATTGGATGGCTCTGAATAGGATACCAGAGAATATTCCACGAATTAGGGCCAATATTGCACGAATCGAAGATGAGTGCAATATTGGCCCCAACGAGTGGAATATTCCTGGTATTCCATGAAATAAAGCCATCCAATATAATTATTATTATCTATACCCAACAGGAAAGGGATTTAAAATTCAATAAATGTCATTCCAGAAACTAAAAAGGGCCCCCATCGTACATTTATTTTGATCACACAAGTTTGACTTGCCTCTTTATGACGTCATCAAAGTGTCGTTTGTGCATTGCGTGTATTGCGTATCCACGCATTGTAATCCTTATTGCGCATGTTTGTTTTATTGCGCGCACGCGAATTAATAGACCATGTAATATCGCATAATATTGCACGGCAAATTTGTACATGAGCATATGGGGAATTCGGCGTTTTATACAGTATGCTCTGATATTGCACAGACAAATCATGCAGACATAAAATATGTGTTTTTAATGCGCCGCTAAAATGCCCTATATAGATAATAATGTAGAATATGATATTATCAGTATTTAGCCTTGCAGAACTATAAAGAGTATGGACATCCTCAACCATTGAAAAACTCTGTCAACTTGTGCAGCATCCTTGTCTGTTCTTCTACTGTATGAAGTATGAAATTACGACGTAGCTTGATGTTAACTAGATGTTAACCATAGACGGTCATTGTGCTGTCATACGCATGATACAGAATTAAACTTTGATATTTCTCTATTCTCTGTCCAAAGGAACCGTCTTGGTGTAGGTCTATCCAAACTAGGTGAAGCTAACTCTCTGGTTGATGCCATGCAGGATGAGCTGGTTGCTTTGGGACCAAAGATTGAAGAGAAGGCCAAGGTTAGTAGGGGTATTGCTGTTGTTGGTGATAACGTGTAAAATTGTGTCTTGGAGATGTTGTGAAACTATGCTGATCCAAAACTGGCAGGAATTATGAATACTACTGTGGGAACTGGTATATGTAATCAAGATTTACTGGCTGTAGCAGGATTCTCACCCCCAAAAATCTCCACACACGGTTCCCATTCTGCGCAAAGCGTGGAAGTTTCGGAAGTTTTACGGAATAACACCTAAAGTTAGTGTGGTGGCAGTATATGCTATAGTAAAAGGATGAAAAATACTTCTTGGTAAAGTAGGAGTTGTCTACTTATGGCATAAAAGTAAAAATACATTGCCAAAAAGCAAAACAATCTGTGACATTTATCATTATTTTTAAGAATATATACTCCAATATTTTTTTACCCTTGTTGCCACGCATGGTGCAGCAATTTCACATATGGTTCTTTCTTGTCTGAAACCCTTTATGCATGGTATTGGAACCATGGGTGTTATGTACTGGCGAGAACCATGGGCTGTAGCTAGAGAGCGAGTTAATTTTCCGCACTCTTTTCAACTTAAATTGCAGAATGATAACAGCTTCACAATTCACAGTGGACCCAGTCAGTACACTAGGCAGAAAACCATAAAGTAAGAAGCATATTGGTTTGTGGGTTTTAGAGGGACGAATCAATGCTAGCAGAGCAAAGGCATGATTGTGAAATTTCACTGCATGGTTGACAGGCCACTGAGCTACTGTTATAGTAGCCATCCATATACCAGTCTTGGTGATTCAGAGTGACCTATGTAACAAGGTAGAGTTTCATTACCAGAATCAAACTCAACTGTGACTCTTCTGTGTTGTTTCCAGGACACAGAGTTGCTACTAGAGCAACTATCCAAGGACCAAGAAGCCGTGGGTCAGGTCAGAGCCATCGTAGAGCATGAGGAATCCATCATGAAGAGAGAGGCTCAGATTGTGGAGGACTATGCTAATGTAAGAACTCTTTGTGAACAGTAGGAACTACTCTCTTGAAAACTCTATGTTCATTATTGTTGGTCTCCTGTCAGATACTGTTCTTTTTTTGTTTGTTTGTTGTTATTTCTTTTTTTTACCAGGTTCTCGTATTGTTCGATTCAGAATGTTTACAAATTACCCTGCATGCATGAGTAGAATCTGCAAAAGATGACGTACTGTTTAATTGATTTGTATTAAGCAGAACTAATTCTAGAACTGTGATTATACAAATCTAAACAAGGCAAAGTACATAGTACTGTTTTAACTGCATTGATGTTAGATGAATTGAACTTACAACTTAATACCCTTAAGGGCTGTCATTTCTTTTAAAGTTTGGTTTTATAATCATCCTGTTTATAGCAAGCTCAGCGAGACCTCCAGTCTGTCATCCCTGCCCTCCAAGAGGCCATCGATGCCCTGGACTCCCTGGACAAGTCAGACATCTCAGAGATCCGTGTCTACACCAAGCCACCTGATCTGGTCAATCAGGTCTTCGCTGCTGTTTGTGTCCTGTTCAGACAGAAGCCGGACTGGAGCACAGCGAAACATCTGTTGGCTGATCAGGGTTTCCTCAAGAAGCTGGTTAACTTTGACAAGAACAATGTCCCTGATAAGGTAAAGAGGGGTCCAAGTTTGTCTTGTTGGGAATATACATTGAGCATTAAAGTTGTCACTTTCTGTGGTTTGATTATGTTAATTCATCATTCCAGGAGGAATTGCTTAATCTGAACATTTTCTATAAAATTTTTGATAGATCAAATGACATTTTATGTTCTACAACAAATATGCATGTTTGATCTTTTTATTTATTTATTTATTTATATATTTATTTATTTATTTATTCAAACATATTTATTCAGGATGACAAGATCAGTTAAAAACTGTTTTACATCATGGTCCTAAGATTAAAAAGCATGAATATTAAAAGAAACATACAAAAGATTATACATTGAAATAAACATAACAGAGAAGTAACTTGTTTGAAGAGAGTGGTTTTTTTTTTTCTATATTATTCTCTCATTCGATGTGAGATTTTCACAATTGTCCATCCAGCAGAGAATTTTTATTAAGATGTAGATTGCATCTTGGAGAACAGTAGAACAATAAATCTTTACTTCAAAGACAATGTTTTTGTTCTTTGGTTATGGATATCAAGCCATTCTATTAAAGTATGACAGATTTACACATCTCCATGATGTAACACTTATCAATATTGTGCCCGTTTTCTTTGTTTTAGATCTCGCGTCAGGTAAAGAAATACACATCCTTACCAGATTTCATTCCTGAGAAAGTTGGTCAGGTGTCATCAGCCTGCAAGTCCATCTGCCAGTGGGTTCTTGCTCTGGAGCACTATGTGGAAGTCACAAAGGTTGGCCTTTCTCTCTTTTTCTGTTTGTCTGTCTATTTAGGTGTTGTGGATCAGTGTAGAGGTGTTGTGGATCAGTGGATAAGTCTCCGGACTTTGAACCACAGGGTCCGGGGTTCAAATCCCACCGCTGCACTCGTGTCCTTTGGCAAGACGTTTATCTACATTTGTCACTCTCCACCCAGGTGTAGTAAATGGGTACCCGGTAGGAAGAAATTCCTTGAATGCTCGAGCGACTGATCAGGGTAGCCGTGCTAAAGCGGGGGTAATGATATGCAGTGCTTAGAATTTGTATTTAGCGCTATATAAATGTTGCATATTATTATTATTATTATTTATAATTTCTGCCAACATCATGCGGCAGTAGAAGGCTTCATGGTACACCATGTGTTCTTTCTTGGAAGCCAGTGTGGTCCTGAAAACGACATACTCGCTCTCAGCATTTCGGTAAGCATATTCTTACTGTCCTCATTCTCCTGAGGATGATAAGAATATGCTTGGCAAAACGTCGAGAGTGAGTAGGTCCTTTTCAGGACCACGCTCATTTCCAAGAAGAAATACATGGTGTACGACTGTGAAGCCTTCTACTGCCATAGGTTCTACCATCATGGAAAACTTAAAGACGCTAGGTCGTGGGCTTTCATGGGGAATGGATCATAATTTGCTGACACCAGACTTTGTTCTTCGGCCTGCTTCAGGCATTCTCGGGCCAAGGAAAGTGAGATAATGACTTTGCCATATGGGGAACAGGTGAAGTATACAGAGCATTAGATAAGGTCTGTTGGTCATAAAACTCACAGTGATGGACAACACCTGTTACTGGGTAAGCACCCATGGTGTCAAATTCCCCATGAAAGCCCACGACCTAGCATCTTTAAAGGATGTATCAGCATCATCCTGTCTCTCTCCATCTCTCTGTCTTCATATGTGATGAGATTTCTCTTTTATTAGCTTCTTATTTCTGTTCCTCTCTCTTTGTCATATGCCACTTCCTATGAAATATTCTTGCAAGCGAAAAAAAAATGTGTGTCCATTTTGATCGACAGATGGTGAAGCCAAAGCAAAAGAGAGTAGAAGAGGCAAAGGAGGCGCTGAACCTGGCTCAAGAAGGTCTCAGAGAAAAGCAAGAAAGTCTATCCAAGGTAAGAGAAAGGCTGATGGAATTTGCTTTCTTTAGACGTACATGTATGTAGGCTTTTGAATATGTTGGTCTATTGACTTATAGTCTTAGAATCGGGCAGTTTAATCTTTTCTTTGTTGCTTACAATGTAACATGTATTTTGATATCTGAAGTCCATATTCCATTGTCATAATCTTTATCAAAACAATCATAGCAAAGATGCTTCGATTGGAGACTGGATAGTAATGACAATATGTTGTGGCCATCACTACATGATCAAGATAATACTAACCAACACTCTAATAAGGATCAGTAAGATGGCATACATGAAGTGAATGAAAAGAAAGGATTGTTCCATATTTATCCTCATTCTACAACTATTCATCATTGTGGTTAAATATTTCTATCCTCTTTAGATTCAAGACCATTTACGGGTCTTACAGCAGCAATATGATGACAGTGTACATCAAAGGGAGTCATTACGAGAGAGGAAGGTCCTGACCACACTCAGACTCAAGAGGGCGTCTGTTCTCATTGCTGCCCTTGCTGATGAGAAGGTATGTAAAATTTTGTTTTACATTTCATTCTGGTTAATTTATAAAATGACAGATTAGGCCAGGCTAAAAGAAGTAATTTAACTCAATAAAAGTGTCTGATATATAAACAACCCATGCATCTCGTATTTAAAATGTACATTTTGTATGATTCATTGATTTAGAAATGTCTATATTTTTGCATTCATTGATGCAAAAATGTAGAAGGAACATTTATAGTGAAGTTCAGTTTTGCTGTATTTTCAATCTAAGATTTCTTTGTCGCAAGTTTTGATGCTCTTTTTAAAAAATAATTTGTTCATCATATGAATAAAGAGTTATACTTGATATTTCATAATTTGACACGCTACTGAAATTGAGATATTAAAGTCAAGATAGATGATCAGATTTTGCCTTCAACAAAAAATCTCTTATTGATGAATTGTTTGTGCCTTGTTCATTCAAAACAAAATATGACAATGACTATTCTGTAAACCTGGGGGATTGCAAAAAAAAAAAAAAGTGAAAAAGTTGCCTATTCGTATGCCTTAATGTATTACATGCTTTGTGTATGACAGGTGCGATGGGCAGAGTCAATGGACATACTGGAGGGTAAACTCCAGGGCGTGGTTGGCGACACCCTGGTATCAGCCTCCAGTATTGCCTATCTTGGGGTCTTTACTGCCTCCTACAGAAGAGGAATGATCAACAAATGGGTTGACATGTGTCAGAGTAGGGGAATACCCCTGTCACATGACTTCACTCTCATACATTCCATGGCTGAACCTAACGTGGTGAGTTACATGGACATATGATCAACAAATGGGTTGATATGTGTCAGAGTAGGGGAATACCCTATCACATGACTTTACTCTCATATTCTATGGCTGAACCAAATGTAGTAAGTTGTATAGATGCATGTATATTTGTTGGAGGACATCAGTCAGACATTGTCATGCTGGAGGGAAAAAACTAGGACAATTTAAGTATGCCCGATATGTGATAGTTGCACATAAGTATCATGAGTTTTGATCAGGAAGATTTGTTTGAAGTCACATGAAATTTCTTTTAAAATAATACCACCCCAGCAAAATGGGTAAGAAGTGTAAGAATATGAATATTTGTATTTCAAAAGTGGCACTTGCATTTTGGAGCACTGAACTTGTTCAACATTGATCCTTTTTTTGTCATTTAAAGAAATCATATCAGTCTTTCATGATTGTCTTTGCAGATGAAATTGATTAAGATGATTATTCCTCTTTTCCTTTTTCCTTGTTCAGGTTCGTAAATGGCATAATGAAGGGCTTCCTCAAGACAATCACTCTACAGAGAATGCTATCTTTGTCAAAAGAGGTCATCGGTGGCCGCTTATGATCGACCCTCAGGGCCAGGCAGGAAAGTAAGTAGTTACTGAACTTTATCGTAGATGTTTGTTTAAGATCTGCGGAGCATAATTTGAGATTGCTTTCTTCAAGATAACCCTTGTAAAATACCTTGGTTGAAAAGAAATTGTGTATTACAGTCATAGTTTTTTTGCAAAATTAAAATTTAATGAAAAAAACTTTCAAGAACTGATCCCAATAGTGTAGACAGTTATTGGAAAGATGAGCTTTTTTGATAGAAAACAAGGGAAATTTCCATTGCATTTTTATGCCTCCGCCCACCGTAGGTGGTTGCCGGAGGCATTATGTTTTTGGGTCGTCCGTCCGTCCGTCCGTCCATCCCGTTTTCGTTCTCGCGATAACTTAAGAACCGTTTGACAGATCAACTTCAAACTTGGCTCATGTATGCATATGGGAGGGACAATGATCTGATTAGATTTTGGAGTCTCAAGGTCAAAGGTCAAGGTCACAGAGGTAATAATACACATAAAAATGGCTCGTTCTCGCGATAACTTAAGAACCATTTGACAGATTGGCTTCAAACTTGGCTCATGTATGCACATGGAAGGGACGATGATCTGATTAGATTTGGGGGTCACAAGGTCAAAGGTCAAAGGTCATAGAGGTCATTATGTACATAGAAATGGTTCGTTTTCACCATAACTCAACAACCATTTGACCGATCAACCTCAAACTTGGCACAGGTATGCATATGGGAGGGACAATGATCTGATTAGATTTTGGAGTCTCAAGGTCAAAGGTCAAGGTCAAAAATGTCAATGTATAAATGAAAATAAAGCAACATGAAGTGCCATTTATTTCTGATCTGGTAATGCGGAGGCATAAAGTTCGACCACGCGTGGTCAAAGATTCATCTAGTTTTCTTTAATATCTGCAATATGAATACTCTTTTCCGTGTAACAAACTATTTCAACTATGTAGCTACAAAAAGGGCAGACTATAGGGACAGATAGGGCATAGGGTGATAATAGACAGCTGTCATGGCCTTAACCTCTCTAAGACGTGCTATATGTTCTGCTCAATAACTGTTGATCTTTTGATAGTCTTTTGATGATTGACCTTTGAACTCTGACCTTGCATAGATGGATCTGTGAGATGGAAGGGTCAGCATTGATGAGGGTTCAGGCCAATGATCCTAACTTCATCAGAGATCTTGAGAGAGCTGTCAGGATTGGAGAACCAGTACTTCTAGAGGTGAGGGTGTCTTTATCTCATCAGTAAAATGATGGATAACAAATGTTAACTATAGCATGTTTGTTGTGACATGTCCATTATAAAGTGGTCTGTGGTAGTTTTTTTTTTTTTATGACCATAAAATTGTCTGTAAGGCGTCTTTTATTAATGTCGTGGTGCGAAACATAAAAATGCAAAAATGCGAAAATCAAAATGTCTAATGTGATATATTAGAACAAAATTTCAGCAAAGATCATGCCACAAGGAGTTTATGTATCAATTTACAAGGTCTACATGCTACCCATGTAATTATCAATCATTGTTTGAAAAATATGAGTTTCAACAATTTTTTCATTTTGTGTTCCAGACACACCACGACATTAATAAAAGAGGCCTAAGATTCACTTGTCCATTTATTGTGATTGCATCAGTATAACTTTCATTCTGAGATGCATGAATGGGATAACTTTCGTGCAGTTGTACCATCGCTGCCATAGTTTTTGGAACAGTTTTGATCACATGCTTTGAATATGTTTTTATGGTAAGCAATCAAAGAATTGATTATAAACATTGCTTTCACAATTTAAAAGTGTGTATGTAAATTTGTACATGTACTTAATTGCAAAAGATTAGCGTGCTTTTAAGCAATTTGATCGCTTTTGTGTCACCCAGCATGAGCATATATGACATTTACATCTTGTTTACAACAGAATGTGACAGAGATCCTGGATCCGAGCCTGAAGCCAATCCTACTCAAGGAGTTTGTGAGGCGTGGTGGTCAGGATGTCATCAAGTTAGGAGATACAGAGATAGAGTACAATCACAACTTTAGGTATGTTTAATTTCCTTAGAGCATTTTTTAAAGGAAAATATGGGAAAAGGCATATATTTGGCTTGTTACAATGTCATGTTGAAATGATTCTACCAATAGTTTCTTCTAGGATTAAACACCAGAGGGGTGTTTCATAGAGCTGTGTGCAAAGTTACACATGACTTTGAGAATGACTTGAATATGGAAAGCCAAATGGGATTCTAAATGATAATTAATTACATAATTTCAGTTGAAATTTCTTTGTAGATTAATGTCATTATTATTAACAAAATATTTTTAATGTGAAGTATAGTTTTGCCAACAGTTTAATTGAGATTATGGGAAATAAAGTCACACTTTCTTAAAACTGGAGGAAAAAGTTTGGGCAGTCCGCTTGGTTGTTTTTACATGTAGTTAAGTCATTCTTAAATTCATGCGTAACTTTACACACAGCTTTGTGAAACACCCCCAGGTGACATTAAATAAACCCAGGTATCATGAGTTTAGCTGATCAGAAGCAAGTTATCACTTTGATGGAACTGTACAAGCTACTGTATAATCCTAAAGAACTTTTATTATTGCAATTCCAAAGGTTTTTAAAATGAAAATGTTAACCCATTCGTGACAGGAATTATTTATAGCCTAATTTGATCAGCTTTTATTCTTCAAATTGGCAACACCAACATTTTTATTTTATTGCTACATTTTTCTTATAAAACGTCATGTATTTGAAATGAATATAAATTGATAGAAATTATGATGAGAAGTAAAAAAGTTGCCAATTTGCAGGGAAAAACGGTGAATTTAAATTTTCTATTACATTGCTAATTTAAGGATTTTAATGCTTATTTTCCTTTAAAAAATTTTCAGTATCAAACAACGAATATTGACGCAACCAAAATTGGCACAGTTTGTGTAGAATTTTTTGGCCTTTCTGCTCATGTATTTGGTATAATTTTTAGGGCTTTGCATCAAAAGATATTAGGCCAAATCATAAAATGTGGACCTCTGTCACGAATGGGTTAATGTAGAGAAATATCAACTCTCTTTCTCCTCCCTTTTAGGTTGTACATGACAACAAGCATGGCCAACCCTCACTTCCTACCAGCTGTGTGCATCAGGGTTACCCTCATCAACTTTACAGTTACCTTTGAAGGTCTGCAAGATCAACTACTATCTACCGTGGTGCAACAGGTAAATGGTCCATTTTCCATGGATGTGATGTAACAGTGTGTGATTGGTTAGGTAGCTTAGTGAAACTACATGGTGCGGAAAGACCTGTGAAGATTGCAAAGTGCATGTTTTTAAATATTCATTTATTTATTTAATTTCCACAAACATATATAATATGACAACAGTTTTTCAAGACAAACATAACAATACATAAATGTAACACAGACGACACCCAGTGTCTGAGAATTACCTATAAGAAATTATAATTTCTGTTTAAAGGCTCTCCTCATTGCTTGTTATAATACAAACTAAAACAAAGAATAGTAGTCCCGTTAACCATTGAGCATCACTGAAATTATGAATAATTTATCATTTCTGTGTTGGCAGAATAACTGAATTTTTTGTCTTTATAGTTTGCATTCAGGACTCGTCTTTTGCACCACTCTGTTTTGTTATTAGCTACCTTATATAATCACATTAGTGAAAATCGATTAGAGGTTAGTCTAAAGGAAAATTACTGCGCAAGAATATGAAGTAAACGTCAGGTCCTCGTCTTATAGAAAGTTTGAATTGATTTGAATTGATCCCAGCCTGAAAGCAATCACAACTTTGTACTAACAAGATAGGAGTTTGTAAGGTTGCGATTGATAGGACTGTCTTGCTGTGTATCCAGGGCCCTGTAACACAAAGCTCAGAGATTGATTGTACAATTGATTTTTATGCATATAGTGATCAATGCAATTAATCATAAAAATCAATCGTACGATCAATTGCTAAGCTTTGTGTTTACGGGCCCAGAGAAGCGTTTCATGAAGTGCCTTGTCAGTGATTTTTACTGACAAATTTGCTCTCAGCCTAGCAGATGCAAGGATTTCAGTAGCTTGTAACAGTTGTCAGTAAAAATCACTGACAAGATACTTCATGAAATGCTCCCCTGATCTCAATCTGAAGCATAAATTTAAAATGTATGGCAAGGTGAAGTTTGCTTGATGACAGTCAAAATCAAGAAATGATGATATACCTGCATTTCTGGGGTTTTGTAGCACACATAGATTACCACCGTGGTTTCTTTACGTGCATAAGAAATTGAAAATAAAAGGAAAAAGAGGTACTGTTATTTTTTATTTTATTTTTTTGTTGTTGCTGGTTGCATTACCATAGATCACTCAAAATATTTCTGAAGCGAAAAATTTCTAACTTTTAGAATCAAATTTCTTGTTGTTCACTCATGAAAGGAGTAACTTGTTCTGCAGATTTCAAGAAAAAGATAGACACAAGGATTTTGTAATGTACAATGAGAAAACATTGATTCTCATGGTTTTGTGTTCTTTTATTTTAGGAACAACCTACTTTAGAGAAGCAGAGAGGAGAGTTATTGGAGAGCATCGCTAGAGATCTCACCACACTCAGGGATCTTGAGGATAAATCTCTCAGTCTCCTCCAGAAATCAGAAGGTAAGGAATAAGTTGGCTTGAAAGCATAGTACCATAGAGGTGATTTTTCTTTGGAAGGTTTATTTGTAGTCTGTTGAAATCAGCTTTGTAATTGACCTTTAACATTACCTTGGCATGTTTCAGGTCACATTCTGGATTATCAAGAATTGATGGACACTTAAAAGAAAAAAAAAAATGTCAGGGGAGATCCAGAAGAGAGTCACCCAGAAGAAAATGGGAAAGGCTTGCAAAAAAATTAGCTTTCTACAATTTCTCTGCCTTTGTGTTTATTGTATCCTGTTATTGACCTTTAACCTTTGACCCTTCCATTAATTAACCTCTGATGCCTTCAAGTAGCATTTTGGATGATATGGGTGTGGTAGATACAATGGACAAAATAAGACAATGTCAGGAGAGATCCAGAAGAGGGTGGCTTATCAGAGGTCACTTCAAAGAAGTTAGAAATAAAATCAAATCAAATCAATCCAATTGACCTTTGACATTTGACCCTTCCATTTAACACTGGATTCCTTCAGGTAGCATTTTAGATCATGACTTGGCAGAAGCATTGGACAAGAGTGAGAAAATGTCAGGAAAGATCATGAAGGGAGTGGCTTATCAGAGGTCACTTCAAAGAAGTTAGAAATTGAATTGACCTTTGGCATTTGACACTTCCATTTAACTTTGACATTTACAGGTCACATTCTGGATGATCAGGACTTGGTGGATACTCTGGAGAAGAGTAAGAAGATGTCAGGGGAGATCCAGAAGAGAGTGGCTGAATCAGAGGTCACGCAGAAGAAGATAGAACAGGCTCGCAAGAAGTACCTTCCAGTGAGTATAAGGAGGACAAATATTCTGTACTGATACAGATAAGATCAAGAGTAAACGATTATCATAAAATATCTTTGAAAAACGTAGCTCTGTATTCTCCCCTTTCCTGATAAACATGTCCACAGCCATCTCTCTCTTTCCTTTTACTTTCATGCCCTTTCTTTCACGGAATCGTTATACCCTTAGGTTGCCACTCGAGGAGCAGTACTGTACTTCGTGCTAGCAGACCTAGCAGCCATTGATGTCATGTACCAGTTCTCCCTACCCTGGTTCCAAATGCTTTTTGGCAAGTGCATCCGAGATTCCTCCAGAGAGGGTATGGCCAGTGTGAGCAGCAGCCAGAGACCTGGCTCAGGCTCCTCTGGTAGGCCCCTCAGTGGCAGGCTTCGCCCCTCTAGTGCAAGGAATAGTCCAGACCTTAGTAGGCAGTCTGCTAGTGGCAGGGATTCTCCCATTCTGTCAAGGGGTAGTTCCAGGCCTGCCCTGCAGGGGAGGGACCTGATAAAACATTTACAGAGCATGGTTCACAATCTGACAGAGACTATCTACAAGTAAGTCAAAAGCTTTCAGAAGGGATGATATACAGCATAGATTACTTAAGAGAATATTACTTTTATAGGTCTATTTTTTTTTTCACTTCATATTCATTTAAAAAAAAGAAGAAATATATGACAAAACTTTTGTGTATCCTACAATATTTTTGTGATTAATTTCTCTGTGAGAGAATCCAACTTGCATTGTCACATTTTTGCTATGCCAGGCAAGCCTTTTGTAGTTTTCCAAGTTGTTAAAACATATATAAATAAAGAAAAAAACATTAGGACAGGAACTACACATATATGCAAATGGTTTGAAAACTTTTACAGACACTTTCCCATTGTTTGATTTTCTTGGCATCTTTTAATTATAAATTGAGAATACGTTATTATAACATTTATAACATCTTAAGGATTATATTTTATCTTGCTTCTTGTGTTTATACAGGGTTGTCTCTGTAGCACTTTTCAACCATCACCAGCTTGTCTTCTCCTTCATGCTGTGTAGTAGCATCATGCTTTCCAACGGTCGCATCCAGAGCAACGATCATGATGAGGTGGGAGGCAGCATGGGGCGCATCTCACAGGCAGAATGGCAAGTCTTCCTGCAGGGCCAGGTAAGATACGCCATCAAGATGCTTGTAGATGTAGTGTGGAAAGTGGTGGGATCAGAGAATGGTGATGGTGATGATGATGATGATGATGATGACAATGACGATAACGATGGTTATGATGACGATGATGATGATGATGATGTAAAATGATGGGAAAAAAAAACAGTTGAAAATAATGATGTTCACAAGAGCAAATTCCAAAGGTGATGATAAAGGAGGTCATATGATCATATGATCATCTGGACCCCCTCAGAAGAACAGCCTCTGGCTGAAGAGGGTGATCCAACCCATGTGTGGAGAATGAATAAATATATAAGAATAAATATGGAAATTTCATACACCATTTTTAATACTTGTTGACAACCACTTTTTAGTTAACGTATTATTATGTTTTAAAGCTACAGCTACTTGTCGGTGTATTATGATGCAATAAAAACTTGTCAGAGGTTCTCTCAAATTGTAACTAATCATGCCTTATGGAAAAAAAATTAGTTTTTCTTTTACATCACTCCGTGCCACAAAAATTGCTCCCTTTCTCCAGGTATTAGCAGAGACAGCTGATCCACTTGTCCTTGAGAAGCATGATGGCCTGACCCCCATGCAGCGGCTGGAGCTAGAGAGTCGAGGAGGGAGTGCCAAGAGCTCACGCCCTGGTTCCTCTACCTCTTCCATTGGGAGTAGAACTGGTCTCACAGGCCGTGTCACATCCAGACCTCCCAAGTGGATCCCTGAGAAGGCCTGGAAGCAGTGCCAGTACCTTTCCTCGACCCTAGAGCCCTTCCAGGGCATCTGTATGTACATACTCAACTGCCATGACCAGTGGACAACCTTTGCCAAGGCAGAGGATCCTTATCAGCTCATGACGGAACCTTTCATGAACCAAGCTTCAGCCGGAAAGGGTAAATGCTTTTCATTGATCATTATCAATTATACTTTAATCTTGTTTTGTCACTCAAAAGGACAAGCTTAAATTGTTGATTGAAAGGGAGTCCTTACTGTCCATGCACCCTTTGGTTTTGTCAAATATGCTGCTATAAGAGAATTTTCTTAGCTTTTGACTTTTACTTGCTTTGAATTAAACCAAGGTCTTCTAGAACCAGGGTTATTAAGAAAAAAAAAGAGCCTTTGTATTTGAAGCTGACCATAGGATTGATTACCAATTTATTATTGTCCATAATGTTTGTGTTTGTAAATTACAATTTATTTCTTTTCTTGTAAGTCCTTTACCTTTGCTCATTCTTCTTCAGAACCCTCACCAGGGCCAACTCCAAATGGTGGGAACCCCTTCAATTGGGAAATCCTCAAGCCCATTGAGAGGCTTCTCTTGATCAAGGTCTTGAGGCCAGATAGTTTGGTGGCTTCTGTCAGGGCCTTTGTCAATGAGCTGATGGGAGACAAATTCCTGTCGAGTGGTGGTTTTGACCTCAAGGAGATCTTTGAAGGGTCAACTGCTGTCAATCCGCTTATCTTCATACTGTCACCAGGTATGAGCTCTTTGTGTTCTGCTGTCTATTTTCTTTAATTCACCTAGATTTATAATGCTATGAAAGTGCCCTTGTATTTTGGGCAAAATCTGTGGTTTTTACTGGAATTACAGTAAGATTTTGACTGGTTTCTGCAGAGAAACTGTTATTTATACATGTAAATTCTAGTTACACAGTTGATCACTGATCCCTTACCCAAGCCATTATTGAATAGACTTTTAAAACTAATGATCTTAAGTTTTCTAGACCACTGCTCAATTACTGGGCTATAGGGCTTTCTCTCAGACATTGTGCACTAGATTTTTTTTTTTTATTATTGACAGTTAATTGACAGTTAATTTGCATACAGGTTCATGTAAATCAAATTTTATGAGTGCAGTTATCAATTCCCAGAGTTAATTCTTGGAACTGTCGATGATGTGAAGAGACTGGTGCATGGATACAGAGAGGTTGAGGTCCAAGTGGAGAGTGCATTTTGCTTTACCAGTACATGTTTATGTTCTAACCCAGGCGTGGATCCTACGGCTCAGTTGATGCGTTTCGCCCGTGACATGAGGGGCAGTACCCTGCACGTTGACCTCATCTCCTTAGGGCGAGGTCAGGGACCTAAGGCTGAGGAACTCATCTCAAAGGCACAGATCTTGAAAGGAAGGTGGATCTTCCTGCAGAACTGCCATCTTGCTGCATCCTTCATGCCAAGACTGCAAGATATAGTTGAAGGGTAAGAAGGCCTAAGAGCTTCAACATTGGTGTGGAGTCATACTGCCTTCTCATTGATAATGCTCTCTTTCGTAGTCATTAACTGCATTTAGAGCTGATTGTCATAATGTTTGTTCCAGAATTCAATTTTGCATAGATTACAGTTATTGTGTTTGTTTTGTAAAAGGAATATGCTATTCCTGGGACTTTCAAGCAGTCATCTATATGCAACTTCCTGTGATAACAGATTATCTTCACTCAGTACATTTGTTCTAAATACCATGGGCTGGATACCACCATGTCACTCTTTGAAATATCATGGTGCCCTGATGTCTGACTGCTTCCTAGCTTTAACTGACATCAACAGTTTCTACACCCTGTTCTTATATATGGTAGATACATAAGTTTTATATCATAAACTTACAAGTATTTTCCTTTGAGGTATGAATTTAGAATGAAAATAGACCACTCTCGTCCATTGTCCTACCTTTAATGTCCTTTTCATTGATTGCCTATATGCTGTTTCCACAGATTCAGCAAGCCTAATGTGGAGATTGATCCTCAGTTCAGGCTGTGGTTGAGTTCTAAGCCTGATCCGTCATTTCCTGCATCCATCTTACAAACAGGCTTGAAGGTAAGCTTAAAAAAGCTATTAGAATAGGTAAAACAAGAGAGTATAGAGATGTTAAACAATCACTGGTCAGCCATTTTTTATTTGATAAAGAAATTCAAGTACACTTTGTAGTCTCACAGGAACAGTAACATATGTGGACTCACTACGAATAGACACTGGTCTCCATGAAACGCAAGAAATCATCAGTCTTATGAAGGACAGGAACCGCTGGAGAGAACTTGTCCATGGATCTCGGGAATACTACCTGACTTGATTGATTGATAGGAACAGTGCAATATGTGCTCTATCTCCACTCCGTTGAGAGTTCATATGGCCACCACATGGCAGATGGGGCCATAAGAGTTTTTGCATTTCTCAAGCAGGTTCCAGGGCTTCTTATGTCGCTTGAGTAGTGCAACACAATGCTCCAGAACCTGTTGCATAAAATTTGATTTTGATGCAACATGCTTTTTTTAAGAAGCAAACTTGAATTTGACCCCCAGTCTAAATTATCTTGAGACTTGGTATCCTACAGGTTCATGCTTCTATTTCCCTTATCTGTTTATTTCTATGTCCATCTAGATGACTGTGGAGTCACCTCAGGGTCTAAAGGCCAATCTTCTAAGATCCTTTGGTGGGGGAGGTGCTGGGGCCATCACAGAGGAGATGTGGGAGGAGACGGCGCCAGGGGAGAACTGGAGAAGCTTGGTCTTTGGTCTCTGCTTCTTCAATGCTATCATCAATGAACGCAAGAAATATGGCGCCCTTGGTTGGAACATTCCCCATGCATTCAACGCTTCAGATCTGGAGGTGTGTCCTTCTTTAGATTCATGATTTTGTTACAATTGTGTTTGTGTTTCATGCCTTTCTCTCTGTATGTAGTTGTGAAACAGACATGGACATGTAATGAAACACGAATTCTGCTTTTAAACATTTTATAACTGAATCATGGCAATTGCAACCGCAGTACAAGATTTCAAAAAGTCATTTTATGAGACAGTGGAGGAGAACAATAATTGAGCAGACAAAATATGAATTATTGCAAGAATCGGTAATAGCAAATTAAGTTCACATCAAGGCATGATGCTTGGGGAGGGGAAAAGTGAATTAAATCTCTGTGACCATGGTATGTCTCCACCCTGGCATGACTGATTGAAATGTTGGCCTTTGTTCCTTAATACAGGTTTCTGTTCAGCTATTGAAGATGCTGCTGGTTCTCCATGAGGACACACCCTGGGAGGCTCTGATGTATCTGACAGGAGAAGTGGTGTATGGTGGGCGTGTCACTGATAACTGGGATAGAAGATGCCTGCTGAGTATACTCAATACATTCTACTGCAAAGAGGCACTCTTGCCAGAGTACTGCTACTCACCCGACAAGGTATTGCTTTTTCTGTCGTCTTTCTCTGCTTATTACTGTCAGTTGCCTGTGCTGCCCTCTAATGACAATAGGAAGCAACTCAATAGAATGAGTTTCTGAGTAAATGAAGAAAAATATGTCATTTCCTTAATGTGGAAATCTATGGAGTTGATTTCTTTTTATATGTCTGTATTTCGGAAATTGGGGGGTCACGTGACCTCAATTTCTTCATCATCATGTAGAGCATACAAAAAAAGTGCCCCAAATCAAGAAAAGTCAATTTTGAAAAAATCAAGAGTTTCTTCCTTTTGTCATTGTATTTGTGAAGGCGCTTGACTCTTATACAGGGGTCAGGGCCAGTATTCAATTTAATACTTAAGTCAGAAATATGAGTATTTTACTTAGCTTTTTACTTAGATAAAATACTTAGCAGAATGTAGTATTCAATTCCATATTTTGGCTAAGTATTTCACTCTAAATCTAAGACACCTACCTAGGTGACTTAAGCCAATTATTTTGGAGGCCTTGATTGGTAGGCATAGGTTTTTGTACGCAGTCATCATGAGCTGCACAAAAGTATATCATAGCGTATTCGAGCGTATTTGATGCGACATGCAGTAGATGGGGTACGGTAATGATAATTTGCAGGGCCCTCCGGAAGAACAGCACTGTATGCTGATAACTTGGTTATGAATTATTCATTTCACGTACTCTTCATGCTATCTTTCTCACAGATCTACCACCCTCTTCCCAAGGGTTTCTCCCTGTCAGCTTGCCAGACATACATCGAGGGTCTCCCGGAGGCTGACAGACCTGAGGTGTTTGGCATGCACCCCAATGCAGAGAAGGCTTATAGGGAGAGTGAGGCTCAGAAACTGGTCAATACTCTGCTCACTGTACAACCCAGAGTTAGCATGCAGATGATGGGGTATGTAGTGAAGAAGACAAACCATTTTAGAGTGAAAGAGAAATAGGTAGGTAGAGAGGGCAAGAGAGAGAGAGAGAGAGGGCGTGCAAATGAGACGGGCAGAGAACAAGAGAAAGTCTGCAGCAAAAGTGAGACACAGAAACTGGTCAATACACTGCTTACTGTACAACCCAGAGTTAGCATGCAGATGATGGGGTATGTAGTAAAGAAGACAAACAATTTTTGGAGTGAAAGAGAAATAGGTAGGTAGAGAGAGAGAGAGAGGGAGAGGGAGAACACACGCAAAAAAAATAAAGGCTGATTGTGAAAGAAAGCCTACAATGAAATTGAGGCAGAGAAGCTAGTCAACATTCTGCTAACCGTACCGGCCAAAGTTAACTGCAGATCATGGGGTATGAAAACAGAAAGAGTCTATTACATTTCAAAAAATAAAAAAGAACCCTTTTGAAGAAAAAAAAAATCTTTTTCCACACACTTTAAATGATGATTTCTCTTCCTTTTTCTTACTGACAGAACGGGCAAGACGAGCGATGAGATAGTCCTGGAGCTTGCAGAGGAGATCCAACGCCACCTGCCTGAGAGTATCCAGGGGGATACAGGGGAGCCGGAGAAGCTCCGCGGCCTCTCCAGGAAGCAGGCAAAGGATGAGCCTGGAGCTGGGGGAGGCATGTTCCCTGGATTCAACATGGGTGGTGGTGGGGGGTTTGGAGCAGGGAAGAAGCAGGAGCAGAAAGGTGAGTTAAGGGAGAGAGCTTGTGGCTGGGGGATGATGAGAATGAGGATGGTGATGAGGATGGTGAGGATGGTGATGAGGATGGTGATGATGGATGATGGTGTTGGAGAAGAAGAACAAGAAGAAGAGTAAGAAGAAGAAGAAGAAGAAGAAGGAGGAGGAGGAGGAGGAGGAGGAGTAATAGGAGAAGAAGAAGAAATAGGAAAAGAAGAAGAAATAGGAGACAAGAAGAAAAAGAAATAGGAGAAGATTAAATAGGAGACGGAGAAGAGGAAAATTTTGAATTTTATAATGGTGAATATGATGATGATGATGAAGATACTGATAACAGTGCTGATGATGGTAAAGATGATGGTGATGCTCATTGGTATCCAATGCATGTGCACATGATTCTATTAGGAAGGCAGTAGTTGGCAACTTAGGAATTTAACATATATTCAGTATTATAGATACAATGTGAATGTCTGCAAACAGAATATCTTTGCCCTTTTTTGATTCTGGTAAATGGAAGAATGAGTAATTTAGCTTCAGCTAACAGCCTGAACTAAGAACGTGTTTACTTAAGGTGCTTTCACACATGATGCGACAGTGTGGTACCACACTGTGGCGCCACACTGTTTCGTCTTCACACATGGTGGGACTTTGTGTCACCACATAGGCTAATGAACGCGCATTAATGCGTCAACTCTCAATAAGAGAGCATATTGTCAAAACTTGCGCAAGCAATCTCATGGAAACAATTTTTGCGCTAACTTTTTAGAAATTTGATTGATGCGCATTTTTTGTGTATCTAGGCAGCAAAAAAAGTGTGTCCTGCCATTTTTTTGTCACCCTATACCCCAAGGGCTTGTACACAAAAAAGTGTGGCGCCACAGTGTGGTACCACACTGTCGCATCATGTGTGAAAGCACCTTTATGTTGAAATTTATACTTTGCTAGTAACATGTGTGAAAGCACCTTTATGTTGAAATTTATACTTTGCTAGTAACATGCATGTACTGATTTCTATTTGAATGGTAATATTTTCATATTTTATGGAAGCTTTATTGAATTTGAATTGTTTTCTTCCGGAAAATGTAGATTGGTTCTCTGATGATGAGGAAGGCAAGTTCTTTATATTCAGTGAGATACTTTGATGCAGTCAGCATGGGAAATCAGTTTTCATTGTTTGCTTTTTTTGTTTTTTTTTGCCTCTGTCTCTTGATATTTCCCTCTGTTGAGGAAAGCTGTTTTTATGCCTCCGCCCACCGTTGGTGGGTGCCGGAGGCATTATGTTTTCGGGTCATCCGTCCGTCCGTCCGTCCCGTTTTTGTTCTCGTGATAACTTAAGAACCGTTTGACGGATCAACTTCAAACTTGGCTTGTGTATGCATATGGGAGGGACAATGATCTGATTAGATTTTGGGGTCTCAAGGTCAAAGTTCAAAGGTCAGAGGTCATTATGTACATAGAAATGGTTCGTTCTCGCAATAACTCAACCATTTGACAGATCAACTTGGGGTCTCAAGGTTAAAGGTCAAAGGTCATAGCGGTCATTTTGTACATAGAAATGGTTCATTCTCGTGATAACTCAGTAACCTTTTGACGAATCAACTTCAAACTTGGCTCATGTATGCATATGGGAAGGACAATGATCTGATTAGATTTTGGGGTTTCAAGGTCAAAGGTAAAAGATCATAGAGGTCATTATATACATGAAACTTGCTTGTTCTTGCGATAAATCAACCACTCTGTGATGGTTCAACTTCAAACTTGGCTCATGTATGCATATGGAAAGGGCGATGCTCTCATTAGATTTGGGGGTCACAAGGTCAAAGGTCAAGGTCAAAGATTTCATTGTATAAATGAAAATAAATCAACATGAAGTGCCATATATTTCTGATTTGGTAATGGCGGAGGCATAAAGTTCGCATGGTCGAAGATTCATGTAGTTTTTTCTAAAGCAGTTTTATGTGTTTTGGTTTGAAGGCTTTGTGTGAAGGGCTCTGAGTTGGCCTTATCTGCTATGAGCTCTTTATGGGTTTAATGTATTTGTAATTATTGGGTTGTTTTCAGCACCTTTGGTGAGATTAGATGGTAGGGGTACTTTCATGCACAGTAGGGCTTTTAGCCTTTCCAGTTTTCAGCACTTTTTCATTTGCTTTTTTTTGGATGACTCATTTTTTATTTTTATTTTTTTTTTTTTTGAGAGGGGAAGTGATGCACTCTATCCTGGCAAACAGACATGTTGTAGATTAATGGAAATCAAATTTGGAGGGGGAGGGGGGTAAAATACTGATGTGCTTAGATGCCCTTGGTCGATTTTTGCCGTAAAAATAATAATCATAATGGTATGGTCGTTTCATATAGCACAGCTGCTATTCAGATATACTCTATTGCGCTTCACAAAGTATCATATTATCACTCCGGCTGTAGCTGATAAGGCGCCAAGGCAGGAATTTCTTTCTACCGGGTACTTACTATTACACCTGGGTGGAGAGTGGCAAACATGGATTAATGTCTTACTAAAAGATGTTAGTGCGAGGCCTGGATTTGAACTCTCATCCCTTTGATTGAGAGTTAAGTGACAGAACCACTACACCATGACATCTCCGCAGAAGTGATAACTGCACACTTGGGTACTAGTCCCTAGGTGCTCTAAGCCATCTTCTCTGGTTATTGGTCCATAAACTAATTTAACGGAGGATGATCCAGAAATTTTTAGCTAAAAATGTATTATGGGCGATGTCTGAATTTGCCTATCGTTTTCTTGAAATCTCCATCACAGTGGTCACACCCACTGTCAAGCCTACAGAGGAACCTCAGACCCCGTCTGCCCTGCTAACCATCCTACGGCAGGAGATTGACCGCTTCAACCGTCTGCTAGGGGTCATCCACACCTCGCTGACCTCCTTGGCTCTGGCCATCAAGGGAGAGGTAGTGATGTCTGACCAGCTAGAGGAGATGTTCAAGGCTCTGCTTAGCCAGAGGGTGCCCAAGGCATGGCAGGTAAGTTTGCAAGTATAGAATTATTTTGAAAGAATTAAGTTGGATGGTAATTGCCTTTAGATTTATAAGGTTGGAAGTTAATTAAACAGGTATTATGGAATTTTTTATGTAGTGTGCTAATGCCTAGACAGCATGATGATTTAAACATATGAAAACAACTTGTTCAATGTGATAGTTGATCTTCATGCTAATGCTCCTGGTTTTTTTACTGCATATACTATTCAAAGGGAACAAAGAAAGTTGTACCTGTGAAATGTCTTCATGTACACATTGTCACTATTAAAGCCAGATACATGTAATTCTGTAAGCTCTAACTTTTAAATTGTAATCATCCAGTCAGAGACCTATCTTTGTCAGTGTAATCTTCATCGTACTCTTACCTCCTCATCTTTACAGCAAGCAGCTTATGAGTCATGCAAGCCCCTTGGCTCCTGGAACATTGACCTCCAGCAGAGGGTGGACTTCTTCTCCAGGTGGTCAGACCTGATCATTGCGGCCAAAGAACGCAAGGAGAAGGCCCAGGGAGCCCAGGGCCAGGCACCCATGGAGCCGGAGGATGTGGAGAACTTGAGGGAGCAGCCCAGGAGCTTCTGGCTACCAGGATTCTTCTTCCCACAGGGTGAGTAGAGATGATTGCATTAAGTTGAGGGAAGAGATGGATGAATGGATAGATGGATAAATTGATAGATGGATGAATAGATAGATAGATGGATAAATGTATAGACAAATGAATGAATAGATGGATGAATGGATAGATGGATGAATGGATAGATGGATGAATGGATAGCTGGATGAATGGATAGATGGATGAATTGATAGTTGGATGAATGAATAGATGAATGACTGGATAGATAGGTGAAAGAATAATTGGATGAATCTGTAGATGGATGAATAGATAGATGGATAGGTGGATAAATAAAAAGATGGATGAATACATAGATGGATGAGAACTTGAGGGAGCAGCCCAGGAAGTTCTGGCTACCAGGATTCTTCTTCCCACAGGGTGAGTAGAGATGATTGCATTAAGTTGAGGGAAGAGATGGATGAATGGATAGATGGATAAATTGATAGATGGATGAATAGATAGATAGATGGATAAATGTATAGATAAATGAATGAATAGATGAATGAATGGATCGATGGATGAATGGATAGATGAATGAATGGATAGATGATGAATGGATAGATGATGAATGGATAGATGATGAATGGATAGATGGATGAATTGATAGTTGGATGAATGAATAGATGAATGACTGGATAGGTGGGTGAACGAATAATTGGATGAATCTATAGATGGATGAGTGGATAGATGGATGAATAGATAGATGGATAGGTGGATACATAAAAAGATGGATGAATACATAGATGGATGAGTACTTGAGGGAGCAGCCCAGGAGCTTCTGGCTACCAGGATTCTTCTTCCCACAGGGTGAGTAGAGATGATTGCATTAAGTTGAGGGAAGAGATGGATGAATGGATAGATGGATAAATTGATAGATGATGAATGGATAGATGGATGAATTGATAGTTGGATAAATGAATAGATGAATGACTGGATAGATGGGTGAAAGAATAATTGGATGAATCTGTAGATGGATGAATAGATAGATGGATAGGTGGATAAATAAAAAGATGGATGAATACATAGATGGATGAGAACTTGAGGGAGCAGCCCAGGAGCTTCTGGCTACCAGGATTCTTCCCACAGGGTGAGTAGAGATGATTGCATTAAGTTGAGGGAAGAGATGGATGAATGGATAGATGGATAAATTGATAGATGGATGAATAGATAGATAGATAGATAGATAGATGGATAAATGTATAGACAAATGAATGAATAGATGGATGAATGGATAGATGGATGAATGGATAGATGGATGAATTGATAGTTGGATGAATGAATGGATAGATGGTTGAATAGTGGAAAGATGGATGGATGAATGGATAGATGGTTGAATAGATAGATGGATGAATGTATAGGATAGATGAATGGATGAATGGATAGATCTATAGATTGATAGGCAGGTCAGTGATAGGTGGAAAGGGTGAGTTACTTGAATTATGCAACAAAACATAAATGAAAGAATTAGTCTGGTGAATGAGTTTGATCTGCTAAAGAAATGAATGAGTTCATTGATAGATATCTTTAGGTGCAATGAATATGCCTGTAAATCTACCAAGGAATGGATGGCTAATCAACTACATGAAAATGAAATTTAAAGAATTGAAATAAATGCGACTAATGTGTAAGGTATATAAATTTCTCTGTCATAGGTTTCCTGACAGCCGTGCAACAGAACCATGCCAGGCGAGAAGGAGTGTCTGTAGATTCGTTGACTTTTGACTTCCGCATTATGACAACGGCTGATGACACTGAGGAGAGTCTGGGTAACGTCAAGCAAGATGTCAACATTCGGGAATCAGCATTCAAGGTGGGTAGTAAATGAGAAAATCAACTTCACATTTTTTTGTGCCAAGTATTACAGTAATGTTTTTATAAAATGTATTAATTGCTTAAATATGCCCTATATTGAGAAGAAACTGCTTTAAATTTTATTGATGTTTGCTACATTTCTGGGATAAATTTTTTTTGATGAAAAGGTCATTACTTGGAAACATGAAAATTCATGTATTCTTTGATTTTCGTTTTGGCTTTTATATGCTGAAGTGACAAAAATGAAGCATTGGGAATTCTGATATCACTGTAACATGTACATTTATATAAATGTTGCAGTCCGTCAGTCATCATCATATATCAGTTAATGTACCAAACATAAACTTATACTTAAAGAGTTTCAGACCTTCTTCCAAGTATGATCTTTTCTTTTATTATATTGAAGTAGTTTGTTTATTTTTTTTATTTTCGTCAACTTTTATGTATACCTCCTATAATGTGAACAACGTAAATTTCCATTTGTTTATTTACGATTGAACAATCAGATATCTGAATCTGAATCTGAATATCTCTGATACTCTACATACTGGTACATGATATTATATGAGTATGTTGGAAATGTGCGAAAAATCACAGGAAGAAAATCAAGGTTACTTTGAATTGAATCATGTTAATTCTATTACTGTGAATTGGCCCTAATTGACAAAACAAATGGTGCTATGAATTTAAAAGCAACTAGCGTACCTTTCATGTAAAAGTGGAAGTTCACCAGATCCTCGTCTATGTGATGTGGTTACGGGATTCAAAAAATGCTTTGTAATATTTCATGGACAATGGTTTATATCCAGGGTTCCAACCCACCTAATGATGGGGTGCTGGTATTTGGTTTGTTCCTGGATGGGGCACGCTTTGACCCTCTCAATCACACCATCAAGGATTCTAGACCTGAAGAGAGGTTCTGTCGTCTACCGGAAGTCCACTTTATTCCAACCCAGGTCAGAAATCTCTTTCTGTTGTTAGTTTTAATATCTATTATTTGAAAGATATATTTTTCTGGAATAATATTCAGGAATAAACTATTCTAATGAATAAATGAATAAATGAATGAATGATATAAACAATGAAGTATATAAACAATGTATTGATGAGATAAGTCACATGGTTCACAAATGTATATGGTTATTATTGGACTTCACTGATCTTTATTCAAAAGAGCGTAAAGAAATTATTGAGTAGAAATTCAGTTTTATTCAATTACCCACACTATTAGGAGGATTAGGCTCAGTATCTCATTCTTGATAATGTCATCAAAGATGATCTGATCAAAGATGATGTGATTATGCATGGAACATAAATTTATGTTTTGAATGGGGATAGACTGACTCGACTCTGAATCGTATGAATTGTCGAATGAGAAACAAAAGATTTTACGTCTTGAAATCTACAATTAAGTGGCTATTGTAGAAATGATTTCTATATTAAGATTACATCCTACTCAAAAGACAGGAAAGAAGAACTTTTTAATATGCAAGTTTAATATTCATTGTACTGTATTTGTTTATTCCACATTCATTGTAGATACCACCAGAAGGTATGATCCCACCCACCCCATCCACATCAGCCCCTACACCTACCCCACCCCAGTCGGCTACCTCATCCATCAGGCGCAGGAACTACCCCGTCTACGAGTGCCCCCTCTACCGAACCTCTACCAGGTCTGGAACCCTGTCCTCCACCGGTCTATCTACCAACTTCGTGACCTCCATCGACCTCCCCACCGAACAGTCCCCAGATTTTTGGATAAGGAGGGGTGTGGCATTGCTATGTCAGTTGGATGATTAGAGCATGTGCTCTGTGTCTTTATGTAGCTTGTTGCAGCATGTTTTGGAGTCACTCACAGGTAAACAGGAGGTATCTTCCCTGCAAAGAGTTCAAGATTTAGGATAAAAGGGGGCATGGCACTACTACAGTATGTCAGTTGTATGCCTGGAGCATTTATTATAATTTGATCATTTGATATCTTGTCACTTGATTAAGAAGCACAGATACATGTATCTCCTTCCCCTTCTGAACAAGATTTTTTATTGGGGGGGGGGGCAATTGTTTTGACATTTGGATTCATAGGTACCCCTTTCCCTCCTATAATATTGCTAGATATCAGAGTCAGAAAAGTTGTAATTCCACCTTACTCACCTCAGGGTTCAGCACAAACTTTGTCATGGGGGTCAAGACTGAGATTCTTTAGGTGTCCTTGAATGAGCCCTATGGAAAATTTTCAAATTTGGGGGGATCTAGATTTTGGTGCCATACCTGTAGGTTGATTAATGCTTCATCGATAAAGGTGCTATGAAAGCAGGTACACGTGGATAGGTAACAAAAGTCTATATACATGAAGGCATATGGTGCATGTATATTCGTATCTCACTTCTATGTACAGTAATTTGCCATAGATATTTCAGCATGAAAAATTCACCCGCCAAATATGATTCTTGATTTGGTGCTTCTTGTCGAGACTATTAAACTTTCGTTAAGTTGCAAGTTTTCCAGTTTCTTTCTCTCTCTCTTGTCATTTGTATCTTCTTAACATTTTCAGGTGCAATTTTGAAAATAAATACCTTCTAAATATTTGATGCTACATTTATATTTAACAAAGAACATAGAAGAAGATGAATTGTATGTTTATAGTAAAGGTTAATTGTGGCATAGTACATATTGAAAGGGTTTAAAGATATTTTGTCCTTTTTGCTTTTTCAACTGTGGTCATTGTTATTTTAAGTCTAGAGCTCTAATTTAGAGTAAGGGGATTTCAGATACTACTGATGTGTGTGATTTATTGCAAGAAACAATACATTTGCACTTTTAGAATATTAAGGTTTTGCTTATGCTACCTTTAATCTTACTTAAATGAAGACTAGACTTAAGAAAATTCATTGAACCTAGCATATGAAGATTAGACACACCTGGCCCCATTTCATGAAACTTGTTTTCAGTAACAACTGCCACATTTCTATGACCAATTTGCTCTCAGCCAATCAGATGCAAGGATTGCAGTAGCTTATAACAGTTATTGCAACTTGTTATTGATAACAAGTTTTATGAAACGGGGCCCTGTTAATATTTGCTGTAATGCATGTTTATATGTCATTCAATGAATGAATGATAGAGCCATACTTTACAACTGTATCAGTAAACAATCATATCATTTTGAACTTTGTGAATGATGGTTATCTGTTGATGCAAACATTACGTGAAAAGAAGTATTTACATTGGAAGAGATAAGTTTTTTATCAGTTGTATATTGATTTTGCATCTAATATGCTGGTATTGTTACATTTTGTATTTGTATGTAGTACTGAATAAACAATCTAAGAATTTTTCTATTTCTTTTTTATGATGTAAAAATAGCAAATATTGTTTTCAGAACACCATTTAGGCCCAATTAAATTATACACTTTTTACAAAGTTTTTTTTTTTTTTTCCTCCTCTTCAAGTCATAACATTCCTGCCATAGAGTGATGTGAGGTATGTGTATATATTGTACATGAATGAATTTGAAAATACTTTGTAAAATCAATATTTATCACCATTCCTGTATAAAATATTTGTTCCAAGTCAGTGCTTTTTGAAGGGGATGGCTAGAGGCACATGTATTTATTTATAGATTATAGTATATTTCAGGGTTTTCATGTACCTTTAGAATGAAAGAAAATATGGAATATATTTGGAGTAGAGACACCACAATTACTTGAAATATGATGCTTATGTAATTATATGGTTATGAAATATCTTTAAAGGAGAAAAATAGACAAAAAACCTTGCAAATTGTTATTTGATCTGTACTTATCATGAATGTGTAAATAGATATCTCTTTATATTCTCAGAAAATAGTTTATTGAATGTTGTATCATATTTGTACATATATGTAAATACAAAAGAATCCCTCCTAATTCTATCCACCGTCCAAGAAATACTTGCACTTTAAAGGAATTTAATCATACATTTAAAATGCAAATAGGATGGCAATAACTTGATAAATAGTAAAACAGTGAAAGCCTTTTCTCTCTTCGCTTTTAACATGTATTCATTTTGTTGAGGTCTTTCAAATCAAATACAGCTTCTGTGACTCAGCCGTCCATTTTGTTTCATAAATTTTATCACCTTGTTTGGTATGTTATGTACATTCTTGCTGTACAAAGATGAATGTGATATATTTGGTTATTTCCTGAGAAATAAATTGAAAGAAAAGCTAATATTGAAGTGAGAAAAGTTGTGTAAATGTTATCATTCACTTGAGTGTTGTGGATTTTTTTGGGACTACTATAGCAGACATTAATATAAATCTTTAGTTTGAGTAGCAAAAAGGATATTGGAATTTAAACTTACTGAACCCCTTTATCTAAATGTGTCCCATCTGTATACACACCAAAAGATGTATATGCCTAGAGCTCAATGTAGGCCTATACAGGGCATATCAATAAAAACGTTACACTTTTGAAAAGTCTGTTAAAATTATATTTCAAAATATTTTGAAGATTTTTTGAAAAGTCGATAGATGCCCAGTATTCTCATCTATCCAGTGTCACTAACAAAACAAATTTTCATTGACGCTTGGGCGAACACTGCCTGTTTTTATTCAGAGTGTGAAAAATGACTTGGGCCAAACTGAAAGAAGCGGGACATTTAAATCAGCACTCCGAATAAGTACTACCATTCAAACAAATTGCTCTTTGCTTAAATTAGTGATTATGTTGTGATGTTCTAAGAATTGTATGTCAATTTTCTATCATAATTTTAATGATTTCATTGCCTCATACATGAGTGAGATCTAAGCACAGGAGTCACAATTCACGTACACATCCAATCCATATGCCACTGATGCCAGTCATTCAGTCAAGAAAAGTACCAAATTAATACATCTTCAGATCATTCAATAAATCAGTTAGAAATCAGTCAAGGAGCAATCAGTCCATCAACCGATAGTCGGTCAATCAATCAATCAATGCATCATTCAACCATTCATTCAGCCAGTCAGTCAATCAACCAGTGAATCAAAAAGGATCCGTTAATCAAGCAATCGATTAATTGATCAACCATTCAATTGATTGATTGATCAATAACCAATCAATTACTCAAACTATCAGTCAACCAACCAGTCAGGCAGTCAGGCAGTCGGGCAACTCTGTAGCAAAGAGCAATTCCTTTAAATGGGAGTGCTTATCACAACAGCTGGTTTTAAATTTTCCCTTTTCTTTTAATCTAGTGCAAGTCATTTTTCACACTGAATAAAAACAGGCAGAATTCGCCCAAGCGTGAACAATTTTTTTTTTGTTAATGGCACTTGACAGATGAGAATAATGGGCATCTATCAACATGAAAAAATCTTTGAAATATTTTGAAATGTGATTTTGACAGATTTTTCAAAAGTGTAACATTTTTATTGATACACTCTGTAGTGAATGGATTCTGATAAATTTGTATATTGAAGAGCCCCCCGAACATCACATTCTCACAGGGTTAGGAATGATATTCATTATTCACATTTCACACAGTTCACACATGGTGATCATAACAAAAATTCTCCTCGGCATCTCCTTGGCTAACTAAAACCCTGATTTCACTTTTATCACTTCTAGACTCCTGAGATGCCAGTGACCACAAGGGAAGCGCAATGCCTAGAGCTAATCCCCCCCCCCCCCCTTTGTAATGCAGTTTGGTGCCCAGTGCTCGCAATTGCTAAAGCGCTAACGTATATAGCTCTGCCAGCTGTACGTAGCGAAACTGTTATAAAGCGAAAAGTTGTAATTTTGCCAATTCTGGGTCATTTTGATTTTGGACATGGCAATATCTTAAAACAAGTAAAATATTTATTTGCTACTTCTCATTCCCTTTCAGCCAAATCTGTAGTCAGAATTTGTTTACACTATTGCATAAGATGATAAAGATCACAGCTGCAATCCAATACCATGACCTCTTGTGCAAATGCTGCAAGGCACTAAGGAATTTGGGGTTTTCCAACCTCACTCTAACGAGTACATATCGAAAATGGGGTTTTCCACCCCCCCCCCCCCCCCCGGAAATACATAGGATCCTGTGCTATATTGGTGGGATTGATATCCAACAAGTCTTTAATATATGACGTACTTGTAAAAGGAAATGTTTGCTGACACACAGAGAGAGAGAGAGAGAGAGAGGGGGGGGGGGAGGAGGGAAGCAGAAGATGGATAGGGGAGAGAGAGAGTGAAAGGAAAGAATAAAAGGGGAGAGAGAGAGAGTGGGTGAGAGAGAGGCAGAGAGATGTTAAAAGAGAAAGGGATATAGAAAAGGTGGAGTAGAGAGGAGAGCTATAGGGAGATAGAGATAGAGAAAGAGAGAGGAGGGGAGAGTGATGGGAGAGAGAAATAAAGAGGGGCAAAGGAGAGAGAGAGAGAGAGAGAGAGAGAGATGGAGAGGAGAAAGAGAGAGGGAGAGAGGGATTGGATATGGAATCAACATTATGAGTGCAAAGCTTATGTGTAGTTTTTTTTTTTTCTTCTTCTTTTTAAATAAAAGAAATGAAGAGTTAATATCACACTTATTTTGTTTGTTACTGTACTCGTAATGCTCAAGATGGCGGGTCCAGGGGATCTCCCGGGCAAGAGAATCATGGATTACCCAATGACGGTGATGTTTTGCAAAAGTGTAATACATGTTGCAAATTATGTCCTCACCCCCGCACCATTCCATCTCAGCTGATTTGAAGGGAAAGTCCCTTACGTATTGCTCACGCGCTCTGCTGCCTAGTCTCTATAAAAGTTTTTGAAAATTCTTATTTTAGAAAATCCTTTCATTGTTTAATACAAAATCTTAGTTTGTCAAAATTTATTAACATATGATATAAAATTTACAAAATCATTCAAAAATTTGTTATCAACATTATTTTGATACGTATTTGCCCTTTGGAGAAACTGCATTTCGATGTAAATATCTGTAATAAGACTAACACTCTCCCTGCGAAAGTTTATTATGGTCAGCGGCGCGCCGCCCACCTGGCACGGGTAACACCCCGCGTAACATAACACAGCGCAATCGGAGCACATGCGTATCATTCCTGGCCTGACGCTCGACACATTGTTGCTACACCTGTTACGTTGAGCGTCTTTTGTCAGGAAGCAGCCGAATAGACTAATTGTTAATATAAGACAAAGTAGATAACAACAACAGGTATTCGCTCTCTATACCTTCAGTCAAGATGAAGGCTGCAGGCGTTCTCCTTCTTGGTCTCGTCGTAGCTTTAGGCACGACTTTTGCTTTTCCCGAGCATCTTTTTCGACAACAGCAAACTCCCGACTCTGATATCAAACATTGGGCTCTTCTTGTGGCGGGATCCAATGGATGGTTCAACTACAGACATCAGGTATGAAATGCAATGTTTGTGGTATGTTGAAGACCATGAATGACGAAGTGATACATTTATGATGGGGAGACCCTTGTCTGCGCACCTAATATTTCACTTAAAATTGACAAACTTTCCTTTTTGTATTCCTCTAATGGCTGATCTCATTTTAGTCCTCATATCCTAGGGAGTAATTGTGCCGAAAATCTCATCGAAATCCGAACAAGAACAATGTGATTTTTACAAGAAAAGGCGATGGTGTATATTTGACGCTAAAAAGAGGAAAGTGCCCTTGTCTGCGCACTCGTTCACTTTAAACACAGTTCGGGATTTTTTGCATGAAAGTGGCATTTTCAAGGCATGTGAGTAAAAAATACATAAAATAGACACCTTTCGCCCGTTTTTCATCATTTTTTCAGTGATACATATCGCTGAAATTGATTTAAAGATGATTGTGTTCGTTGCGTCTTTTGTGATGTTAGAATCGCGCCGTTACGCGTATGCGCAGACTTGGGCACTGCACAGACAAGGGGCATCAGACCATATCTTTGAGATATTTTGTTGTTTTTTTATTTCCAGCATTGATTGTTTTCCATTTTTAACCCATTCGTGACAGAGGTCCACATTTGTGGTTTGGCCTAATATCTTTTGATGCAAAGCCCTAAAAATCATACCAAATACATGAGCAGAAAGAGCAAAAAATTCTACACAAACTGTGCCAATTTTGGTTGTGTCAATATTCGTTGTTTGATGCTGAAATTTTTTAAAAGGAAAATAAGCATTAAAATCCTTAAATTGGCAATGTGATAGAAAGTTTAAAATCACCATTTTCCCCTGCAAATTGGCAACTTTTTGACTTCTCATCATAATTTCTGTCAATTTATATTCATTTCAGATACATGACGTTTTATAAGAAAAATGTAGCAATAAAATAAAAATGTTGGTGTTACCAATTTGAAGAATAAAAGCTGATTAAATTAGGCTTTAAATAATTCCTGTCACGAATGGGTTAAAGGGAAGTAAAATATAACTAATAGCTTTTCAAAAATTAAATTTCAACAAATCGCACATTTTTCTTTCAACCAGTTGAAGCTACTCATATATCATAAGGATCCACTTTTTAACCCATTCGTGAAAGAGGTCCACATTTTGTGGTTTGGTCTAATAACTTTTGATGCAGAGCCCTAAAAATCATACCATATACATGAGCAGAAAGAGTAAAAAAATCTACACTTATTGTGCCCATTTTCATTGCATCAATATTTGTTGTTTGATGCTGAAATTTTTTAAAGGAAAATAAGCATTAAAATCCTTAAATTGGCAATGAGATGAAATTGTTAAATTCCCATTTTTCCCTGCAAATTGGCAACTTTATGACTTCTGATCATACATTCTGTCAATTTATTTATTTCAGATACATGATGTTTTATAAGAAAAATGAAGCAATAAAAGAAAAATGATGGTGTTGCCAACTTGAAGAATAAAAGCTGATCACATTAGGCTTTAAATAATTCCTGTCACAAATGGGTTAACAGCAACTTTGATATTGAAGTCGTACATCATCCTGTTTTAGGTTGCGAATTTATTTCTGCATTCTCTCCCACATTAAACAAACAAACAAACAAAAAATCATAATTCAAATCTGTGTAGATCTAGATCTAAATGTCATTTGAGTAATTTAAAGGAGAATGCAACCCAGGCATCAGTGTGCTCTTATAGTGAATGGAGATGACCAAGAAGAGTAAACAGTGAAAGTTTGAACAAAATTGGACAATCTGTTCAAAAGTTAAGAGTTTTGAAAGTTTCAGTAAATCCCGATGACAGGGACCCTTGAATTGGCAACTTTGCCAGCATATTTGATGTCATCGTGGACAACTCTCCATTCACTTTGTGTATAAATCTTTTAAAAAATTAATATTTAAGAAATTTCAAGTCAGGAATTAACATAATTCTTCCCAAAATGCTTGTAGAATTGATGTAGCCATGTCATACTCAAACAACAAATCAAACAAATTTCTATTTTTCTTGAAAATAGAGAAAATGTGAAATTCTGTGTACGAAATGAATGGAGAGTTGTCCACAATGACATCACAGATGCTGGTGGAGTTGCCAACTCAAGGATCCCCATAATAAGGATTTATTTAAACTTTCAAAATTCATAACTCTTGAACAGATTGTCCGATTTTGCTCAAACTTTCACTGTTCACTCTTCTTGTTCTTCTTCATTCACTGGAAGCACACTGATATCTAGGTTGCATCCTCCTAAGATGTAAGGCAAACAATATGGATTATGTCTGCCACTTACACAAATGCAAGGTTATATTAGATGCATGAATCTTCTTCTGATAGGAAAGAAAATTTATTTATTGTTTTAATCACTAGTATTTCAACATTATTTGCTAATCTAATTATTGCTTGAAATTGTCATCAAAGTCACTCCTGGAAACCATACTTTGGAATTGGGCTTAAACTTAAAAGAAACTTAAATGCCTGTCCGCAATTTAGATGAATTATTTCTTTGGGAATGACCCTGCATATGTTGAAGAAAATGTGCAATGGACAGATTCATTGGAGTCAAATTAGTCCTTCTAGATTTTCTTATTTTTATGACAAAAGTAAATAAGATCCTTAGATTTTCAATTTTCAAATGGGATAAAAATTCAATGGAGTCAAATTGGTCTTTCCAGATATTCATGTTTTTGACAAAAGTAAATCAGGTGCTGGGATTTTCAAATTTTAAACAGGATGAAAAATTCAATGGAGTCAAATTGGTCTTTTCATATTTTCATTTTTTTTTTTTTACAAAAGTGAATAAGGTCCTTAGATTTTCAAATTTTAAATGGGATAAAAATTTTAGTAGAGTCAAATTGGTCTTTAAAGATTTTCATATTGTTTACAAAAGTAAATTAGGTCCTGAGATATTTATGTTTCCAGATTTTCATTTTTTTTTTTTTTTTTTTTTTTTACAAAAGTGAGTCGGATCTCAAGATATTCAAGAAAATTCTTCCAGGATCCAAATTTTCCACTTTTTGAATTACCAGACAATGCAAAAATAATTGCCAACATGAATTCGTACTGGGTTTTGGAATGTCCAGTTGAACCTTGTATTGCTCATACATCTTTTTCAGAACTAGGCTTTTTCTTTGACCCAAATTAACATGCCTATAGTTTTTTGGTTTTTTTTCACATGTACACTAATATTATGATCTTATTTTATCCAAGGTAGGCTTACACCTCTTCCTGATGCTATGAAATCAGGACTTTGCCATTTTTCGACATTCGCATCCTTTGCGAATCGTTTGCGTGCCCTGTGAAAACCGCACTTAACCCATTCGTGACAGGAATTATTTAAAGCCTAATTTGATCAACTTTTATTCTTCAAATTGGCAACACCAACATTTTTATTTTATTGCTACATTTTTCTTATAAAACGTCATGTATCTGAAATGAATATAAATTAACAGAAAGTATGATGAGAAGTCAAAATGTTGCCAATTTGCTGAGAAAACAGTGATTTTTAAACTTTCCATCGCATTACCAATTTAAGGATTTTAATGCTTATTTTCCTTTAAAAAATTGTCAGCATCAAACAACAAATACTGACGCAACCAAAATGGGCACAGTTTGTGTAGAATTTTTTGTTCTTTCTGCTCTTGTATTTGGTATGATTTTTAAGGCTCTGCATCAAAAGATATTAGGCCAAACCACAAAATGTGGACTCTCTGTCATGAATGGGTTAATGGTACACATTTTCCATAGACTCCAGCCCACATTATCTTTGACTTGGTACACAAAAGGTTTATTTTAGACCATGACTGAATAATTTTCTGGTGAGAAGCCTAGTGCTAGCTGCATTCAGTAAATTTAGATTCAAGATTCAAGATGGTTTATTGTCTGAATTGAAAATACAGAAATTCATCCTCCACTGGCAGAGTGACAAACAAGCAACATAATACATTCAAAGATATAGAAAAAAAAAGTACAACAATAGTAATTGTGATGATAATAGCAATAATAACAATATGAAAACACAGATACAAATTTACAAATTTAAGAATGGGTTGAATCTTGTTATGCTCTGACATACAGAAAACTACACTAAGTACACCCCTTCCCATCCAGAAAAGAAAAAGAAAGACGAGGCATAGAAAAAAAGAGAGAAAGAAGGAAATAAGACGGGGCAGTATGAAATAATAAAGACAGAAGAAAAGATAAGGGAGAGAAGAAAGTGGATGGAAAAGGAAGAGCTGTTGAAGGGAAGAGATAGTTGTGTGTCCAAACTTCATGGATGTCCATATTTCCATATAACCAGAAGAGATCTCTGTTAAAAATCAGATAGCACCAATGCATATAGATGAATCTAAAATTATCTGAGGGTGACATTTTCTTTGAAATTTGGGAAGGAATTGTGAAAGTGTTGGGTATAGATCAGCAGATTTTCTTATATTTTGGATCCTTCCCCCCCCCCCCCCCCCCTCCCCCCAATAAAGTTACTGACAAGGGTCTGGAGAAGATGTCATCAAACCCGTAAGTGAAAAGTAACAATTTTGTGGTATTTTGCCTTATTAGTTATGCAATTGTTTCACCAGTGATGGATATTTATTTTGGATAAATACAGGACATGTACATGTACATGTACATCTTTTTGATTGTTAATGTCTACAGTGTATATTTTTTCTATTATTTTTTATGTAGCTGTTTTATGAATGTTAAAATTGTCTGTGTTTTATGTTTTTAATGTTTAAAAATTTCTCGATTCAACCACTGGCTGTGTTTTTTTTTTTTTTTCAAATAAACCATTTCATATCAAATCAAATCAAAGTTTGGATGAAATATTGTGTTCAGTGGAAAATTAAAATACATGTGCGTAAAGTTTGGTCACCCCAACATACCTCTGAAAGAGTTCAGTCTAACCCTGAATCTGAATGATACTTCAATCATATTGGCCTTATTTGTCTCATTGTTGACATGCTTAAGCCCCCTTACCATCAGAACAATATAGTTATCACCTGTCAATATTTATGGCATGGATTTATTATACAGTTATTGCAACAGTAATTGTTATTGATTAATACATATTTTCATGTGTATCTTCTATATCTCAAACTAAACATACATGAATATCTTTATCTCTGGTTGTGTAAATATGATGTCATTTAAAAGTTTGAACAAGTATTTAATGATGTCACGAGATATATGTGTACTCACCCTCAAGTTCAGAGTTATTCTTCTCTTTGCACAAACTTTGATATGAGGTTTTTCCAAGTAATTCTATTATTATTCAAGTAACGCAAGTCACATGACATAAGAAGGAGAGGAGAGGGACTACTTCTCTTTGTACTTCATGTGATGTTTGCTTTAAGTAGTTTTGTGATCTCCTTTAATGGAAGATAAATCTACTTCTCTTGGTGCTTCATGTGATGTTTGCTTTAAGTAGTTTTGTGATCTCCTTTAATTGAAGACAAATCCACTTCTCTTTGTACTTCATGTGATGTTTGCTTTAAGTAGTTTTGTGATCTCCTTTAATTGAGGATAAATCTACTTCTCTTGGTGCTTCACTTGATGTTTGCTTTAAGTAGTTTTGTGATCTCCTTTAATGGAGTACAAATCTACTTCTCTTGGTGCTTCACGTGATGTTTGCTTTAAGTAGTTTTATGATCTCCTTTAATTGAGTACTTTGTCATGTGAGTGTGGAGTGTGCTGATTGGCTGATTGTATGAAATATTTCCCCCTAATTACTTATCTTTTTTTTTTTCTCAAAATTTTCCATGAATATTCTTAACTATTCAATGGATGCATGTAGCCTAGGTCACATGCTAAAAGTGTTTGGAAAAAGAAGCACTTGGATATTTTTTATGAATACTTAGGGTCATTCTCTTTGTCTATTGAGAATATTATCAATTCAAGGTTTCAGTTTCAAATGTTTCATTAAAAAAAAAATGCAACATTCACATCAGGGAAGAATTATTTATTTTGATGTCTTATTTCATTTTTTTTCCTATGTAAGATTTTGGGAGTGAACTAGTTTGCTTCATATAATACGTGTAGTTTATATTTATTCATGTTTTTGTTTTTGATACTCATTTCATCTTTTATTTCTTTCTTGTGTGTGTCTTTTTATAGGCTGATATATGCCACGCCTACCAGATCCTTCATAAGCATGGTATTCCAGATGAACAAATCATTGTTATGATGTATGATGACATCGCCTACAATGAAGAGTAAGATATTTTTCGTTAAATTTAAATGCTAGTTGCTACTTGACATTTCCAGGCATGTCTGTATTGAAGGAAATAGATACATGTAGGGTAGATTTTAACACTGTTAAATCATTTTAAATGACTGCATGGAATCCTGGTTCATTACATGTATATTCAGAGGTAGATACATCTCTATCTTTGTTGAGAAGTGTTGAAAAGTTCAGTTTTATTGATTATGCTGTTTCATGGTTTAAACCTTTTAGTACGATGATGATATAGCATAGTTCACAGAACTTGGTACACTATTAAAAAATCATTAACCTATTAACATAACGGTGATATCTGTAACATATCCACCCTTTTGAAACAGACCTTGTCCTTTCGTGAAGAGTGTTTGTTCTGTTGCTACCAAGCTTTAGAAATGTACTAAAATGAAAAATAGAAAGCAACTGTGCCAAGTAAATGCCCTAGGTGTCTGACTTTAGCTGATACTTCTGGAGGTTGAATTCAAGTTTAATTACAGATGATTTTTATTGACAGGCATTGTTGAAATGTTTTTATTGGCTCCTATCAGAAATTACTGAAGGGATTTTCTCTTAAATCTTCTACATACATGTATGTAAATTAGACAGCACATTCGTGATCCTTCTTGTCAGTCGCGTCCAATCAGCAGCTAGGCACGCAATTCAGTCCAAATATACAGACAAATATATGCAAATATGTCAGTGTGAACTGCACGTACATGTAGGTCTTGTGACCAAATGCATTGTTTGTTCATTTGTTGTTTTTTGGGGGGAACAGTGTTTGAATTGTTAGATAAAACATAATAGTACATTAAGTGATTAAAAGCCTCATAATCTTTGCTGACATCAAGGATGACATATCTTGACTTGCTTTTATACACATAGCTTTCAGGGTGTGGCTTGATGACATGATTAAAAGTAACTTTCATTGTCAGTTTCATGATCCTAAAAAAAATGAAAATGAACAATATAAAGTTGATCTCAGTGGGAACACAAAGGACATCAGAGAAACAAATCAGTCAGTCAAAGCTGAGATTGATTAGACAAAGAATGAAGAATTTAGTAAGTAACTATTAAAAGTTGAAACCACTTCCAATATGAAAGCATCCACTGGTTGTGGTATTGGCAGTTCAGTCATGTGTAAGAGACTTCTCCATTCATTAATTTAATTTTGTACTAAAAATACACTTGATGTCTTTTTCCTCAGTTATTTTTATGATTGAATTAACAACTGCATACTCTAGTCATAGAAGGAAATGTAAGATTGCCTGCAATTAAAAAGTATCAGGAAATAATCTTAACTTTGTATGAGGTCTTAAATTCCCCTTTTGGTATAATCCACATTGTACTTGTAATTGTCTTATGATGTTGCTAAGTGATAGGCCTTACATCAAGCACACATAAATGTACATGAAAAAAAAAAAACCCTTCATCTTTATCATTCATAGATAATTTGAGAGAGATTTGAGATTATAAGTTTTAAATTAGAATATTTGTTCGATTAGAATCTACAGAATGATTTTTCAAGTGATCAAAAAAAAAAAAAAAAAAAAAAAAAAAAAGAGGAAAAAAAAAGAGGAAGAATAAGAAAGAAGAGTATGGGGAAAGAGAGAGCTGGGTCACCTTGTTTCCCTCCCTTCAAAATACCTTGGCATTGCCCCTGAGTATGTGAAGTGTAAAATTTTAAATATTATTATTTTTATATGTGGAATTTAAAAAAGAAAAAGATTTATATCATAAGTAGGGAAAGCAGTGTACTTAGCCTATAAAGCCCCTGATAAATCAGGCTTGGGGTTATGGACTGAAATCAAATTGTACTCCACAGAATTCATGTAGATGACTATTGATATGCTGCCGTTGTCGCTGACCCTATGCTTTCAGTTTGCGTGAGAGTTTTAGGAACGGGGAAGGTCTGTTTGTACAAGAGGGTGTTACGTTGGTCAACATGGATGAACTTTAACTGACTTTTTGGTAGTCATGAGATGTACATGTAGTTGGGTTTGGTTGGTGGAAAGAAAAGTAGATAAAAAGTCTTCTTGGGGTTTTTAAGAATTCATTTTGTTTAATATCAAGGCTTATTTTATGATTGACAAATTTTTGTAATTGCCTCTTAGAATTGGAATTAAACCAAATAGGTCAATCTCTACATATTTAAGTTAATTAAATCTGTTTGTAGAATTCTAAAATCCTTTGAACCCATTATTGATCTGCCCTATATTATACACATTCAGTAGTATTTGTTAAAGTGGTAGTTTCATAATACATCTTTTGATTATTCATGGAGATACCGGTAGCTACAATAAACAATTTGAATATACCTACTTTTTAAAGCTTGGATCATAACCCAAGTTGGAATATTTCTTACATTTTAGAGGTGTTGAAATATGATTTACATGTACATGTATACACATGTATATACATGTATATCTGAAAATCACTGATCATTGAAAGGATGGAGCGTTCTCTCTCTCTCTTTCTCTCGTAACTAACAAAGATTAAAGGAAAAAAACATAGTATGGGGAAAACCTTGAAATAGGAATGAGGAGACTTCTACTTTTTATGCCTCCGCCCACCGTAGGTGGTTGCCGGAGGCATTATGTTTTCAGGTCGTCCGTCCGTCCGTCCCGTTTTCGTTCTCGCGATAACTTAAGAACCGTTTGACAGATCAACTTCAAACTTGGCTTGTGTATCCATATGGGAGGGACAATGATCTGAATAGATTTTGGAGTCTCAAGGTCAAAGGTCAAGGTCATAGAGGTAATAAAACACATAAAAATGGCTCGTTCTCACGATAACTTAAGAACTATTTGACAGATCCACCTCAAACTTGGCACAGGTATGCATATTGGAGGGACAATGATCTGATTAGATTTTGGGGTCACAAGGTCAAAGGTCAAGGTCATAGAGGTAATAAAACATATAAAAATGGCTCGTTCTCGCGATAACTTAAGAACCATTTGACCTATCAACCTCAGACTGGGCACAGGTATGCATATGGGAGGGACAATGATCTGATTAGATTTTGGGGTCACAAGGTCAAAGGTCAAGGTCATAGAGGTAATAAAACATATAAAATGGCTCGTTCTCGTGATAACTTAAGAACCATTTGACCTATCAACCTCAGACTTGGCACAGGTATGCATATGGGAGGGACAATGAGCTGATTAGATTTTGGGGTCACAAGGTCAAAGTTCAAGGTCATAGAGTTAATAAAACACATAAAAATGGCTCGTTCTCGCGATAACTTAAGAACCATTTGACCTATCAACTTCAAACTTGGCACAGGTATGCATATGGGAGGGACAATGATCTGATTAGATTTTGGGGTCTCAAGGTCAAAGGTCAAACGTCATAGAGGTCATTATCTACATAGAAATGGTTCGTTCTTGTGATAACTCAGTCACCATTTGACGGTTCAACAAACTTGGCTCATGTATGCATATGGAAAGGGCAATGCTCTCATTAGATTTGGGGGTCACAAGGTCAAAGTTCAAGGTCAAAGATGTCATTGTATAAATGAAAATAAATCAACATAAAGTGCCATTTATTTCTGATTTGGTTATGGCGGAGGCATAAAGTTCGACCACGCGTGGTCGAAGATTCATCTAGTTTGTTGTTGTTGTTTTTTTTATTTAAATAAAATGTTTCTAATTTACATTTTCTTTCAGAAATCCTAACCAAGGCGTAATCATCAACAAGCCTAATGGACCCAATGTGTATCCCGGAGTGCCTAAGGATTACACTGCAGATGTAGGTATTTGAATTAGGTAGAAAGATAGGAGGAAAGAAAGAAAGAAAGATAGATAGATAGATAGATAGATAGATAGATAGATCATTAACAAGCCTAATGGACCCAATGTGTATCCCAGAGTGCCTAAGGACTACACTGCAGATGTGGGTATTTGAATTAGGTAGAGAGATAGAAGGAAAGAAAGAGAAATAGATGGATAGATAGATAGATGGATAGATAGGTAGATACTGAGGGATAGACGGAAGTAATCATCAACAAGCCTAACAGACCCAATGTGTATCCCAGAGTACGTAAGGACTACACTGCAAATGTAGCTATTTTGAAGGTAGAGAGAGAGAGAGATAGTTAATTGATTTATGTCATAATACAGATGTGAATATTGACATTTCTTTTTCATTTGTTCTGTTTATGTTATAGTTGTACTGGTATTGTGTAGACTGCGTTTTTGTTTTTAAGTATTTTGCTTTATATTAGGTAAATACAAGCACTATGTACACTTATACACCCATAAGGCCAGTCCACCAATGTTTTCTTATTTTATGCATGATCTGGATGGTCAGAGTCATAGAAGGTTGCCTGCATGGAAAGAAGGCAAAGGGAAGACTTCGTAAAGGCTTCTTAGATGATTTGATAGCAGAGTGTGGAGCAATAGGATATCAAGAGCTGAAACAGATGTCTCAAGAGTGTAGCACTTGGAGAGACATTTGTCATAAAAACTAATTGGTTACTGAACCTGTCAGTAAACTGACATATCACTATTGATGATGATAATGCATTTAGTTACTCCTGGAAACAGCCCTGGAGTTTTCCAGGAACTTTTCTGACCACAAATATTGTTTGCTTCAGTGTACTTAGATTCTGAATTCTGAATTACAAGGAATGCAGAACAGGTGAATGCATTAATAGTTTCACCAGGGTCTGGGATGGAAAAAATTTATTAGGGGGTGTTCAGATATGAGGCGATATGTCCCCACAACAAATCCCTGCAACATTTTTAGTGTTCAGATATGGCGCAGCATTGTGTTTTGTGGCACCACTTATTTTAATAAACGCACATTAATGTGTCAACTCTCAAATAAAACAGAACTTTGTCAAAACTTGCACAAACAAATTCATGACATATTTTGCGCTAACTTTTTAGGAATTTGATTGATGTGCTTATTTGCAGGCAGGCAGCAAAAAAAAAAATGTGTCCTGCCTTGTCGTTTGCCGCCTCATACCCCATAGACTTGTACATTAATATGTTGTGGGGATTTGTTGCGGGGACATGTCACCTCGTATCTGAACACCCTTTAATTAAACTTCAGTTCTGTTGGCCTGTTACTGCTATGTGCTTTGTAATGCAGGAATGCAACATTCGTCATACAAGGGATGTGGAAAACACAACGGACAGTGTCCTATTATTCTGTAGTGAAGAAGGTGATACATACACTATGAACATGACGGACAAAGAAAGCAGACAAAATAAACAACCCCTCATTCTACCCTTCACAATGGTTCTGGTAATCAAAAGAACATCCCTTCACTACTATTGTCTAAAATATGTGGAACAGATGTCACATGCATATTCACCTGGAACTACATGATTAAACATAATAGCTGTGAAGGGATGTTCTTTTGACTACCAGAACCATTGTGAAGGGTAGAATGAGAGGTTGTTTATTTTGTCCGCTTTCTTTGCCCGCCATGTTCATAGTGATACATCTGGTACATGTATCTCTCCAGTGGTTTGGCTTTCTAAGAATTCTACTGAAGACTGTCTTCTATTATTATACAGTCAGCACCTGTTCATGCTCTGTAGCCTATCCATTTGTATTGTTCTGTTGGGGTATGGGACTGCTTTATTATGGATAAATATTAGCCTGCAAACAACACCTATTCATGCATGTACATTGATGTGCACTGAATGTTAGTGTGGGTTGGCATACATTGTTGCTATACTGGGCAGGGGTGATACACTATTCAAATGACTCTTGAATATGCATGTGATTATGCACATTAGGCACTTTCCCCCCAGACGTGAGGGGTGAGCTTGTAGCTCCTCATTTTTAGTAACTGTCAAATACATGCACTAAACTTTGGTGGGATATATATTGAAAGGCTATGTAAGGGTATTAGTGTGAGCAGTGAGCAGGCAGGGCTGGTATACAGTTGGGGGCAGCTTTTCATAGAATAGAACTAAAGTGTAAGTAGAAGCTGAAAATAAATCAGCACTGAATTAAAATCAAATATTCATAAAGTTAATGAATTTATGAATAAAGTAATTAATATGTAAATTTTGGGTGGGTTTTCGCGAATAGATGCTGTCTACCAGCCCTGTTTATATTATCATAATTATTTATGTCAGCTGTTTCCGCTGGCATGATAATGATGATGGTATTTGCTATGTGGGCTGCATTTTCGACTCGAAATCAATAAATAAAGGGCTTCATGAATACCTCTGCTCAAAGGTGAGTTAAATGTGTTTGATGTGTACTTAATGATTCAAGCGAGATTTCTTATTTTTTAAATATTTTATTATGTATTCCGTGTTTCATTCTTCTCTAGTAATTGATCAAATAGGCTGTATAGTGGTTGTGATCAATATGTGTGGAATGAAGCGCCACTGTGAATGGTGGTTTTGTAATTTCTTGATAATACCATTAAATACAGCATGTACAAGGAATCATATTTTATGGTCAATTTGCTAATGAATACAGATAATTTTGAACTTGTTGCCAGTTTAAGTCATTTAAGGATTTTCATGTTTATCGCAAGCTCTCTTCCTGCTTTCTAGTTAATAATAAATTCTCATTCTGCTCAAGTAACATACATTTTTTAGAGTTTGAATCATCGAGCCAAACTACAAAATGTAATACAATGCACTTTGTAGTATTTGGGTCTTTGTGTGGTTTTGTTTTACTTTCCATAGAAATATGTACACTGTACACATGTAATACAGTGTACAAGTCAAGAAGAATTTAAAAAAAAAAAGTGAGGTCCTATTTTTATACTCATGTACGTATATCATGTGATATCAAATCACAATTCCGTAAAATCAGGAAGCAGTTTCTAGTACATACATTTGTTTAGCATTTAACACCTTGAGTACAAAAGTGCACTGATCTGTGGTTCTTGTCGAAATTAAGTCAGCTGTGAATAATAACATAACTTTGCAATTTCTGATGAAATCTCGTGACAAGTGTTTTTCATGTGGATTTGCATGGTTGAACTATTAATCCACCCTTCCATGTTGTGGGTTTCAAATACTGCATAGTGCAATACTGAATTTTGATACTGTTTAACCTATAGATGGATGTGATCTGTAATTACTTAAAACACATTGACAAAGTCAGTGAAGTTGAAGCTTTAAATGTTTTACTTGTAATGAAAAGAAGAATTAAAACTTGTCTCTTTGAAGGTATATTTTTTAAATGGTCTGGAAACTTAGGCACAGAAGTGATTTGATTTTAATTGCTGATACATATGCTTTTAATATTGAAATCATGATTAAAAGTCCGAATTCATTTGGTAGATCATAGATGGTATTTACAACCGTTTGTTCAGTGCTTTGCATGATATATCTCATTCCAAATATTCCCTTCCTCTTGTACTTTCGATAAGTGATAAAAAATGTGCAATAGTCACTTTTTATTTCATATATAATTTTTTCTTTCTTTCAGGATGTAAACCCAAAGAACTTCCTAGCCTTGCTTCAAGGAGAGAAGCCTCATTCATGTAGAAACTGCAGTGGGAAAACTTTAAACAGGTAAGTTGACATAAAGTTTACATAGTTCAAAAGATGTTTGCTGTTGATAAAACATTTTTTTTTTTCTAGTACTGTGAGTACAAATAATCATTGCATTTCATAATCGACAAGTTTTGTCATTTGTAATGTACTTATTGCATAAGTACATGTATTTGTATGTATTGTGAAGGTATTTGTATTTCTGAATGGTATGTGTAGTCAGATTGATGCCTGTATCCAGTGTTTAGTATAGTACATTTTAAATTTAGAGCTCTATAACACAAAACTCAGCAAATGATTATATGACTGATATGTGTGATCATTTGCATTGATCGCTGCATGCAATTAATTACAAAAAACTGAAATCAATTACTAACCTTTGTGTTGTGGGTGTTGTGGGGCCTCGATGTCGAACATTTTTTTATTTTCATAACACTTTTTGTTTGCCTTGCTGAACATTTACAAAAAGGAACTTATAAATGATGAATTGATCTATATTAAACTCAGACCTAAATAGATCATTGTAGTATACGCTGTCAAACTGTTATCTTAAGAAGTTGATAAGAACCTACAGTAACAATTTGTCAGATCTTTGGCAGGTCTTTGCCAAAGTCATTGTGACCACAGAGCAATCAAGCATGGAATAGATATGAGGTTGTATGAAGTCTCATGATCTGAGGGTAGTATCTTTTTTGGGGGGGTGGCATTCTTAAGGCTCAGAGATGCCGTAGCACTCCCAGGGGGAAAACCCCAGTATTTTTTTTTTCTCATTTGCCATGTCACCTAAGCATTAATGCACCAAAAAAGTACATGCTCTTTTGAATAAATGAGGGTTTTTCCAAAAATTGCGCAAACAAGCTTGTGATGTTGCACAAACTTTATAAAAATTTCATTGGTCCACACCTTTTATCACCAGGAGTCCAATATTATGCCATTTTGCCTCTTGAGGTTTTTTTTTCCCACCTCATATGATTAATTTGTAAAAAATAATAATAATAATGAAATAAAATAAAGTAAAATAAAAAAAATGAGGGGGTTTTACAGCAGGGTTTTTTTTCCACTTCATATGTTAACAAGCCTTTTATTTACAATGACAGCAGCAATCACAACCATTACTGTCAAAAACTGAAACCCTTCTATATGCATACTAAGACTGGTGGTAGGTTCTCTTTTTACTTCAGGTTTTATTTACTCTTGTGAGTTGTGAGGGTCAAAAAGAAGCCATCGCATCTATTGTTGTGCATTCTTCTTTATCGCTTTTTTTCTTTTCATTTACAGTGACAGCAATGATCATATCTTTGTGTATTTTGCTGATCATGGTGCACCAGATCTGATTGCCTTCCCTGAGGGAGAGGTATTGTGATTTAATTTTAATTTGATTCAATAACATTCACATACTGACAAACAAATCTAACATACACATACATGCCACATTGACATCAATGCTCATACATCCTTTATCTACTTGTACCATATTTTGCTTACCACAGGCTACCAAGGTCCCGTCACATAAAACTTACCATTAAAGCGCACATTCTAAGAAAATCACAAATATGGCAGATAATGTATCACTAAAAACTGCCAAGTTAGCAGATAGCAATCGTATCGGTTTAACGTCAACTACGTATCATGTAATTAAAAAATTAAAACAAATAAAACCACCTCCCAGCATCTGTGACATACGAGTGATTTGCCAGAAAAATAACGATGTTTCAATGACAAAATGGGCCAATCCTGTACAAGCAGACGACGTCCCATAAAGAATGAACATAATTGCAGTGCAGTTATTTCTCAAATTATAAAGAATTTAGTGTACTCAAATGTGTCCATATTTCAAACCATAAAAAGGGAAGTAAAACCAATTCCAGTTACTGAAATTTTTTGTTTGTAAATAAGGGTTAATGAACAATCAAAGAAACCACACTTTCAAATTGAAAAGCCCGCTGATTGCAAGGACGGTATTTATCTCATTTGAAACGCCCGCCGAACATAGAGCGGTGTATGCAGCTGCAAATGCAATGGCGTCTATATTTTTTTACAAGCAACTGATTACTTTATTCTTTTAACGCTCCATTTTCCATTCCAATAAACCCATACACGGGATTTAGAGTGAGGCAATAGATAAAAACATTCAGACGAATGCTAGTACTGTGAGAGAAATAACTGAAGAGAAAATGACAAAACAGGTACTGAAAATGTGTGAGATCTTATGGGACATCGTCTGCTTGTGCAATTAAAGTCCTACCTGTGATGTCACACATCTCACATTTTTTTGTTGAGCTGAAAGTTAATGCATGTATGAAGTCAAAATGAATGGTTCATCTTTTATCATTTGTAGGTGGATAGGTCAGACTTAATGAAGGCCCTGAAAAAGATGCACAAACATGAGAAGTTTGGAAAGGTAAATGTATCCAGTTTTTATTTGTCATTAACGTGGAAGAAATGTTGCAACACTGTAAAAGTTCGGTATAGAAATTCTCAGCATCTAGCACAATATTTTTCCTTGTTTATGCATTTGTCAATAATGTTCTTTTTTCAGTTTAATTTTTGAACAATGTGAAAGCTCAGTGACATGATTTTTGGTACATGCACATGCGTATGTGTTTAAAAGCTTATTTTCAAAATCATAAAAAACAGTGAAGAGTATTGTCAAAGTACAAATGTGAAAATTTTTCTTTGCTGTCCTCTTACATCTTTCCACAAAGAGTTCAAGGGAATCTCCCTCTGTTTTCTCTGACTAATACGGGGCACTTTCTTTCCCTGACTGTTACTTTTGTAGCTTGTATTCTACCTGGAAGCCTGTGAGAGTGGTTCCATGTTTGAAGGGATGTCAGAGAACCTCAACATCTATGCCACCACCGCAGCCAACCCAGATGAGTCTTCCTGGGGTGTCTACTGTGATAACCCTCTGGATAACTGCCTGGGAGACGAGTACAGCATCCATTGGATGGAGGACTCCGATGTGGTAAGGAGAACAATAATGATGATGGTGATATGCTGTAGATTATGATGATGTTGAAAATTGCTGGTGGTATTGAGGAGGAGGAGGAGGATGGTGATGATGATGGTGGTGGTGGTGGTGATGATTTGGGAACCTGAATTACAAGCTTTGCTTTCCTATGTTTCCCCTGCAATACCAATGCAGCTAGCATTTAATTTATTTGCTTGCTTGAAATTTAAATGATACATATGCATTTACTGAATTTATGTTCACAATTACAGTATTCTTGATTGTTATTTTATTTTATACTCACATTAATTTTTGTAAAGTGAAAATCATTGAAATAATTATTTGCTGTCACTGCTGTTATTGTGAAAATAATAGTAAATGGAATGAAATGAAAATGATGGCATTGGTAATGATGATGTTGATGTTGGTGGTGGTGATGATGACAATGATGATGTTGTTGATTGATGATGATGGATGATGATGTTGACGGTGATGGTGGTGGTGAGGGTGGTTGTGATGATGATGATGGAGTTGAGAATGGTACCTAGTCTCCCTGGGGTGTCTTAACCCCCTTAATGGCTGCCTTGGAGATGAGTAAAGTACCATGGAAGATTCTGATCTGGTGAGGCATTAGGGAATGAGATCAGTGAAGGTTGTTGCGCTGATGATGATGATGGTATGGGGGGGGGGGGGGAGGGGAGAGGATGTGGATGATGGGGATGCTGTTGGTGGTAGGGATGATTATAATAGTGGTGATGATGATGGTGGTGGAGATGATGGTGGTGGTGGTGGTAGTGGTGATAATGATCATAATGATGGTATTGATGATAGTGATAGGTTGGTTAAATGTTGATGATGACAATGATTGAAGTGGTGATGGTGATGGTAATGATAGAGATGATGTTGATGGTGGTGGTGATGGGGTTATTTATAATAGTGATAGTGGTTGTGTGATAGTGATGGTAATGGTTGTGATTGTGGTGCTGATGCTGCTGGTGATGATAATTTTGATGCAATAACAATGATGAGGATGATGCTGATATTAATGTTAGAGATGATGTTGATGTAATGTTAGTAGAGATGATGGTGATGATAGTAATGATGATGGGGGTAAGGAGATTTGTAATGATGATGATGATGGTGGTGATAATGATGAAAAAAATTATTGTTTATGAGCAAGTGTGAACATCCCAAAAGTCAGTCAAAGTTTGGGGAACTCTCAAGTTATTTTGCACCTTTGATTTGCTTATTGTAGGAGGACTTGCACATCGAGTCGCTGAAGAAGCAGTTCCGCATCGTGAAGACTGAAACCCAAAAGAGTCACCCTCAGGAGTATGGCAACCTCACCATGTCCTTGGGTTCTGTCAGTGAGTACCAGGGCGGTAGTCAGGGACAAATGCACATTGTCAAGGATGCAGTGCGTGAGAAGATTCCTCTTAGCCAGGTAAGTAACATGAAAACATTTTGACAGCAGAGCTTTGTTTCATCTTACTGCCTAGAAAGCAAGTGTATGCATTGAAGTAAACAAGCAGGGGATATGATGTTCTAAATCTGTCCGAAAGATGAAGATTATTGAGGATTGATATCTTTACCATCTTTTTCATTGAGCTTCCAGACAATAATATATTTTAATCCCTACTGATTGCAGTCATTTTTGATAATTAGATTTTATTCAGCTTGGACTTGTACATGTGCCTTCATGTAGATGACTATGTTGTATCATCCAAACTACACCAAGAGAAAGAAGTTAGCCCTTTGTGTGTACTACTTGTTGTGAGGGGGTAACAATATTGAATTCAGTGATTCTGCTTATATGTCGGTATTCACTGTTAATTTGTCTTGTTTTAGCTTGATCTTGTACCATCACGCGAGGTTGAGATGACCATGTTGTACCGTCGTCTAATGAAGACTACCCATCCGACAGACAGGGATGCTATACTCAAGAAAATCATGGCTTTGACTCGGGTAAGCTGGCGTTAGATGTGTGTTTGGAGCCAGAAAGCCGTTAACTCAAAAGATTTAACACAGTAAACGCCCTTCTGGCTCTGAACAGATGATACATAAGCCTTGTCAAGTTATCAAATTCTCATCGTAGATGAGCTTTCAAAAGGGAGCAGTTGTGCCATGTGAATTAAATGGCTTTGGTGCAGAAAGTGTAGAAAGGTTGCATCTGTATGTGTTTTGAAAGAGCTGTTATACACTTACCTCTTGAAATATACCATATCTTAGTCATATAATAATAATAATAATAATAATAAACTATTAGCGCAGAAACTATGTCTATATATATATATATACTGCATTGCAAGAGCTCCTAAATGCCTCTGCTTTTTGCTGCATGCATATTTGAAAACGAATGCATATTTAAAACAAAGATGGCAGATGGATAAAAAAGAATGGGTACCTGCTATTTGAAGCATGTACTATATCTTCTGAGATGGTGGTGTGATACAAAAAATGACAAATAAATGACCAATACTTTCAAGCACCAATACACATATTTGCAGTTATCATGTACATTTACTTAAAAATTATTTTTGAAAAATTCGTGATAAATCTCCTATATAAATAGGATAATTTTGTAAATTATTGTAGCAATACTTGCGTCCTAAAAAGAGATCTTTCATTTGAATCTTAATGCTTCGTCCTCACAGACTCAGCGTGACATCATCCAGACCATGAGGTCAATCATCCAGTCCGTGACCTCTGACCCTCAGGCCATTGAAGCTCATCTCCGACGTCCAGAGCAGCTGACCATCATGAGCCCTGATTGCTATCATAGCTCTGTCAAGCTCTTCTCTGACAAGTGCTACAGGCTTGGACAGGTACTGCTAGCAATCTGTGCACTGATATATTTGTTTGCAGAGATGCCAATTGTTTATTTCTTGAAGTATTTTATGCTTCTATAAAAAAAAATTACTGCAGGTTTTATGGGAAATATATGCAGAAAAGGTGAAAATACTGGTTTTTTTGGGGGGATCTGGTTTTTTTTTTTTCCCATCCAAAATGCCCCTTTTCATCCCTGAAAATACTGTAATACCTTTCAGAAGGTTAGCATTTCTGTGTCTATGTCAAAGAGAAGCTAGAGTTCTGGGGATTCTAATTATTTTTATGTTTGGAAGAATATCATAATTGAAATATTGCTTGAAAAGGATTGCTCTTCAAATCTCTTCTCATATTTGAAACATGGCCAAAACATGTGCTTATTTACCATTGCTGTGTACAGTGCCTCTGCTTCTCATCAAGATCAAGTTGATTTGCCAGTTCTTTCATACAGAAATCACTTGACAAAAATTGATGGCTCATGGCTCGTATTCATGAAGGTACATTTAGTCCACTGATTTAGAGAACCCAGAAATTAACTTCTCATATTCTTGACAGAATATGAAATGAAAGAGCCGAAATTGTGTCATTGTGTATTATAATGAAAATTATGATGTATTACTATCTGTATATTATATATATATATTACATATATGTACAGGGGAAACTCGGTATAACGAGGTCGTCGGGACCCAAGGCTTCTCCTATAGCCGTTACCTCGTTATATTAGAACATACAAAAAAATGCACATATGGGACTACATGTACTCTAATGAATGTACAGAGGTCTCTTGCCCCCATTTACGAACTCTTTGTACAGCTGCAAAAGCACATCCTCTGATCTAGCTAATAAAATTGAGGATTATATCGGAAAGTTTGTTAAAAGTATTAATTTCAGACGCTATTACGAGTAAGTCCGTCACTCCTGTGAGCTTATAAATATTTATACGAAAGCTTGTCGAAGGCACTAGTGCTACTACTACGTATCTCACCACGATAGCTAGCGCATACCTATACCTTCGTAGTCGCTCTTCGCTAGGTATGAAAAATAGTCAGGCTCATTGTTGCGGGCTGTACTATGATACAAATAAAAACACGCATTCCACATGCCAGTCAGCATGATGCAATATCGCTGGCCAGATTTGTGTGTGGTTGCTGCCAGGCGTTCCTGCTTTCTCAGCTGTTTTTTGAGCTCGCTCGTTATAACAGGAATGATTATCATCTTGTTTAAGGGGCTTGAGATTTAGCTCATTATATCAGATATCTTGTTATAGCCAACCTCTTCATAACAGATTCATGCTGCCATAGACTTACACGCAAGTAAATTTGGACTGTGAAAAAACCCTCGTTATAGCCGTTATCCTGTTATAGCTCGTTATGTCGAGATTTCCCCCTGTATTATGAAATGCACTTGCAAAGACTGGATTCTTTTCATTTATTCATTCTGCTACAAAATTGCAACTTCTTAAAATTTTGTTTGGATTATCATTTACCAGTTCAGATGATGCTTCTGACTTTGGCAGCATGTATAAGGATATATTTATATTTTGGTGCAGCATTATACAATATGATTCAGTCTTGGTGATTCACTTTTGCAATTGTCTCTTCTGATATTTTTCTTTTTCCAGAACGACTATGCTATGGGCATTGTATATGCCTTCGCCAACATGTGTAATGAGAACATCCAACAAGATGAGTGAGTAGTTTATTCTTAGTATTAAGCTTGAATGGGACTGATAAATTTAGAGGATTAATGCTAATGAGTGTAAATTATTGGTAAGTTACCTTCTGAAAAACAGAAATATTATGGATTGTGACACTTATTTTTCACAAGAAGATTTCATTTATTATGTTGTCAATCTATAGAAGTTACCAATGGCATGTTTTATACAATGGCCCCCCCCCCCAATATCTACTAGATATTTACATAGAAATTGAAACATTTTTCTCTTTGTTATAATTCACTTTGTTTACCCAGGATCTTGGATGCCATCAAGAGTGTCTGCTAAGATGACCATCTGCTGATCTGATGATGCCTCTTTAACTTGCTCTGATAGAAGGGCAATTCCACATTGGAAGCACAAAATGCATATGATTTAAGTGGCACAATTTTCAGTTAATTCCGTTATTGAGGTACATATACCACAATATCATGAATATAAAATGTTGAAGTGAAAGAATGTGCATATTTGCTGCAGAGTGTAAAAAGGAGAGGGGGGGGGGGGGGGCAGAATTCGAAATTTGGCACAAAAACTCTAAAAAAAACGTGATTTGTAATTCCTTTTTAACGTGGAATTGCCCAGAAGTCTATTTTGTTAAACTGAAAATACATATAGCTGCAACTTCTATGCTCATTTTGATTGGAGTCTTTCATGAAAGGCCTTGAAATTATTTTTTGTAAAATCCTTTAGCTTTAATTCATTTTTAAAGAAATTTAAGGTTACCTTTTGTAGAATTTATTTTTGTGGCATGAGATTTTGTATTCAAAAGCATTTTTGAAATAAGGAATGTCTAATGTAAATGTGACTGAAAAAGAAGCAGATAATGAGTATACTGTGATATTAGAAAAATGTAGTTTACAATTACTGATATCATTCTGAAACTTTTTTTCAACAAATCTATAAATCTGAGAGGTTGTAGAAATTATAAAATATTATAAACTTCTTGGTATTTTTGCTTAATGACCATGTTTTCATATATCGTACTAGTGTACTGTAATTGTACAGTGTGTTAAAAACATTTGGTCTAGATTTGTATGAATATCCTTGAATATAGATCAAAATATGTGTGTAAAATATGTGTGTCCCAGTAATTAATACCACTCCATTGCACCTGTTGTTTTGGGGTTTTTTTGCCCTCCAGAGTCATCATTAATGATTCATGACTCTGGGTTGAAAGAGCAATGCACAATTCAGTTGTCATGCTCTGAACACACACAGTGTGTGACCTCATCTAATTATGAATATTTAATGAAGAAAAATTCACAAAAACCTGGTCACATTGTGAGTTTTGGCTTTCAAGTTATCAAATGTCCTAGTACATAATCAGTACCACAATCATGTTACAAATTTTGATAAGATGTTTTTTTTAGTACTGAAATGAAAACTTGATATTATTAATAAAATAATATATCGTGATAAAATAGATCTGGAGATTACCTTATCTTTGTCTTTGTAGAATTGAAAAGGAATTTCATAAATTTACAAATATATAAAAGTTAAATATTCACACAATTTACTACAATAAATCTTTATTACATTTTCTTATGAATGCATTTAATAATTTGTCATCTGTACCCAAATTCATGTTTATTAAACATGACATTTTACATTCTGTTTATAAATGACTATACATGTACATATAATGTAAATACACAAATTTACAACACAAACAAAGTGCAATTAACATAATACTTTGCATAAACCCAACACCTATAATAAATAAACAAAGCCATAATGAACAAAGATACCATAATACACATACTTCACATTTTTGTACAATTCGGAGATAATCTCACATACATGCCATGCAACATAAAGATTCATTTAATGAAATGAAAAAGGATTTTGAAATAAAAGCTCAATGTCAATTTCCAAATTTCAACATTTTAGAAAATGCCTGAAAGTGCTCAAATAGAATCCCAATTCTGTTCGGTATTTTTGTTTTTCCTCTAGCTATACATTTACAAGGCAGCTGGAAAAGTAAATTCGGCTTTAGAATATACCTCCAGTGGGTTAGTGCTTTATTTGAAGGCAGTATTTGAATTAAATGTCAAACTCTACATCTATTGTCTAATGATAATTACACGATACATATGAGTGAATGAATACAAAATAATACAAGAGTTCAAATATTAATTTCAGTACAGGCTTGAAAAGATTAAGTACGGATAATAACAGATCCCGTTTGCAAATAACACAAACAGTATTTATGATTTTTGGAAAGTGAAAATCCATGAAATCAAATTATTTTCTAATTCAAGTTTATATCCTGATTGTGAATTCCACTTTTTGTCAATATAGGGACAAAATATAACTCAGTAAAATAATTAAATCTTTTGTTGTTTTCTTTTGTTGTACAATTAATGTTAATATTTTTCCTTCACTATGAAAATGTTCGTGATCAAGCTCGCACATTTTTGCATGAATGCATACAGGCTTTAAGTTTAATTTGATACAATCACACACATAACACAACAAGACAGAAAAGAAAAAAGAAAAGGGATGAACACAGCCCAGCACATCTACTAATATTTTGCCATTTTTAGCTCCATTGCATATAAACCCACAGCAATATGAATACTAGGAAAAATACAGTAGTAAGCCTACTTTTGCTCGTATTTGAAAAACCTTACATTTTTCAATCCTAAATGCCATTTTTCATATTTTTCCCCCCAATATTCTCACATTGATATTAAAAAGTATCAATGTAGGCACATTTTTAGAAACTATGTACATGTATATGTCTTATTAATATCATGTGTTGTATTTTATGACTTGGCAATGAGTTTTTAATGTACATGTAGCAAAGTGTTTGAAAACATGTACCATACATATATTATATACATGAATGCTGCTTTAGAATTCATGCCTTTAAATTCAAGAAATTCAAGATAGTAAGCTACAACCCCCACAGGCAGAGAAATATAGTAGAAAATCTTCATAGACCTATACATGTGGAATGAGTGCCCATGAGAATATCCATAATACATGTAATTCTTCTTACTGCAACATTTTTTAATGTCAAAATCTTGGATGTAATTGAAGAAGTTCCCATAAAACCCTCGCTTCTGCACTTCAGAGCTTGCAGTCCTCCTATGTATCCCCGGGTACCCATTTACTGCAACATGGTTAAGAGTAGCATATGCAGATTAATACCTTGCCAGAGGACATGAGTGCCCTTCTGGAGCTTGGGCCAAGAACCACATGACTACAACACCTCTACTAGAACTTTAGAATGTTAATAACAGTCATAAACAGAAAGTAAATCGAAAGACATTCTATACCTACATACACGTTGTAGATAGACTTTGGAAGCCTCTCAATATAAAATTATCTCTACAGCTCTAATACATCACATATCACAGATTTTCAAACACATGTAGACCTATACATGCACTTTTGTTTTTAGTCCTTGTGTTAACGGGATATGATTAACATGTATATATAAAACAGATCTTTATAAAAGATTATTTACACCATAAACCAATGACTGTCGTAGCACTGCTTGCAGGCATTTATTCCTTCAAAGCAACGGATCATTGCTGCTGTATCTTTTGATAGCTGCTTAATTTTAGAAGTCTAGATCACAAAATGGCAGTCTACAACCAATTACCCCTCTAAGAAACCTGACGGTTTGATCTACACTTCTCATCAAATGGACACAAGACAATTTGAAATTTAAAAGTAGAGTAACTATAATCACAATCATGATGTGAGTGTGCATATACTTCCATTGTCTAAATTATGGACACTGTATCAAATGCATTTCTCTATAAGAATGACTTGTGGAAATGCCCAAACTGCTCAAGTTTAACCATGTAATGATCTGTAGTGTTCATGTTTTAAGTACCAAGATGCATAACTAAAACCGTCATTTAGCAATGAAATAAAAGAAGAGGACCCACTTTTCATGAAAATTTCAAAATAAATACAGGGGGTATAAAAAGTGGGCTCTAGTCGTCATTGTGCCTTCTTAATATCCTATAATGTGGTGCATTTTTGTTAAAATTACAGTAATGAATGATGACAAGTGGACTCTTTTTCTTCAAAGTGTATACAAACACTGATCTCTTTATCCTTTTTGTGCATTTTAAGAGAAACCCCATTTCATGATTCTATTTACCAAACTAAGACAATTCTTGATAAATCTTAAGATAAAATGTGAGTGCACAGTATTAAGATGAAACATGTTATCTATTGGTCGGGATCCTTTGGGGCATTACACATGCATACTGCCAGAGCAGTTCCCCAGTCCTGCGAAGACCACTGCTCCTCAGATGTAATTGCTACTGCAGCAGTATCCTTCCACTTGACTGCTTGAAGAACTGTGGAGCTTTCCATCACTTCTTGGTCTCTGTTCAAAGCTGCACTTGATTCCTGAAGAAAGACTTACTTCCCACCAAAGACAAGAATCCACTCTCTTGTGAGCTTCCAGCACGGTATATCTATGCTGTTCAAAATATGTACACAAACCCATGCTTTTCATGGAAGTTCAGTGGTGGATCATATGTCGCCTTTTCCAAGGGATCCTTTAGTTTGGTTGCATTTCTGTTTGTCAAGTTCCAAGCTAGATCTGCGTCATGGATCGACCGTTTCCAGTCTTGGGCTTTCCTAGACGTTCTCTGCTGTCTGCCATTGAATTGGCTGAGTTGTTGTGTTGTTGCGCCTGCACCATGCGCCGTTTGTTGTTCTTCTTGGCCAGTTTCGTCATGTCTTCTGTAAACATGTCTCCGGTCCTTAAAGCAGAGATGAGGTCATCAAACTCGCCATCGCCATTGCCGTTGCCCTTTCCTTTCCCTTTCAGGCCTTTTATTTTCCTCGTGTTTGCTCTCTGCAAAATCCATGAGAAAAGATGAGATAAGATGCCATTTTGTTTGAGGAAATGAACGAAGGAGAATCTGACATATAAATTGCCATAACTTAAAGTGTCACTCTGAATTTCATGAAATGGGACCCTGGCCCACAATTCTACAATATAATGCTTTAATCAAACACACCTTGGATTTCCCTTAAAGACATTGGTTAACATTGTTATGATTTTAAAAAATCTTGTTTTGTTACTTGAAAATGGGATAAACATAAGGGTTATAGTGTAAAAATACCAGTCTGAAAGTTTCAAAGTATAATATCCACAGGAAGTATTTTTAAATATCAAAAATGTGAACCAATGTTTGAAAAATATACGAGGGTCGGTTGCACAGAATAGACATAAGGAGTGCGCATGCGCGTATGACTCACCTTACCGTACTGTGTGTATTGGCGTATCACGCTGCGGGAGGCACATAACGGCATTTTCAAATTCAAGCAAAGTGGTCCTCTTAGTGATTGTCTCGTGAGACGAAGGATAATAAAATCGCCGTTTGCGTCTAACTTACACTTTTTCATTCAATTTTATGGTTGGTTTCAGTGTTTTTGAGTACAAATACAAGTACTCATACACATGTTTCATCTTAGTTTGAGAATTTTTTAAATCAGCTACTCACAAAGTTAGCCAATGCCTTTAATAAATATTTCCTGTGCATGACTGGCTAGTGAAAAGGTACAGTTTTCTAAGCAGACAGTAATGAAAGTAAGCAGACAGTAATGAAAGCCAATGTCTAAAGCAAAATAGAGAGATCTAAAAATTTAATGTCATACCTCCTTCTCCATCTTTGCTCTTCTTTCATCTTCCTCCTTCTTTCTCCTGATGTTTTCATTGTCTGTCTTGGCTTCTTGGAATGACTGAAGGAAGACATCAAACGTCCCAAAGAGTTCCTCTGGCGTTGTCTTCGCTGGATCCTCTCCAAAGGACTTGGCTACTTTCTCAAACTGAGGATAAATTCATAGATAGATTCATACACAAAATAAGAATACTATTAGGAGAAGGGAATTCACAACCGGGCCCCATTTCATGAAACTTGTTATCAGTATCAACTGCCACATTTCTACGACAAATGTGCTCTCAGCCAATCAGGTGCAAGGATTTCAGTAACTTATAGCAGTTATTGCAACTTGTTAACAAGTCTTATGAAATGGTGCCCTGGTTGACTTTTTCCAGTAACTGCTTTAACAGGAACCATAACTCCCTATTAGTTATGGATTGAAACCCAAGAATGTTACTCAGTTGAGAGTGTACAGTGTGAGTCAGTAAAAATGAAAGCCATATTCACACTCAAATATTTGAAAAACAAACAAAAAAAATGGCTGCAGTGTATTATAGCGGTATGACGGCAGATAACCTCTTTGATTTGATCTAAATGTGATCATGGATAACTGAGCACTGATCATTATTATAAGGCATTTCCAAATCATCTTTGCTCAAGTTTGTGTAAACTCACAATGCAGGTGATGTGGTGGGGGGGGGGGGGGGGGGGGGGGGGGGGGGGGGGGGGAATACATCATATTTCTTGTCACAAGAGTTGTACTGCATACTATCACTATGAACATGGCGGACAAAGAAAGCGGACAAAATAAACAACCTCTCATTCTACCCTTCACAATGGTTCTGGTAGTCAAAAGAACATCCCTTCACAGCTATTATGTTTAATCCTGTAGTTCCAGGTGAATATGCATGTGACACCTGTTCCACATATTTTAGACAATAGCAGTGAAGGGATGTTCTTTTGACTACCAGAACCATTGTGAAGGGTAGAATGAGGGGTTGTTTATTTTGTCCGCTTTCTTTGTCCGTCATGTTCATAGTGTATACACATCCCTGTACTTAGTTTCAAATGTACCAAAACAACATTAAATGCACCACATGCATAAATAATATCACTGAATACCCAACACATCTGAAAAAGAATGCATTTATAACATCAATGAATAAATACATGTGTTTACTGGTAACTTCGTACACATACAGTGATATTCCTACACTGGCAAAACTGCTGATATGGTTGCACTTACTGTAAAACGAGAAACTTAAGCATGCCTAAAAGTTAATAATTTGACTTTGATGAGAGCTACAAGGTACATACCTTTGCCTTGGCATCCACCAGAAGGTCTTGAACTTTATCAAAGTTGATGGAGGCGAGAGTCTTGAAGTCACTCATCACCGAGATAAACTTATCATGCTTCTCAGTCTTTGGTTTCTTCTTCTGATACTCTAACTCCTGTTTGAAGATAACAGATTTGAAAAATAAGAACATATTTTTCTTTTTTTAAAGAAGATATATTTGACATCAGAATTTTACATCTTTATGAAAGGTACTGAAGAGTACTAAAAACAATGATATTCTATTTCCTGTTTGAAGATAATCAAAATAATATTTGTAAATTTATCACCTGATTTGGAGAAAAACAGACTTGAAAACTTTAAGAACTGTGACAAGGAATAAACTCAAAGTACTGGTAGAGGGCTGAATTTAGAGAGAAACTAAAAGACTACAAAATTTCATAAAAATTGCTAGATTGTTGAAAACCACAGTATAAATCTTGCTAAAAACAGGTCAAAGTTTCAAACGAAACTTGAAATACTACTCACCGTTTCAACTCCTTTCAGACCCTGACCAATTTGAGCTATTTCTTTCTCAAGTTCTACAAGGCTGGAATAAAAAAATCATAGAATAGGGTTAGAATACAGACTTACAAGGCACAAAGTGTAAAACTGCTTTAAAAATAAATTCACAAAGCTAGAAACAACAACCACACATACCTCATCTTAAATATCCCATACAGAATAGTTCATATCTTCTTCTTCTTCTTCTTCTTCTTCTTCTGTATCCTTCCTCCGTTGTTTTCGGAGATCCACAGTAAACAACTACTGCTATAGTTAAAATATGACGTAGACATCTGGTTTAATAAGAACTCAGCGACATGAGAGTATGGCGGTGCGAGAGAGGTGCATTTTGTGCAAGAATTTTAAAATAAGGAGGTTAAGGGTGTTTCTGGCTGTGAGGGGGAGGGATATTTCAGGAAGGAAGAGAACAGAGAGAGTGAATTGCAAAGGGTCATTTTCATTGAAATACTCTGCAACGGTTGTTAGATCATCTTCCTCAGCGATGCATTCCTGAAGCATCCTTCTGTGGTGGGTGAGAATGGTGCATTCCGCAATAAAGTGGATTACATTCTCCACAGCTGAGCTCTTGCATAGGTCGCAGGTGTTTGACGCACTTTGCTGTATTGTAAATAATCTTGCCTTGGTTGGATATGTCTGGCAGGACAGTTGGGCTCTCACGTATATAGCTTCTCTTAGGAGAGGGCTTGAAATTTGGTTTGGATAACTCCTGTTCTTATCTTGTGGAATCCTTCCGGTCCAAAAGCCCAGAGTAGACTTGCTCAAAATTGCAGCTTCAAGGGCGGTGTGATGTTGCTTGCATATGCTACCAGTGACTAGTTTCTTCCATTCTTTATACGAGAGAGGGGCACTTAAGAGGGTGTTGAGGTTTGGGAGGTGATATCTGCTTAGAGTTTTGTATGCAAGACAGAACAAAAAACTCATTCCTTTTATTGAACTACAAAGAATATATGTATACTTACTTGACTTTGGAAGCTATCTTAACATGAGGCATCTCTTCTTCAAGTTTTACTACATCAGGGAACTACAGAATAAGAATGAAGAAAATACTTTAAAATCAGTGAGATGTTGTGATTATCAATCTGTGAGAGATACTTTATTCATTTTCATCAGGTTTTATTCAATTTGTGGTAATTATTAATCATAGCTTACAAGAATGACTAAATTGTCACTTTCATCCTTACCACTATTGTTATCCATATCATCATCAGCATCATCCTCATCATCATCCTCCTCCCCATCATCATTATTATCATCATCACTACTAATACAACCACCACCATCATCATCATCACTTATCATCACCATCATCCTTGTCATTCTCACCATCACAATCATCATCACCATCATCATCACCACCATCACCACCATCATCATATCATCACATCATCATCATCATCATCCTATTTTCTCACCTTCTTCTCTAGCATCTCAATCAGATAGTGGAGGAGCGTCACGTTCCTATTTGAGCTTGACTTAGTGTCCATGATCTTGTTCAAGCTACCAACTTTGAACCCTGAAGCATTTCCCCTTGCTCCCCTGTTCATGTAGTTACCAAATGCCAAGACAATCTCCAGTATCTTCTTTAACCTCTTACTATTTGCTACTTCCTTAGATGCTTTCAATACAGCTGCAGAAATAAAATGAAATAGCTGACATTGCTTCAAGGTACTCTTTGAAATGATTAATAGGAAGTATTACGAATGGCAAACAGACAAGAAAACAAATACCGAGCAAAAAATTTCTGAAATAAGGAATTAACTGGTAATTGAAAGCAAATCCTAAACATTAAAAAAATATATTCACTTAAAAGGAGTATCAGATTTTTTTATATTCAATAAAACCTTTAACTATTATACAATTGATTTCTAGATAAGATCACAAACACTGAAAAATTCAAACATCATATGAGAAATACAATGCATTAGTCACCAATGTGAAACAATAACGGCTTTTTCAGATATGAAGCAGAAAATCATCGGGGTAAACCCTGCATTTTTATGTGTGTACAAATGAACAGCAAAGAAGAATAAAAAAACGCCAAGTCAAGATGCATATTTTTTGCCTCTTGGCAGCAAAAAGCTATGGACCAATCAAATTTTCAAAAGTTAGCAAAAAATACGATGTCATGTGTTTGCCTGCGCAATGGTAGGCAAAACTCTCTTTTATTTGAGCACTGACGCGTTGATACGTGTTCATTGTCATAAGTGGCGTGGTTTACCAGGCCATATGTGGACAATAAAAAACAAAAAAAAACATGGAGCTTTCCCTCTTCATATTTGAATGAGCCTTTACTCAATATCATATAATCAATCAGAACATGCACTGGTACCTAAGGCAGGAATTCCCTCATAAAATCATAAAAACAAACCATGCATTATCACTGACCTTCAACCTTTGGTTTGACCTCGCCTATTCTCTCCTGGAATCTCTTCTTGAAGAAGAGACATTTTAACCTCTGCTCGTAGTGGTCAATCTTGCTCATCTCAAAGAGGAAACGATCTGCCCTGGCCATGTTGTCTTTCTCCTTCTCATGTTCCTTCAACAGGCTGGTTTCTTCAGGGGTAGGCACATACTTCAGTAGCTGTAAGGATTTGAGCAAAAAGAAAGACACTGTTTCATTTTTCATGCATGACTTTAACATGAGTGCACCTAGTTTGGACATTTCAGCATTTTCCTTTGCCTAGAAGGGGTAATTGAGCTAATCATTATTCGCATCTCCAGTCAAGTGTTTGAATCACTGGACCACAACACCTCTAAAATCTCAAAGGAACAAGAAATTCGTAATCCAAAGAAGGCATCAGCATACCTGTTCTACCATGTCCTTGGGAAGGCTCTCTGCAGAGTCCATGGAAAGAAGAGCTCTGTGGATATCAGCATTGGTCATTTTGAGTTTGGAGAGTAGGATGGTACAGTTCTGAGCCCGTCGGCCATCGATGAGGGACAGTTCCTTCGGCTTTTGGGACTTGATGCTACCCGTGATTTCTTCTCCCCGGTCCGTCTCGTCACCCTTCTTCTGGTAGGCTGAGAAGGTGTTGTCAAACTCACGCAGGTCGAGCACTTTGAAGACCTGTAGGACAGGGAGAGTGGGAGGATCATTTGATAAGAAGGTTTAATGGCATGAAAATGCCTTATCAGGAATCTCCTCTCTGGCAGAACTCATGATTCATAGCTCATTAGTCTGTTCCTAAGAAGTGTTCCCACATCAGCATCTCCATTCAATGGATAGTCACCTTTGAGACAGTTAACTAGAGACTTGTCACAATAGTAGCTAGTAATCATCATCATCATCATGGTCATCATCATCATTACCATTACACGATGATCATCTCATCTGTGACTATTATCGTCATCATCATCATGATCACCAGCCCCACCATCATCACAATCATCATCATCATCATCATCTACAACGACATATAAATCATCACCATCATCAATTCGATCACCAAAAAGTTAAAATTAAAAACCACCATCACAATAATTATCATGCTATCATTCCCACAATCAGTATCATCATCAATAGTACCCTCACAATCATTACCACCACTGTCATCCTGATCACTAAGTACCATCATCACCATCCTCACCATCATCTTACCTTAACGTCATCCAGATCTTGCCAGATGGTCCCCTGGATCTTCATGTCAGGCAGTTTGGACCAGTTGAATGACTTGAGTGGGTTGGAAGGTTTGGGCAGATCTCTCTTCTTCGCTGGGACCGACATACCACCGATGGGTGGTACACCAGGCATACCTGTCACAGGCAGGAAGAACCATTGAAATAATGAGATGAAAGAGTAAAGGAAGAGGAAGAAGTGGCATCACCTTGTAATCCTAAAGCAACGTTTTCACTGGCACGCGAACGTTTTGCAAAGGATGCGAATGTCAAGAAAATGATAAAAATCTAACATTCACATTTTATACCCCTAAACTCACCAAACTTTCACATACAGGTAAGGTTTGGGAGCATTGTCATTTAGTGTTCTTAGAATGCAGGAAATGTATGCAAAAATTAAAAACTTTTTTGCCGAACTAAAAACAAACACTGGCGACGCTTCCCAACCACCACAAAAGTTTGGTGAACTTCTGGAGCATAAAATGCAAATGTTGGACTTTCGACATTCACATCCTTCACAAAACTTATGCTTGTCCATGAAATCTATGTTTTAGGATCTTTCAAGTCTGATTACTTCTAATTACTTCTCATATGTATAGTGCATAAATTCTCCTATACTATTCATTCAACTAGGTACATGTAGCTCAGGGAAATAGCTGGCATGAAAAGACACATTCACAACAAAAAAATGCATATTGTGTGTTTTGTTTGCATTCCGAACATCTTTTTCAGTGCCACTCCACTTTGTTAAGCTATCTAGTTAATAATGCAGAAAACTGTGTCTTCGAATACAAGTACATCCTGACTTCACTTTCAGTTTTGTACCCTACATGTATATTAAACCTCTAATGACTGATTGGTATACAACAATGATCAGCAGTGATTTCGTAAATGCCCTAATTCATGCCTGCACGTGTGTTTACATCAACTAGTCTGCCTCACAAGATACTTTTATGTTTATTGAGAGTATAATTACACTTGCAATATCTCTTTAGAGAAGTAATACCTGACTCTCATATTTTTTGTATAGTATATTGACATAAAAACCCCTAACATACAGAGTCAAATGTCTTCAGGTGAATAATTCAGGCATATTAAAAAAATTCTAACCCTTTACAAACTTAAGCTTGTGATCTCTATCCAAATACAACTTATCACTGTCCACTTACCAGGTGGGGGTGGTGGACCACCAGGGAACATTCCAGGAGGTGGTGGGGGAGGGGGCCCTCCTGCACCGGGGAAGGGCGGTGGTGGGGGTGCAGGTGCCCCTCCTGGTGCCATCATGGGTGGGGGAAGAGGAGGGGGTGACCCAGGACCCCCAGCGCTCTTCTGGAGCTTGTCGTCGTCCGATATGCTTGGGCCATTGTGCTTCCCTGACGCAACCTGAAGGTAGGTAGGAAAGGGATGAATTATGCGTTAGAATGATTCAATGACCAATGTGGAGGGTTTGAAATTTCTTTTCCTAAAGAGGATCCTGGTAGATCTTTCATCACCTAATATTTATGACTGTACTGTGAAAAGTAGACTTTCTTCCACAATCCATGACTTCCTAATTAAAATCATGCTTGTTTCCCCCTGTTTCCACAACTTTGTTGTTTATATGTTGCCTTTCATTATCACACATATATTTGTACCGGATCTGAAATTCAGCACAATTCTATTTCCTGCCTAATTTTAATACTCTATTTCAAAGTATCTTCTACTACCTCAGCTTATTCCACTACACTTATTAGAAAAAAAAAGAATAAAAACTCTTCTTTTTTATCAAACATATGTATAATGCTTCACTGCAATTTGCCCAATCATTATTTGGAAAAGAAATTCACACATGCTCCACAGCATAATGTACATGTATATTAATGTTACAGAAGAGAACTGCAGATGTAGGTAGTTTATGCATTCTTCACCATTTGTTGTAGTCGGATTAGTTCTTGTTGTAGGGCTTCACATTGCTTCTTGGATTCAGCCAGGTCGGAGGACTGCTTATCGGACTTCTCTTGCATGGCGTTGAGGGCAGCCATAGCCTCTTCCTGTTTTGAACACAAAACACACGGGTCCAAGCAAGACATTCTCATTAATCAATCACATCAAAAGAATTCATAATGCGAAATGCTATTATTAATTCAACACTCTGAAAACAGGTAAAATAAACACTTTGGAAAAGGGAAAACACAGCAAATGCTTTGTAAAATCTGGAAATTCAACTCTAAAAGAAAAAAAAATACATATTTTTTTAATATAGAAAATGAAAACTTTTAGATAATATGTTAGTAAAGGGTATTAGACCTTATTGTGGGCATGATCAATTTTTCATCTTGGAAAATGCATTGGAATTTCCTCTCCTTACAAAAATGGAATGACATCATTTGCAATTCATGATACATGTTAGAGTAGATAGGATATGGGTACAGATTTTGAAAAAACAATGAACCTGTGATTGAAGTTTCTAATTTTTTCTTCTTTTGATAAGAAAGGTAACCTTTTTCAGCTCTCATCATAAAAAATTAAAATTTCCATTTTCATCAACATCTCAAAAACTGAACATTCCAAAAGAAAGAACAAAGTAAAAAAAATCACAAGAATAAGATATGGGTGATGAATTCACTATTGAGCTCGTCATATAGTGCAAATGGAGCAGAACTTTTAGACAAACATTGCAACAAATAAAATTATGAAGAAAAGATTCAACTTTCCAAATGCAAACAGAACATCAATGAATTTTTGTAAATCCAAAAAGAACATGTTTACATTTAGAATGAGTGATGAGACTGGTGATTTAGTGTTGAATGTGCAAATTTCTAAAATTTTCTTTGTTCACTTCTTGAGAATGCTAATTCAAAACCACGCAGTGCTTGGGTGAACTACGTTATGTGATAGTCACACTTCGATTGTAAGAACACATATCACAAGTATTTCTCCTTCTGCCACTTAAAAAAAAAAAAAAAAGTAATTAATGCTTTTAAATTACCTTAAAAATATATTTGAGTGTATCAGTAAGAGTAGGGTTAGAGTACAAACTACTTTGCCAGAAATGTTTTCAGAAGAAAAATGTACAAAAAAAACATTAAAATGATTGCTTTGTTTAAATACACAGTTCACATTTTATTCCAATTTATATTCATTTGTCACTTAAATGGGTAAATGTTCACCCTTTGAAGCTAAAATGGCTTTTAATTATAAATGCTGCTATGTAAAGAGCACAAATCACTCAAATTTGGATTAGTTGTTAATTCAAAATTATTAATCAACATATCTTTACCGCTTCCTTTGAGTCAAAGCAAAAATTTTGAAAAGAAAGAAAAAGGATATTAAGCTTTAAAAAATCAATTCGAATCATATGTGACAAAGTCTTTGAAATGAAAGCCCACTTCACTCCTATTCATTAATAAAGAAAATGTACATAATAATGTTACTACAAACTAGATTTCAAGTGGTTGTTTATTGATGTCTTCATTGTTTCAGGCAAGTCTATCACTTTCTTTTTCTACCTACATTCATCTTCTGCTTTTCTCCTAATCTACATGTATCTGAAATATGGTTGGCAAAAAACATTCCCTAGTGAGAGGGAGTGAGAGACCTATGGCCCTAGTCATTAAAACATGCAATGATCCTGTGAATGTATGATAGAAATGTCTGCTGCAATAAAACTAAGCACTGATATCAGTGACATTCCATACTTGCTCATCATAGCTAGACATGTGGATGTAATTCCATCCATGTGTGTAGTTTAAACTTAATGATTTCAACACAACAACAACAACAACAAAGAAAAAATATATCACAGGTATTTTTTTTCATAATTACTTCCGTTTTGTCATGAACACGATTGAGAAATTTTACAAAATGATGCTCATTTCATAGAAAATATAAGATTTAAGACTACAACCAATTTATTATACATTGAAGTAGAATTCAACCAAGATTGGTTCCAAGAAACCCACTTGTCTGGCTTCGTCTACTGCTGTGAAGTTCATCCCATCAAGTAGTGCTTACTGGCATGTTGGTTTTTATAAACACTGCATAAAATCCATGAGTTTTTGATAAGAAATTTAAACAATAATTACAAGTGCACCTAATCATCATTCCTGTTTAAATCTCAAAGTAAAGAAACAATGGTCTTATTATTAAGGGAAAAAGAAAGCTACAAAAAGAAGCTTAATATGAAAATCGTGTTGTGGTATTAAAAAATATCATAGCACAGCAGTTGTTTCCTTTTCACTTTCTCACTTGGAACTTGAATAGTGAGCTTGTGAGTGAAAGATGGAGGGCTAATGCTAAAAATTTTAGAGAAAGTGATGGGAGTATAATTAGAGCAATCGGTAATCACTTTCAACTGCAACAGATACAGCAATCTAACATTCTACATTGTTAAATAGTTCTTGGGAGATTTTACACAAGATAGAAAGAAAGCTAAGATTCCACTGGACTCTAAGCAGGATAGCAGCAAAATACAAGGTGAACCCATTCCAATGCAAATATCTTAATTTATTTGAAGCAAGATTCTAATTTCTGCTACAAGCTGCATTACCAGATATTACTTTAAGAGAAGCTTTTCTTAGGAAGAATAGGGGAAACAGCTCTAATACAATGAGCCGAGATAAGTACAAAACTGCACATTTTTTTTTTCTTTCGAAGTTACTGCTTTGGCAAGATAAGCTTGGCATGCAATACTTTGAAGCCAAAGACCAAGGTATATATTCCAAAGCCCATATATTTCGATAACTGCTTCAAGAAGATACAAAGAAGCTGCCTTTATTAAATGTTGTACAACACATGCTCCACCAACTTTTGCTCCATAGTTATTCTCCTAAATTAACCAATTTCCGAACCTCAACCCTCGATTACACAATAACCCCAACCCTTAACCTAACACAAAACCAATCACAACCCTAAACCTAACACACAATTAAAACCCTTTACACATAATCACAACCCTAACCCAAAACCTAACCTAAAACCTAATCACAACCCTAAGCCAAAACCTAACCAAAAACACAATCACAACTCTAACCCAAAACCTAACCTAAAACCCAACCACAACCCTAATCCAAAACCTAACCTAAAACACAATCACAACCCTAACCCAAAACCTAACTTAAAATACAATCACAACCCCAATGATATAAAGTTTGATGGACTACAGTATTAAAGCTTAGAGCAAATGTTTCTGGGGCACGTGTTGGATTGCTGTCTTCCAACAAACATAAATGGTGTACTGACCATGCCTACATATAAACATATGCGCATGACAATTTTTTTTTTTTTCATTTTAGTGAAGCATAAAAGATATATTTTCTCCATCACCTACATGCCACATATTCATAAGCAGGCAATGTGCTGGAATTTAGGAATATTATTCATATACCTTTCCTATTTCTAATGAATTTATTTGCATCTTAATTTCACAAGTCATCTTTCTATGTATGTATTTGCTTGAAGTACATAACAGTAAGAATCAATGATATATAAACTTATGTCCCTCACAAATTACCCTGGAATTTGAACCAATGAAGAAATTTAGTGAAAACTTGAATATGACGACTTGATGTAGCCCCCCCCCCCCCCCCCCCAAAAAAAAAAAAAAAAAAAAAAAAAGAATAAATTTGGGAAACTTGACTCTAAATGTTTGCATTATTTGGTTTGCAGAAATTATCAACTCAAAAGGTAAACTCATGGTAACATCAATAAATGATTTTCTCACAATATACAAATATTCCACTTCACGTTTTAAGAAAAACAAAATAAGTTTCTCAAACTGAAGTGATGTGAAAAGTGATAGAAGCAAATAACAAGAAAGTGTCAAACAGGAACTATATCAAGGAGAAAATCTTGAATCAAATCACATAGATGGTCAAGTCAACAGAATTATTATCACTCTTCAATCAAATAACAAAAGTGATAAATTTTTCAAAGGTGTCAAAAACAAATATTGGTGTTGCATTCAAACTGCACACCAAAGAAAAGAGACTGCAGTAAAACACACAAAAATGTATTGAAAATTCAAAATGTGAAAATGTTGACTTGATTTATTTGAAGTTAACTGCTAGAGCTTGCAGGGTAAAAATAACGGAGAAGAAAGTGAAGCTCTTTTATTTTCAAAAGCAAGAATTGGAAGTGGTGAAAACGGGTGAGGAAAAGGATTTACAGCAAATTGGAAACAGCCACACCAGAAATGAAAAAAACATGAGAAAACTGTTTGAATGAAACGTCAATGGTGCATGCTGGGTAAAAGGAATACAAATGTATGTCTGTTACCCACCGATGACATTGACTCAAAGTCCAACCTCTATTTAAAAAAAAAAATGAGGAATGGATAAGCGAGAGACAGAACGTGGGGGGAAAAAGGAAGACACGTTACATATAAGAAAACAGAAAATTTTATAAACAACAATGTGATATATTGTCTTCAAATGGTCATCTTCAAAACCAGTTAAATCAAGATAATTATGGGATGGAGAATCGGAGTTTTGATATTTTCTGATGATATCGGAATATTTCTACTTTCTTCTCATATTATATATGAAAAGTTGTATCTTTCTCTTTAACGTTAACAACAAGAGGGAAATCCGAACATAATAAAGCTTTAGAAACATTTACAAAAAATGGTGACTGCTTATTACCAAACTGATATTACATGAAAAAAATCTGAAAGCACTCATGAATTCAAATTAAATGTGCTACATAAGACAACCCTAACCCAATTTTTGAGATCAATTTTTTGCTACACTGAATATTTTCTGAAGACCTTTGTTATTGTTGCAAGCTGTCAGTATGGATGAATACATTCAATGCCATTATAAAAGAAATGGAAGACATCTGGATATATCATAGGCATGGTTCTCGCCAGTACATAACACCCATGGTTCCAATACCATGCATAAAGGGTTTCAGAGAAGGAAGAACCATGTGTGAAATTGCTGCACCATGCGTGGCAACAAGGGTAAAAAAATATTGGAGTATATATTCCTAACAATAATGATAAATGTCACAGATTGTTTTACTTTTTGGCAATATATTTTTACTTTTATGCCATTAGTAGACAACTCCTCCTTACCAAGAAGTATTTTTCATCCTTTTATGATAGCATATACTGCCGCTACACCTAACTTTAGGTGTTATTCCGTAAAACTTCCGAAACTTCCATGCTTTGCGCAGAGTGGGAACCGTGTGTGGATTTTTTTCTAGTGAGAACCCTGATCATAGGCATATATTTGTCAAAGAAGTATGGATTATACATTTTGCTTCTCCAGTTTTATGTGCTTATCAGGGCTGCAGCACACAAAGGAGAAAGCAAACACTAAAAAGACAGGTGTGTTTCATCTAAAATACTTCTTATTCTATTCAATATTTCAACAATCTATATGTTAGACTGCTCATCAAATGAAAAAAAAAAAAGACAGAATGCAAGATGTAGCAGAGAGGAAAGATGGTATGTAGCGATACCTCTGGCAAGCTCCATTACATAATCATAATGGTGGCACAAAAATATCTTGCTAAATGATACAAATATCTGCGGCCAACAAATGGACTAGCCAATAATGATGCTATGAACACTGTGACACAAGATGAATGGTAAAGTGCTACACTGCAAGCAATATAGATTCCATTCAATACTTTATCACTTCAGTTGATCAAGTTTATACTGTTTCAAAATTTCTTTTTTCACTTTTTTTTTCTTCATTTTATGCTTGCTTCCCCCCCCCCCCCTTTATTGCCAATCTATTTTCTTTCTTAAAACACAAAGAAATAAGTTTCAAAGTGCTTCTGTTCAGTCCAAATACATGTCAAAATAAAACTTCTTCAAAATGTTTTCATGAATTCAATGTTATGCTTCATGCAGGAGAATGCATAGATGTGATTGACATTATCCTTTTTTGTCACATTTATATTGTAAAGTCATGATGGTATAAATCAGTTTATAACGAGCAGAAATGGGCTAACACGGTTCTAAAGCATGAACAGATATCATGGCATAGTTTTACAATTCAACTGGTTTGAAGATGACCAATAAGAAAGACTTAGTGAGAAAATAAAACATCGCATAGACCTTTACACTGTACATCACAGAAAAAGAAAACTGGATACACCATGAGCACATATTTGGTTATGTTTACATGTACATATGAAATGATAAGAGGCAGGAATTCAGAATTATGCGCTTTGGATTACAGTAGCAAATAATAAGGGAATCTGATCTGAAATAAACATAAAAACATAGATGGCAAAATCATAAATGTGAGACAAAGATGGATAAATCATACACAAAATAACAACCAGCAGCTCAATTATGAAATGGAAGCATGAGCAGTCATTTCACAGCTACTTGTAACAAATAAAATTGCTTGTTTTTACAGCTGAAATATCCGTCCCAGAGTTTAAACCTCTTTTGTTCGGTTATAGAAAGCAAATGCCCTATTGGCATCACTGAAGGCAAGTATATAGTACATCAAGAAATATTTGTGATGTAGCCCTGCATTATCAATTTCTCTGTGTCATAATAGTACAAGAGATGTTAATCCACAATGTTGCTTGAAATAAGTTGCACTGACGTAATATTCATCCCCTACATACATGAGTACAGACTTTACAGGCATTACCTAGTCGAAATAAATTTATGATCCTTCCAAAGCATGTAAAGCCAAAGAATACTGCTAATGGAAAACCAGTGACATGATATATATATCCCCAATGAGTTTGAAGGGTCTGGGTAAACCTGACATGGAAGAGGTAGGAAGGGTTTCCATGGTGATGACAAGGGAGGAAGAGCATTTCCATGAAACCATAAAACATGGATGGACTGCAATTTGTCTCTGTAAAACAGATGATTTTGAAGTGAGAATGTCGAAACAGGTTCTCTTGGATAGTGAACCACTCCTTAATCATGACAGATAAAAATGTGGAGAAAAAGATGGTAGGGGGAGGAGGGGGAGAAGGAGAAGGAGGAGGACGAGAAGGAGGAGGAGGAGATGGAGGAGGAGGAAGATGAGGAGAGGGTGGAGGAGCAGAAAGAAGAGGAAAGTGATAAGAAGTAGACAAGGATGCAAAGAGAGGAAGAGGTGATCCAGGGTAGGAAAGGGAGAGGGGGTGAAGGAGGGAGGGGTAGATGCATCCCATGTTACCATATAGAGTGGGGGGGGGGGGGGGTTGTACAAACGAGTTTAAATGAGGACCGTTCCAGGCAGTGGTACTTTTGCATTCATTAACATTTGTTTTCTTTTACTATTTCACTTGTACTTTTTGTTTTCTGTTCTTTTCAACCATTTTGGGTTGGAATGAAACAGATCCACAAACAAAAAAAAACAAGGAATACGGAATAATGACATTGACATTTAAAAGAACTCCTCTCTTTCTTTTTCCCAGTTTCAGAGTACCTGTCGATGACTCTTCCCAAATCTGTCTACCCCAGCATCTCCATCGGGACCACATCCAGCTTGAAACCACAAGCTCTTCCTTCCTTTTCTCCAAATATCAATTCACATTCAATTCACATTCTCCCATGGGCTAAAAGGAGAATGCTATAAATAGAGCCACATGAAGCCTGTGAAATGTTAAATGTCTCCCCTTTCTTCCTTCTAATTCGCTTTCCCCTATCGGCTACTAGGAAATCACTATGAATAGAATCATGTTATTTTCCTTTAACCCACTGCCTATGGGAAACAAGTAGTTTCTGGACTAAGGTTTATGGGACAGCCAGAATGTAGTAGTCACTGTGTTAATAATATTATGGTTTGTCTCCTACCAGCTTCAGTGATTGTTTCTGATTTGTATGTCTGGTTGCTTGGTTACCCCAAACTGTAAACCTACCTCAGCTTCTGATGAGTTTCCATGTAATCTTCCATAAAAATATCAAATTTAACTTTTCATATATCTGATTATATCTGTTAAATTCAAGGGAATTGTGGCACCTTATGTGCCTGGTAATGTCATGTCATCTTCCAAAATGGAACAAACAGTAGAATAGGCTTGATTTTTCTTACCCTTTGTTTTTCCTTGCTGTCCATCTCCCTGTCTTTCCTTTCTAACTGGTCTTTAAGTTCTCCATATTCTAAAATAATGAGAGAAAATAAATTTGTCAGAAAGTTAATACATGATACCTATAAATTTATCTTACATTTTGTGATTTGGCTTGATAACTTTAGTTATTGAACAGTGCTGGGGGGAGAGCAAAAATCTCTGCACCCACTTCCCTACATTTTTGGCATCATATCAAAAGTTCTTTTAATGATCTTTTAGTATAGAAATAATAATGATAAGGGATAAGGGAAATCATCTTGCCTGAATCAGTTTAAAAGAACATGGAAACATTAAATTAAATTAAATTAAACTTTGAATCTTTTAGAAGTACCAATTGAAGCCCTTTATATTTATTGATTTCAAGTTGAAAATGCAGCCCACATAGCAAATACCATCATCATTATTCATGCCAGCGGAAACAGCTGACATGAATAATTATGATAATATAAACAGGGCTGGTAGACAGCATCTATCCACGAAAACCCACCCAAAATTTACATATCTATTAGTTATTCATTAACTTTATGAATATTTAATTTATTGCTGATTTATTCTCAGCTTCTACTTACACTTTAGTTCTATTCTACGAAAAAGCTGCCCCCAACTGTATACCAGCCCTGCCTGCTCACTGCTCACACTACTACCCTCACAGGCCTTTCAATATATACCCCACCAAAGTTTTGTGCATGTATTTGACGGTTACTAAAAATGTGGAGCTACAAGCTCACCCTCAATTGCCTAATGTGCATATTCACATGCATATTCAAGAGTCATTAGCATAGTGTATCACCCCTGCCCAGTATAGCAACAACTGCATGGACTGTATGCCAACCCACATTAACATTCAGTGCACATCAATTCATACACATGAATACAAGGTGGTGTTATTTGCAGGCTAAGATTTATCCATAATAAAGCAGCTCCATATCCTAACAAAAGACAACATTACAATAGAATCTAGAGCCTAGTCAGGCACTGGGATGAACAGGTGTAGACTGCATAACAAAAGAAACCAATCTTCAGGGAAATTCTTTAGCCAAAACACTGCAGAGATACCAAATGTATGCATGATGTACTTCCTCCAACATAGAATAAAAGAAGGAAGGACATTGTCTATTGTGTTTTCCTGTCCCTTGCATTCCTGCATCCCTTGCATTCATGTATTTGCTGACATCTGGAAAGAATGCTCAACCAAGCAAATAGCAATAATGGGCCAGTTCACAGATGAATTGAAGTTAATGAATGCCTTCTACCCCAGATCCTAGCATCAAAACTATTCCATTAACCTGTTCTGCCTTTCTTGTACCTGTGTACCTAGAATTCCAGTAGCAAACAATAGGTATTGCTACATTGAATGTCAGAAAAGTCTCAGAAAAACTCCAGGGCTGATGCTTAGTAAGCATTTGACCCATCGAGATACCCTTCCAATTTTTTCAGAGTACATATTCAACCTTCACCTCTTTCTCTTTCCTCTGCTTCACGTTGCCTGATGACGTCCTGGTTGATCACCTTCTCAATCACATCTTTGAAGTTGATGTCGAAGGGTGAAACGTCCGGGTCGCCTCCATCGTCGAATTGTAGTACGATTTGTTGGAGTAAGAGGTCGACTAGAGACCAGTGATGGATACTCTTGCCTTGGTCTGTTGTAAGATAAAACAAAAAGAATAAATGAATGCTGTACATACAGTAATATCTTATAACATAAAATACTGCATGGAACAGCCATTTCCTAAGGAAAGGCTAAAAAAAATTACTGGTATGATGAATCTAACATGGCTTCCAGTGAAAATTGTATATTTCGTTCAATAAAGGTGCAAGAGTTCAGTTGTTTTTAACATTTTTGCCATATCAAATTCAAATTAAAAAATAACGTGAGTCAAAATAAGGGTGACCCTTTAGGAGGTGTGATGTTCTCCACTAATATTTATCATTGGGGTTAAAAGTTTTCAAGCCTTGCCTCCAAATTGCATTAAAAGATTATCCTCTTTTTGCCTCTTTGGGGAAAACATTCCAACATTCCCTCTGGTCTTGCCACATCCCTTTTTTAGGATTCTCTTTTGTGATAGCTAGTTTACTGATAACCCTTGAAACCTACTTGGAAGCAGCAGCAAGTGTTGTAAGACAGACATGAGATGTGGATAGGCCTCAGTGTGGCTGATCTTCTTCTTGATGACATCAAACATGTTGTTACCGTTCCGCACATCAACATGAACCTGACAGAAAGAGGAAGGTAACAACCAATCATTAAGTAAAATCTGCACAGAAACTGGTAATAATACCTGGTACTAGTAACATTTTAGTATCCCAGACTCTCATAATAATAATTATGTCAAACAACCACAAAGGGGGAAAATTATTTATTGAAAACTTTGCTGAGAAATATAATTAATTTTGTAACTTGCAATTCATTTCAATGAAATTGATTCCAATATCCAGAACATACATACAGTTTTACATTTCTGCAGGGGGCTGTGATTTCAAGATCGCTACAAATGTATCCAGATCCTTTAATCTGAAATTGATCTGAGATTGATATAGACTGAACCTAATTTTCACAAATACTTCCTAGATATTACTCACCATATCAAATCTCTTGGCAAGCTCTCTCTCATCTTCATTCCTTACAAGCTCAAAGAAATCTAAATGCCTGATGGTAAAAGAAAACAATAAACATTTAATTTTACACCTTGTCGTAATAAATTATACATTTCATTTTCCAAATCTGCATACTAGACAAGAATTTAACAAAAAGAATCAATTTCTGATAAGGGCCCTGTAACACAGATTTGCAATCAATCGCAAAGTTCTAACAGCCAATCAAGACCATTGTTTCATGCGCATCTTGTTCAAAAAGGTGACCCTGGACCAATCAGAATGGTTGTTTTGAATTTGCGACTGATCGCAAACCTTTGTGTTACGGGCCCAAGATGATTGTTTCACATCTAAATTTCCAGGAAATTTAAAATCAAAAGTACCATCTAATGCAAGACTCACTATGAACATGGCGGACAAAGAAAGCGGACAAAATAAACAACCTCTCATTCTACCCTTCACAACGGTTCTGGTAGTCAAAAGAACATCCCATCACAATTATTATGTTTAATCATGTAGTTCCAGGTGAATCATGTGACACCTGTTCCACATATTTTAGACAATGGCAGTAAAGGGATGTTCTTTTGACTACCAGAACCGTTGTGAAGGGTAGAATGAGGGGTTGTTTATTTTGTCCGCTTTCTTTGTCCGTCATGTTCATAGTGACTAATGCATCCATTATCTTTATAATGTTCTTAATAAAGCAATGAATGTGATTTGAGATAAATTTGATTGATTTGAGAAAAATGAAGATAATAGGTTTTAATGGAAGTTCCTTACATGTACACTGTAATTGTTTTATAGCATCACAGGTAAATATCATGTTAAGAGATTTTGATAACAAGTGTACTTACCTATCTAATGTTGCGTTCTCTAGTGTTCGTAACTTGTCTATGACAGGTTGAATACCAAGCATTAGGAACTCATATCTCAGGTGAATTCTAAACTCCAAATTATCCTACACATGGAAAACACATCAAGAAAAAAATCAATAAATTCTTTTTTCAAGTTAAATTGATACATGTAGCAGAACAAAAATCTGTAGATTCAAAAGGATGTAAAAGCCATTTGATTTTCAAAATATCAACATACGAAATCACAAATGAATTTGAATTCATAGATGTCTATATCCAAACACATACTGAATATCATTGTATATCAATAATTGAAATTACTTTAAATTCATTGTTGCTACATGATGCAAACCTCTCATCAGCTTAGAATTGTAATTACCACCAGTAATAGGGTTTATTCACTGGTAAACACATGGTTGAACAGGTACATGTACATACTTTAAGACATCAGTGACTGGCCTTGTTGCCATAAAGCATGTGTTATAACATACCACACAAGCCCATTCTTCATGCTTCTTCTACCTACTTAGAGATAAACCTATTGTGTAATATTTATTGCCAGGTGTCTGGGATAGTATTGTTAAAATAGATACACCCATGAAAATGTGACCAATATGGGATGAGAAGACTGGATTTTTTAGAAATGGTAAATAGATGAATGGTATTCATTTAACAGGTGGACCCTTCATTTATCATACACAATAAAGTATTTATGTTCTGTCTTCCATTAAAACAGAATATTCAAGGTGAATTTGATAAAAGCTTCAGAAAACCGCAGATGTTGTTTTCGAAGCTTCAGAAAATGCAAAGCAAAACAGATGGAAACATCGTATCAAAATAGCAGTCTGCTATTTGGAGCTAGATTCTTGAAATCATTTGTTATGAGTCAATACTACTGTTAACAAAGTTTGACGATGTCTCTCTCATTCTCTCTCTTTCATCTAGTGTGTGTGTGTGCATGTGTGTGTGTGTTCCTCTTTCTGACCCCCCCCCCTTTGCTGACATTTCACAACTCTCTCATTTCTCTTCGTCTTCACTGTCACACCACTCTTCCCTCTCTCCTCTTCTTCTTCTCCTCCTCCTCCTTCTCCCCTCACCCTTCTCCTCCTCCTTCTTCTCTCCTCTCTCTCTCTCTCAATCTTTCTCAAATAGACCACTTCACTGATGTATTTCAATTTATGCATGTTTCTCTCTAGAAGCCCTAGCTACCAACTTTTCTGTTCCTTATCAATTATCAAAATAGATATATAATGCCACCACGCATTATGACAATGGTCCTCACACTGTCACAGCCTCATCCTAAATTTGATACAGTATTTGTACACCACTATTCCCAGACTAATCAGGGCTGAGGAGAAACCACATTGCCACTTCCTACCACACCAGACTCTGTCAAAGCTATCATGTTGTCTTGTTGGATGGGGGACACAACTAATGAATACTGGATCCTCATTTCTTCCCTCAAAGGTGGCAAACCTTTTGATGTCTGAGGTCTGTCTGCAGTATCTATCAATTTATGGACAGCTGTTCCTATAGGAGTGTCTGTAATTTGCCCACAATTCTGAAGTATGATGCCAATGACATGATGCATGCAAGGCATAGATGGATATTACAGATTTTTCACAGTTGGATATTGCAAAACTGGGATGGTGCATTCATTAAACATGGAAATGAGGGAATCTTTTGTATTTACAAGCTTTTTAATTAAACCATAGGTATAAAAAAATAAAATAAAAAATAAGAAGTCTCCTTTATGGACAGTCTTCCAACCACTGGTGTAATGATTCAAATATTGGGGGGCTGCACTATCACCCCCCCCCCCCCTCCAAAAAATAGAAATGGTCCAGTTGCTGATGGGCAAAAAAAAGGGTCCTCAAAGAAAATAAAGAATATCAGAATAAAAAAGGGTCAAAATGGCTAGATATTCAAGAAATTTTGATGCAATGACAATGTTGAAGGAAGAGATACACCCCCCCCCCCTCACCAATCAGTAAACCAGTGCTTCCAACAATGCCAAAGTATGACCACACTGATGTGATGCCTAGGGGAAAGAGATGCCTATAAAAGCTAGGTTATCGATGGATATATCAAAGCTCGGTTGGTGCTTTTGAATCGAAGAAACAGGCTGATACAAATTTTTAATCAAACCCCTTGAACACCATATAACATGTCTGGTATAAAATTTCCAGTAGAGAACGATCTTGGTTTCCCACAACTTGAGAGTATTATGACAAAACTGACAGTGAGAAAGAGAAAAATGGTGATAAAAATGTTTATGAATCCATCTGACCTGGGAATGTGTTTCTTTATATATTGTTAATAAACTCTGCTCAAACTGCACATAACTTGCTGATCTTTGAGTGTGGAGATCAACGCATTTTTCAAGCTTAATGCAAAAATTTTAATGTAGACAAAGAACAAAGATGGAGACGGACAGAAGAGGTATGTCATCAATAAATCCATGAGGTGGGAGTACTTCACCATTAAGCCAAGAAACAATTTGTGCATAAGCTTTCATAAAGAAAAATATAAAATTTTGTTTTCCTTTTTCAATTTATGTCTGCTCTATTAATGTATGCTGTTCTGGTGCCATATTGACATCAAATACAACTTCACAAAAAATTCAGCATCTCATTGGCTCCAGCTAAGAAGGGGAAAGAACTCTGCCTGACAGACTAATTTCTTGGCAATCACACAACTAATTTGTTAGCGCTCATTATGTAATTGTGACACAAAATTGGAAAATTAATACCTTGCCAAAGAGTGAAGGAGAAAATTAACCATGTCTCCAACTTAAATACTGAGGATGTGCTACTTCCGAAAATAAAGTTTCAGATACAAAAAACTATAACTATGTATTTAAAAAATTTCAAATTGATCTCGGAGAAACATTTGTTGGCCACATTCACGACTGATATCTGGAGGTGGAGGAAGCATTCAATTTGAAACAGATTGTAAAAATAGGGTCCTGAATTATGACCAAACCAAGCTAACTTCCCCTGCCCATGTGTTATTTCCTTTGTTAACTGACAAGGAAAGGGATGTCAAAATAACAAAATTCCATATTTGGTTCTTTTTGCACCTTCATCTGGAGTCATGTCATGTTTGATACCAAACTGTTATAAATCTAACTTATCCTTGATTGACTAGAATTAATAGCTCCATCAGCTTACTGCCTTTACTAATACACAAGAAAATATTTCCTAGAAAATGAAGAGCAAAAATATGAATGCTCACAAACAAGAAATCTGTATCGGGAACATTTTGCACTTACAATCACAGCTATCTCAATTTTCTAATCCAAACTATAAAGAGTTCCACTGAACCTTTAAGAGACCTATTTTGACACAGATGTAAGAAGAGTCCCCTCAAATTAACCAAAATTTATTGCTCAATTACTCTACTGCCACTGCTTGCAAAAACATATTTTTTTTTCAAGAGAACACATGGCAAAAACATTGAATTTCCTAGCTTTATAAAGAAAGCGGTCATGATCGAGGAGGAACATTTGTTTCCTATTTCTAAACCTGGCAGACTTTGAGCACTGATGATAGAGTAGGAGGTGAACATGGAGACATGGTTAAAAGAGTGGGTCTACAGGGACTGAATGTCTTCTAATAGCAGAGATCCTGTGACCTTATCCTCTAGCTCTCCTGGGAGGGACTACTGACTTGAGCTTCTTCCAGAGGTACTGTTTACACCATCTTTTTTTTTAATGCAGCAGCAGCAAAAACAATAGCAACACCAACAACTAATACTACCACAACTATGACTGCAACAGTAACAACAACAGCAGCAACATGTCACCATCATCCACTTCTTGATTGTAAATGATACAGAAAACAATTTCCTAGTATCCTTTGGAAGTTTAATGTGGTCACTGACAAGCAATAAATTGATAAGCATAAGGAGTGACTTTTCATCAGGTATAGATCGCTACACCTGGGTTGAGACACACACATGTATATAAAATTCCTTGCTAAAGCTAAATTTGGGAGTTCCTTACAGTGAGGGATGAAGTGAATAATTCGTGGTCATTTTTACGGACTGACGAATCTTGTTTCAATGGCCAATGCTTCCTTATTTTGTATAAATGTACATGGCAATATACACCATTTTGAAATTAAAGTCATAAGCTTTCTCTTAATGTACATATCGATACATGAAATTATGCAAAGAAAGCAAATTCTGTTGTTGAAGAACACCTAAATCTATAATTGCATTTTCCTCTAGTTCATGTTTCTGCTCACTGCACACAGATTCGCCAGTTCATAAAAATGACTACAAATTGTAATTCTTCTGACTCCAACTTTCAAATACTTACTTTTTCTGGCACATAAAATGAAAAGAAAGAATAAATTTTTAACTCAACAGACCCAACAAGGCTCTAGACTTTTGGAAAGCTGCTAAGAACTGTGATCATGTAGCCATGCGAAAAGAGCTGGGAAACAGGGCTTCCTCATAAAATCTCTCAAATTGGATGGTTTGAACATACCCGTCAAAAGTAAAATCAGTTTCATAAATAGCTGGGATGGGAAGGGAGAAAAGCAGACAGACAACAACCTTCGGAACATTGCTCCTGCCAAACTTTCCTAGCCTGGAGGAAAGGATGACAGGACGTATCTGACTCAGGTGACTTGAGGAGGTGAAGGGGGAAGGGGTATCAGAATGGAAAGAGATGGATGATAGGGGGAGGGGTAGGAGTAACAAAATGAGCTTTAGACAAAAAGGAGGAAGGTACAATATAATATAGGACATGCGTGAGTGTCACATGATGAGGTAAGATCTGGGAAGGGTAACATGAGATGATGGAAATGAGATGGGGGAGTGGTTGAGGAGGTGTGTCAAGAGGCATGGAAATCAGAAGAAGATGGGAGAGATGGTAAAAAGGGATGACAGGAAGTATCTGTCAGATTCAGGTGATTGGGAAGGGGAAGGGTAAGGATAAGATATGGAAAGGGAGTGGACGATTCCAGGGGAGGGGGGTGAGGTAGAGGGGTGAAGCAGTGAAGATGGGGAGAGATGGAGGAAGAGATGACAAGACATTGTGCTTGCCTCAGGTAACTTGAGGAGTCTGAAAACAGTCAGATGAGGAAAGGGAGCGTGGATGATAAAGATGGAGGGTTGAAGTGAAAGGGTCGGAAAAACAGAAGATGGTGAGAGATAGAGGAAGAAATGACAAGTCATGTTTGACCCAGTTGACTTGATGAGAGATAAGAATGTTAAAAATAAGAAATGGAGATTTGCATGATAGGGGGTGGGGCAAGAAAATCCATGTTTAGGAGGGAGAGAGTTGGAGAATGAGGACTATTACTCAGGTGAGGGGAGGGGGAGAAGTTCCAAGAGGATGGTGAATAAGTCAGGTGGAAGTGTGATGAAATGAGTAGGAGAGCATGCAATAGAGGAAAGAATAGGAGACAGGTGAAGGAAAGGGAGTGGAATAAGAAGGGAAAATGGGATTAGCAATCTTCTTTTGCTGAAAGCATCACATTACAAAATCAGTCATGTGACAGTGAAAAGGGTAGGTAAATGGTAAAAAAATATGTCCAAATGTGGTGAGATGAAAAGGAGAAAAATAGTAATCTTTTCTAGGACAATGAAAAGTTCAAAAACAAGGCAAGAGGATATTAGGATCTAGGTGACTTTCTAAGCTAAATGACTGGCATTAACTTGAAGGGAAAATGATTGCTCCCCTAAGAGAGAGAGAAAGGGGAGGGGTGATATCTTCACAACTCCCACAGTAAAATAATTCAAATACAAAAAAAAAAAAGAAATTTAAGGTCAATCCAGACAGAACCTCTCAATATCAACAATTCAAAGAGTGCACTGATCTTTCTTTCGACATTGGTCTTTTTGTAACATAACACCAGTAGTGCCAAACAATTTAATCTGTCCACAATCCAGTAATAAACCAATGCCAGAATTCATTAAGCATATTCTCTGATGAATCCAAACACTGACAAATCTTCCGTTTTCACTTTCTCTTTGAAATTTTGCCAGAGCCTATTATGTCCTCAAGTGGGACCATGTCTTGCTTAGAATGTCACAGACAAACAAGCAAAGCTTGACTTCCTTCAACCTTACATTGGGCTGAAAGGAAGCCACCACATAAGCTCAAAATGTAATATGCAAATGAAATAAACCAAACAAAAACATCAACGACAAAAATAAAAGCTACTGTGCTAAAATGATCTAAATGCTGGTATATCTCTCTTTTGGAATGCCAGATTGCATTAAATAAATCTTGTAAAAACCCACCCCTTCTCCCATCTATCTATCTTTTAAAAAAAATTCCCAGCAGCTATGATGTTCTTAAGTGGGATCAAGTCTGGTTGAAAATGCCTACATCACAGGTAAGCTCCACATCTTTCAACCTTACTTTGGGCTGGAAGGAAGCCATCAATAAAGCCCAAAATGTAAGGTGGAAATGAACCGTCATTACCAGAAGCCGGAAACACAGCTACCGTGCTTTCCTTTTTACCACTGACAGCATGACATTCCCTCAAAACAAGGTCAAACTATGGTTCTAGAAACCGTAAAAAAAAAAAGAAATACTGTCAAACAGCGTTTTGTTTTTCCTGGTAAGATTACTAATCAAATTCATCTCTGTAAATACTGTATCAAAAGCATAAGAAACAATGAAATTTAAAATACATAATATTGCAAAAACATGTACATCAGTATTTGGTATAAAGTGCATATGAGGATGATGGTCTTCTCACTAAAATTTTTCATCAAACTTTGCTTTTGATTTGTTTTTTTCTGCCGTTGACAAGTCTCGAAAAGCAACATGCTGATTTAGCAAATTAGTTTTTTCCTCACTAATTTGGGTCAATCATTAATAATTTTTTATTTTGTGACCCTCTCCAGGAATCTATTTTTGTGTCTTGTTCTCTCATCCTCTCTTCTAGTGTTCTTTCTCAATTATTCTTTTTTCTATATCTATCACTGCTACTTTCCTTTTCCATGACTGAAAAAGTAATAACCTCTGACAAAATTTTCAAAGATTAAAGGAAATAACAGAAAACAATGATTATTAAGTAAATCATGGCGCTCTAGGATTGTGAAAGCACTGACATTTTAATCGCATGTTTCCACTTTCTTTCAGTCATATTTTCCTTCAATCTTTCTTTCTCTCTTCCAAGCAATTTGCAACCATTTTCAAACCCTCCTGTTATTATTTTCTCTCTCTCGTTAATAAAGCAGTCTATACACTTGCACAGAAATCTATTTTGTCTTTATCTTTCATGCTAACATCTTTCTTTACTTTTCTAATCTCTGCACTGTCATCCCTAGAACATAGTTTTCAATATTTACAAATCATTTGTAACTCATCCTCCCCCTCTTTCCATCTCTCTCTCTCTATCCATCTATCTCTATCTTTATCTCTCTCTCTCTCTCTCTCTCTTTTTTTGTCTGTCTCCTATACCTCAATTAAAGGCATTGGCTAACTTTGTGAGTAGCTGATTTAAAAAAATTTCTCAAACTAAGATGAAACATGTGTATGAGTACTTGTATTTGTACTCAAAAACCCTGAAACCAACCATAATTTGGAATGAACAAGTGTAAGTTAGACGCAAACGGCGATTTTATTATCCTTCGTCTCACGAGACAATCACTAAGAGGACCACTTTGCTTGAATTTGAAAATGCCGTTATGTGCCTCCCGTCGTGTGATACGCCAATACACACAGTACGGTAAGGTGAGTCATAAGTGCATGCGCACTCCTTATGTCTATTCTGTGCAACCGACCCTTGTATATTTTTCAAACATTGGTTCACATTTTTGAAATTTAAAATTACTTCCTGTGGATATTATACTTTGAAACTTTCAGACTGGTATTTTTACACTATAACCCTTATGTTTATCCCATTTTCAAGTAACAAAACAAGATTGTTTTAAATCATAGCAATGTTAACCACTGCCTTTAATCATATATTCCTATGGACACTCATAATCATTTACTAGTATTCATTTCTTTCTATCTGACAATTTCCTATCAACAGCATTCACATATCACCATACACACAACTGCAATTCATCGGCAAGGCACTCAAGGAGATCCTTGTGTACAAGGTTAGCTCATGTTCACATTCAAATTACCAACTGCAACAACAACAATGACGACAACACTCTCCAGACTCATTGTTTCCATGGCGCCAAGTACAACAATCTGCCAAGTCTCACAGTTTTGGTTTCACCACTCACACACTAAATGTCAAACAGCTGCATGCAGTGTCTAACACATCTGTGTCATTCAAACAGATTTATATTGCCAAGTTAAATCTGAATGTAACTCTGTATATCTGAAATACATGGAGTACAGGAAGGTTTACTTTATTAATGTTGATAGTTGAGAGGAATGACTTCTCTCCTCAAAGACCTATAGAGCTAATTGATTTTTTTTCCACAGTACCAACATAATATGTTTGTGTATTTTGAGAGCTATAAAGCAGGGAAAAAATTAATTATTTTTTTTCTGGGGCTACTCTTTAAGCCCACCCACAAATTTTCTACATTGTATTACAGTTTACATTGGACCCTATGAGAATTTCAGGGGCTCTTTTTTAGTTTTCCAGGGCTCTTTTTGGTGTTTCGGGGTGAATTCGCCCCGAGCCCCGTGTATTTTTTTCCCTGCTATAAAGCATTCTGCTATGTGACTGGCATAACTGGCTTCATAGCAATATGGACAAAGGATATGCATTTTGAGAAAAATGTATGATTTTGACCGTTTGTCTGTTCAGTGTCCGAATCACTAAGGTTTAAAAATGTGATCCAAAAAAAAAATTGTCTGCCTGGCCCATAACCATTGGATGATGAAGATGATAAGGTCACTTGTCTTTGTATTATGGCTACATTGTACCAATTTCCTAAACATGACCTCGGAACATAAGAGTTAGTGTCAAGTCCTGACTAAGCACTTTTGGAAGAGTTAAGGCTTGTTCAGATATAATGCGACAAACCCCCGCCACTTTTTGAAGTCTTCAGATATGGTAAGGAATGAACGCGCTTTAATGCGTCAACACTCAAATTTTTAAAAAAATGTCAAAAGTTGCAAAGACAAACTTGTGATATCATATGCTGGGCTAACTTTATAATATTTGATTGGTCAACACCTCATGACGAAAACCAGTCGTTTAAAACTGAAACCCCAATTTGACTTTCGCAACTTCAAGACACCTGAGATTGTAGTAAGCCTAAATAAAAAAAAGCAATGAGCAGCGTAATCCCCCTGCCCGAGAAGCGACCTTGACAGGTTGATAGAGAGAGAGAGAGAGAGGAAGGGAGAAAGAGAAACATGCTGGGGCTATGGTGTACGGGCTAGCTTATGGAGTTAAAAATGTTGCTATAATCGCCAATTCTGGGTCATTTTGCTTCGAAGTTTAATTTTGGTTTTCATCTACATTATGAGTGATTTTTGGACATGGCAATATCTCAAAACAGGTGAAATATATATTTCCTATTTCACATTTCCTTTCAGATAGTGCGGTGGTAAGTGTTTGTTAACACTATTACGCAAGATGATGAGGAGTGCAGGTGTAATCCAAAACCACCACCTCTCGTACGAAGATGCAAGGCACTGATAAGACTTTAAACAGGGTTTTGGAATTCAGGGTTGGTATACCCCACCTGAAATACATAGGTTCCTGTGTTATAGTGGTGCAGTATATTTTAAACGAGAGATTGTTTTGCTGCTTGGAGGCAAAAAAATATGTCTCAGCTGTTTTATTTTTTCCTGTCACCTCATATCCCATTCATTTGTAAAAAAAAAAAAAAAAAAAAAAAAAAAAAATGCGGGGATTTTCTGCTTCATATGTGAACAAGCCTTAGAGCCCTACTGCAGTAGATCCATGGGAATGAGTATCTTTCTGATGATTAAAACCTTACCTCTCCCGCTCCATACTTGATGACGGCATTGATGAAGGACATGCAGGCCGTCTTGAAGTGGACGTCATCTCTGTACTTCCCTGTACTTCTGTCTAGATCATTGATTAACCTCTGGAAGGGAAAAATAAAAATGAAGTAAAATCAATCATAAATCTGTCAGGTTGCTTACAATACATGGCATAAAACCTTGACAATGATCAGTTCATGTTCAAATAAAAGATAAAATCAAAATCCTAAAGACACATGATCAACAAACAGAGCTTTAATATAAGAATATCTTTGAGAACATCACTCAAGGGAGTTGAGGTTTCAGTGAAACAATGTACAGCATTGATCCAGATCAGGAGAAAACAATCAAGGTGTATTCTACCAAAAAAATTCTATTATCTTATAGTTCATGCTTTTTCTTGATTTAAAGAGCATTCTACAATTTGCAGTCTGGGATATCCGACTAGCAGTCATAATATACTGATTTCTTTGATCATTTATGATCAAGACCAGGGTGATGATGAGCTAGACTAGAAGGCTAGATATTGGAAGATGTCTGATTTGCCATTACATTATCAAATAATATCATGTGATGTTATGAATTCATACAAACTTTATTTTTATAACAGGAAATAAAACTTGAAATTGAAGATTAATATCAAATCATTGTGATCTCTTTGATCAGTTATGATCAAGAACACGGTGTTGAAGATCATAGACTAGAGGGCCTGATATAGGAAGATGACTGATCCGCATCGTCTTCCTGTCTTGTGTCGGTGTGGTTAGGGGCATCCCTAATCAATAACAGGTGCCATGTGATCATCATCGTCACAGCAACCACTCCTACTCACCGGTCCAATAAACAGGGGAGCAGAGCAGTTGGCCCTCCCTTATATCAACTCTTCCCCACACTGCAAGAAGCACCTAGTCCTGTGGACTTCAAGAGCCCAACTTGAAGCCCTGAACCGACAATGGGTGACACACCAGACTGTTGCTATGGCAACAAGGATTATCCTAACATTTATCTAAACTCAGGCATGTTGGTTTAATGTTTGAAAATTTTTAAAAATTACACTATCAAAACTAGAAAAATACACAAACAAAAAAGGACAAAAGCAACTTGCATCAATTTCTTAACTAACCCTTTCCCAATGCAAATTCCTTGTTTTTTTGGTACTTCAACCTACAAAATGGGGGGGGGGGGGCAGAAATTATTTCCCAAATTAATCGTTTATACTTCACTGGATGTCAAATCACAGAAATACACATTTTATTTGCATTCAGCTGGCCTACACTTGACTTCAATGAACTTCAGATGTCTCAAATCTTATCACCCAATATTTCCTCCTAATAAGAGGCATTAAAAGGGGAAGCAAGGATTCCGCACGTGGGTAGAAACCAGATCAACAGACTTTAAAAAATAATTTCCTCATGGTATTCACATCTGTGGCAACATTCAGTGGAAATCGAGCTATTCTGGTACAAAGATAGCCAATCATCCTCCGGCTTTCAGTCAAATCTTATTGATTCAAGACGATTTGATTTCAACTGCTTCAGTGGGCCAGGGAAACGTTAACCAAAAGCACACAAACAGGACCCTTACTTCGCTAAATTTATTTCTAAATCTCACATTCACCACGTTCTTGGGTTTTACTTAGACAACATCAAGCTTGTCAAGGCTTTGCATCTGTACACTATGAAAGATGAGGAGAAAAAGAGATGGGCACACAAAGATAGACATGGTATCTACAAGTAGTTGGGGGGAGAGAGAGAGAGAGAGAGAGAGAGAGAAGGGGTTGCAACAGAAAGAGAGAGGGGAGAAATCTGGAAAAGGATGAAAAAGCATAGGAGAGGCCATGACTTGACAAGTAGTCATTGACATCTGTTATCCTATGACTGTATTGTTGACAAAGGGAAGCATTAACTGGGCCATGACTTACACTGATGTTCAATGTCCTGTATGTCCAAGGATGGCCATGGTGAATGACCCCTAGATAAGAAGGGCCTATGTAACTAACTACCCTGATTCATGTAGACATGGATATATTTATGAACTAGCCTGGTGAGAGCCAGAAAGGCATTACCTTCAAGCTTCCAGAAGACAATATTCCCCTTTGGTCTGTCTACAACTTTTTTCACTTAACATTTTTTAAAAAATTTCTCCAGAAGTTATAACCCTAATAATATATTTGATTTGATTTGAATTGGTTTATCTGAAAAATTCATAGCAGTCATTGGTCAAATAGAGACTCATTCATAAGACAAACTACATGTACATGTATTCTCATACAATGTAAACTGCTAGGGTTAAGATTTTTCTGAGTAAAAATGAGAAAATATGCATTTAATACAATTGTTTTGATGTTGACTTATTTGTGATTACCTTTATTAAATAGCAAGGTCAATGCCAACTACATCAATGAAAATGATACTACATGAATAATTGTCAAGTTTGAAAAAAAAATTGTGGGCAAAAAATAATTTGAAAACATAACTAAATTCATAAATAATCTCTTCATTAAAAAATTTTTTTTTAGTGAGATGCTTCACTGAATAAGTCTTATTTCAGCCATCCTGATTGAAGGTTCACATTTGTATCTGACTGACTCTGATGGAATTATAATTATATATCACACCTCAACTCCTGAAGAATCTCAAAAGGTGGAACATTTTAAAGACCCCTCTCTTATAAACCATGTTCCAAAAATGACATCTTGATCATTTTACTCTTCATTTCCTGCTAATTAATGAACCATCAACCACACTTCATTACTCATGCTCTCTAATTTCCTTAAAACTATGAAAACTTTGAATAAACCTCACACACCGCAGGTAAAAAACAAAGACATTTGGTATTCTTCATTGGCTTGTATAAATTTTCCAGACATGACTAGATAAACAGGAATTATTCTTTGGACGATTTGGGGAAAAATACAAAATAGTGTAAGAAAATACCCGCAGGACAATGTTTTCAGTAAAAGCAAGGCATTTGCTATTCCTCATCAGCAGGCAATGGCAGTCATAAAATGTTAATAGGAAATGGGAACCAGGGCCATGTTTCATGAAACTTGTTATGAAGAACAAGTTGCAATAACTGTTATAAGCTACTGAAATCCTTGCATCTGATTGGCTGAGAGAGAATCAGGTGATCTCTGTACTAAGTCTATGGGAATTTGATAATTCGGTAGTTAATGGCTTAACCACTTAACTACCACTGGCTGACATAGAATGATGACAAGGAAGTACAGCCTTCAGAAAGTTTTGAGGAACTAAATTAAGATTTATAATCAAAATAAACCTCAAAAGAGGACAATGTTTTCTGTAACAACAAGACATTAGGCAATTCTCATTGGCTGAGTTCTGCAGACATGAAAAAGATAATAAGGAATTAACAATCTTCAGATACTTTTTGGAAATAGATTTATTATTATTATTATTATTTTGACAAAATTAAAACCTGAATAAACTTTAAAAACCTCAAACATTCCAGGACAATTTTTTCTATAAAAACAAGACATATGGCATTTCTCACTAACTGGCCTTGGCAGATATGAAAGGGAATTAACAATTTTCAGATACTTTTTGGAAAAAGAAAACCTCAAATGTTGCAAGAAGATGTTTTCTATAAAAACAAGACATATGGCATTTCTCAACAGATAGCCTTGGTAGAAATGAAAGGATAAGGAATTAACAGTCTTCCAGATATTTCTTTTTGGAAAGCATATCCTGTAACATGAACAGAATGATGTTGTGTAAAGTGTCACGTCATAGTGCCAAAGTAACTGGATAGGCTGGGAATGGGTGGCATAGGGGTGTCGCATGTCAAAGAATGTATTCTTGTGTATTGGGGAATGGAGAAGCAGAAACAGGAAAGAAATGTAAAGTGACTGATTTAAAGTATACATTCATGGTACTGCATTCATAACACAAGCCCATGTTTGTTTGTTAATGGTGGGAGGGGGGAGGAAGGGGCAGAAACAGATACTTATCGTCTCCCAGTCTCAATGAGTGAAAGTCTGTATAGCAGACCTCTAAGCTTACAAAAATATGTTAAGGCATGAGCCAAGACCTCACAATTTTTGCAATGTTAATAGCAAAAATCTTCCACAGAGGGCCAATGTAAGTGTGAAGTCTTTGTTTTGTTTTGTTTGTGTTTGTATGTGTATATTGTTGTTGTTGGTTGTTTTTTTTTTTTAAGAGGGAAGAGGGAGAGGTAAGATAAATTACTAAGGATTATCTACAATTTTCTTGCTGATCATGTATGTAGCACTCACTATGAACATGACGGACAAAGAAAACGGACAAAATAAACAACCCCTCATTCTACCCTTCACAATGGTTCTGGTAGTCAAAAGAACATCCCTTCACTGCTATTGTCTAAAATATGTGGAACAGGTGTCACATGCATATTCACCTGGAACTACATGATTAAACATAATAGCTGTGAAGGGATGTTCTATTGACTACCAGAACCATTGTGAAGGGTAGAATGAGAGGTTGTTTATTTTGTCCGCTTTCTTTGTACGCCATGTTCATAGTGACTTTGGACCAGCTTTGATCTATGTTTCTTCTTAGTCAACCCCTGCCACAACAAGCATCATGAAACCTTTTCTTCCTGAAAAAATCCTAGAATGTGGTAGCATCGGTACTATACATTATCCCTAGCCTAGCAAAGTAATGAATGACCCTGAACATTTCCTTTTTTAGGCTAGCATCTTTGACATACAAAGAGACCACATACTTACAAACTTGGCACGAGAGTGCCTTAAATGTCATCATATCAGGACGAAAATGACTTTCGGATGCACATGGCCTATAATGTCGAGTCACTTTCAAAGTTGGACCCAAAATAGACTTTCTAAACGGTAGTTTTGACACCAAGTGGGAGTTCAGCGTCAGTAATTATCCACCAAAGTCATTAATGATTCATCTCTGCAGGAGTGTTTCCATTGCCAAGAAATTTTCTGTCTTTGACTATGTGAAAAGGAACAAGTTTACATCCTGTTTTACTTCTATCACATACAGACTGGAAAGAACTAGAAAGAAAGGGAATCTCTACACTGCCAGAAGTCTGTTTATGAAGCTGAGCTAAAGCCCACACTTTAAGTCAAATTTCAATACTTTCACATCATAAATAGGAAAGATTAATTTTTTTCCCCATACATATCCAGGACTCCACATTAACCCCCCCCCCCCTTTTTTTTTTTAAATACAGGCACAGAGGGTCCCTGACAGAAATTTTGAAGGTTTGTGCGCATTTGGCCCATTTACATTTCAAATTATGGGGGTCCATGGTTAAAAATACTGAGGCTCACATGCACCAAGTCATACATGACAGCAAACCCAAAGAAAAATCTAATCCCACTGAAGCTCTACCATATAGGATATGAGTCTCATCGTCACAAGGTGTACTAATGATGCGGGTCACGGGTCAATTTCTTCAAAGTAAATTTCCCCCGGAGCCAATCTCACACCTCATTTAAGACCCATCATCACCCCTTTGGCTTCTCGTTAGGACTTCATTTCTTGCCAGTCATCTTGGACCAAGAAGAAACAGGTGACTCCTGAAAATTTGGTTAATCAACTTCTTCACTCACCCAGGAAGGGTTTCCACTTTATTATGCCAATTTTGGTCTTAATTTTTTTTTCTACTAAGCCCATGATGGTTGTGAGTACCATCTTTGACAAAGTCTATCCAAAATACACACTAAAAAAAAAAAAAATCTGCCAATCTTTGTTTGTTTTGTTGTTTCTTTTATCCTTGTATGTTCCCCTTATATTCTGTAGATTAAATCCAAAAGCAAATAAGTACATTTAAGAGCAGTCATACTACCAATGCATTTCTTCAATGATTTTTTTTAGCATACAATGATGTCACATGAACCATTCATCTAAAAAGAGCAAAATATTTCTGTGTATCAACTGTTGTCATATTTCAATGAAATCGTTAATGTTTTTTTTTTTTTTTTTTTATCTCTTAACAGCAGAGGATCAGAATTCTGCTCTGCAATTCTCTATGAATCTATTTTGTTCAGGTAGGAATTGAAGCAGCTCCTTACATGTAATTTTCAACTATCCTAAGAGTATGATATGGATTTTTTAAAAAGCTGTGGCTTTTAAACCAGGGTTGTCTGAGTTCACTCTGTGATAAGCTCCAAGCAACTGTCTTACTCCCAGGATTGCTGTATCAGAATCGAAAATCATCAAAACAATATTTTGATCCTGAAATCTTAGACAGGCATAATGAGAGCTTCCGTCTGCCTCTACTTGAAAAGTCTAATAATGGATCTTGCCAATCAGAAGTTGTGATACTCTAAAAGAACTTCTGATCATGACTTTCCAAAAGGATGTCTGGTTGCAATCTGAGGGCCCTGAAATAAGCTTTGAAATGGGGTATTTGTTTTCATAAGTCAAGGATCATTTGCAGAAAAACATTTCACTTTATAATTGATTAAAGCTGCTATACGATCTTTCAAGGGAGCAATGGGATCTTGTCGACTTATGAGTATATCATGTTGAACCCAGATGTGAAGACACAGATTTAGATATAATCTGAAGGCAAATTTGTCTCTTCTCAGGAGATGACTCCCTAAAACTTAGAATGAGGACTTCATTAAAAGATATCCTAATTCTTCTGCACTGCATTAGTTATTGGTATCGTGCTCATTACTGAAAAAATTTGACATGAAAATTTGGAAGGGAATTGTAGGCCTATTGCAGAGGCTATGTATCATCATATCATAGGGCTTGACACTAACAGGTGCCCAGGACATGTTGGTGCCTAAAATCTGGATATGAACCACTAAAATCGAAAATTTTAACGAAGGGTTTAATGCCAAAACACCCTAAACTTTCAGTCAAGACCCATTGTCAAGAAGAAAGTGTGGAGTCCCGGTTATGTCATTTAATTTCACATAAAGTTTATGCTCTGTTTGTACTAAACACATGATTTATCGTGTAACTACCAGTACCACTAAACTGCACATGACCTCCCTATAACCCTGATATAAAAATAAAGTTCTCTATCCTTTCTCCATTACACACACAGGGGGAAAGGAAGGGGTGGGTAAGAAGACGGTATAGTATAGTAGTTGACCTCCATTTCAACCAAAGATAGGGAGATGATGGGAGATCCTTCTCTGATATCACTAAGGATACAGAGTGGTATCCCTGGGGATTCCCCTAACTGTAATTTGATAAATCATCTGTTGACAGCTGCAAAGGTGCTACCACAAGTTCAATGATATTTCAAAACCATGTGGGCTCACATTTACAGAACAGGATAACAGAGTTGAAGTCTATAAGAGGATAATTCAAACCTACTGAAATCATTTAAACCCAAATGAGATGTCTTTGCAAAACATCTACAAATGAAATAGGATGTACACAGAGGTATGCTCATGTGTTTCCTATAAGTGCATTCCTCTAAATGCAATTTGAAAGTCTTTTGACAAACTACATTTGTGGACTTATGCTCTTTGCATTGTCAAAACATAGTCATCAACACTGAGAAATTGCAGGTAAAAATCTACATATAAAATGACTTGAATTTCTACCCTTTTTACCCTGCAAATAGCATCAATGACTAATGAATATCTTATAAGGGTGTCCCATTTCTTCTCATCTCAGTAGACTAATCAAATGTTCAGGTAGAAATCTACATATAAAGTGATTTGAATTTCTACCTTTTTACCTAGCATATTATATCAGCAACTAAAGGAATGTACATCATTGATATAAGGGTGTCCCATTTCTTCTCACCTCAGCTGACTAATCCCTTTCGACAGAGAGAGGAAAAGGGTTGTCACTCTTTCATTCTTATCTTAATACCATCTTTCAGCTTTATAATCCTTCTACACCTAATTGCTCTCTCCCTCCACATTTTCCTGTCAAATACATTGAGGAATATTCCTGCTGCGTAACAAGCTTCTAAATTAGACCTGATTTCATTATGTTCATCTGTGTTATACAGATAATTGCAAAATTGGTGAGTCATTCCTGTCCCATACAACCCCACCCCCCTCCCCTCCTTCAATGGAGAAAGGGAGTTTCTTTGTTACAAGATGGAGAAATCATTTTATGATAAGCTAAATCAAATTTCAATATCACTGTGACCTACCTCCAGCGAAGAGACACAAGGATGCAAAGGTAACTGTACCCCCCCCCCCCTCCCGAGAAATTTGAAGATCCCAGCTAATACGCCTAAGGAATCATAAATAAACCATGTGTGTAATGAATAGTAATTGTATCAAATGTGTAATATAAGGTTGGTGATTTCAAAAAATTAGTGATAAAAGTTAGGATTTTTGTGAACCTGAATTGTCTTTAATGTTGTCTAACATCATATACTCTCAAGTTGCAATTAATAATTTTATGGACATCAAGTCTTAAGTTCAAGGAAAAAAATGTAAATTTTCAAGTTGAATATTTTTCAGAAGTTTCATAGGTATATATATATATTACTGTTATTGTTTTTTTAAGAAAAAAATAAAGGACTGCATTTCACACTATGACATTTTTTCTTTCTATCTTTATATTATTTTTCTCTCTCTCTCTCTCTCTATAAAGACAATCTTCGCATGTTTTATTAATCATAAAATAATGTGCAAAATGCCTCAAGACATGGGCATTCATCACTAATACAGTGATAGCGTGACAGGCGAAGAAGACAAAGATGTTTCTCGTCTTTCAGGAAAACCACTTTCCCTCGCTCCAAGCCACCCTGTAATAATGCCTACCTCTCCTCCAAAAAACTGATGACTGTCGTGTCTGCTAGGCTAGTGTCTAGACACCATGGTAATTAGGTTAATAATGAGAGTGTGGCAAGAGAATACCTCATGGTGTGGTTTGGTATTGGGGGAAGGAGGTTCTTTCTGTCATGATGTCTTAATTGATGCAATGTGGTGGAGCAGAAACTGGGAAATGACATGGCTTGCAGCGAAATAGATGATCAAGGGATGGTTTTATTGATGAGGTTCTGCCCAGTTCTGAAAGATTTTCTATTTTCCTGCTTGAAATGTGGTGGCAAAAAGGCCATTCTGAAGAGAACAAAAGACTGTATGTATCACAGATGCTGCCTCTACGAGATGTTTTGGGCACAGAATAAATGTGTATTTCTGAAGAGAACAAAAGACTGTATGTATCACAGATGCTGCCTCTACGAGATGTTTTGGGCACAGAATAAATGTGTATTTGTTACTTTGCTTACTTAATATATTTGTTGTGTGTGTTTGTCATCTTTTTTTTTTCTTTTCATCTGAATGCACCACTGCATCTAAGCATTCTTCTTGAATTATGTATTCATACCAATACTCTATTACATCCTGTAAATTTGAAGGAAAGCATTTAAGGCAGCACCTAAGTTGCAGAGTTGATAAAATGTGCATGCAATAAATAATTTCAGAACCCAACAACTTCTACTTTAACTTTACTTTACAACACATTTCCATGTCCCTTTTTAAGGATATTCAAGTCAATGCCCCAACAACCATGATACTATAATCATGGAATTTGCGAATGAAAGCGATTCTGGTATCATGCTACATGTATTAACCAGCTCTGATTTCTCCGATTTCCGACTACACAAGGATGCTTGTATTTATGTCCATCATAATGAAAGGACAGTTCAACAGCTGAAAAGGATTTCAAATTGGTCTAAATGATACTTTTTACTCATGTGCCTATGTAACAAAGTGATATAATGACACTTAATCATCAGGACACTTAATACTTTTTCTGAACACTGATCCATTTTACAGTACTGTAACAGAGACAGGATACTGAAGAAGCTTAACATTCCTTAATGGATAAAGAGACTGCCCTAATCGGATCAAATTCGAGCTAAAGACGGACGAGTCATTATGTGTCAAATGACAGCATCAATACGATCAACAATATCTTATTGCACCACACATGATTGGTGTCGGTTACATAATCTCCCAAGTCAGCTCAAATGAGCAGCTGGACTCTCGAATAATACTTGATGTCAGCTAAATTATATTTGCTGTTGTTTATTCTGGTTTTTGAAGAACATATTGTAGAACCTCTTGTTTAGTAAACGTATATCATTTTCTTGACTGATGCTGGGGGGGGGGGGTGAACTACTACAGAAGTTCAGTAATTTCAATGCACTTTGGACTTGCAATTCTTGTCCATAAAACTGCACTGTGGATCATTATGGAGACTTTCAAATAATTATTTCTGGTGACTCCCTCCTCCCCCCCCCCCCAAAAAAAAAATATAAAAAAATATAAAAAATTGGTACCTCATTATTGTTGCTTACATGTGCACATTCTTGCAAATTCCAATATGGTAATTTTGGTCATTTAAAGTGCATTTTGGTGTCTTTCAATAATTATGTATTCTTTCATTTTAGAATCTTTTTTGTAATTCAATCTAACCAAACCAGAGAATTCTCAATCTAATCAATTACCATAATTCCCAAGCCAATGGATTGTGACAATTCTCGATCAAATTAATCAAGACAATCCCTGCCTTCAATCCGGAAGCAAACGATATCTTTTCTGCTGATTAATCAAAACGTACCTGAAATCTCGTCCTCTCCGAGGCGAACTTCTGATAGTGGCACATGGCATCCAGGACCTTCTTGTGACCTCCAGGAACGAGGCAGACTCCGCCCATGATCTCCAGGACGGCTATCTTGGTCTTGATGTTCTCTGTGATCATGCTCTGCGAGATGATGTTAATGGATGTTGGGTGGGCGAGGACGTTGGCACGACCAAGCTGTAGAGAGAGAGGAAATAGAAGATGGGAGAGGGGAAGAAAAGAAATAAATTAGAATTGGAACATATTTTGGACATTGGCAGATATCTTGATTTCTATGTTGTCTATGATCATCCTTTGTGAGACAATGGTGATGCACATTGGGTGGGCTACGATATTGTCTTCACCAAGTTGCAGGCAATAGAAAGGAAATGATGAAATTTCACAATCAATTACAATAGAAGCACTATCTTTGACTAGAGCAGGCTGACCCTGCCCATGAACCCCTGGATAGCTATATCCTAGTGTTGATGTTTTCTGTGATCATACTCTGGAAGATGATGTTGATGGATGTCAGGTGAGCCAAGACATCGACATAGCCAAGCTGTAGAGAAAGAGGGGTAGGGTGAAGGGAACAACAAGTTGGATTAAATTGAAGCATAATCTTGGGAAGACATTGACATTTTTACCTCTAGTTTTCTGCAACTGTATTTAACCCATTCGTGCTAGGAATTATTTAAAGTCTAATTTGATCAGCTTTTATTCTTTAAATTGGCAACACCAACATTTTTATTTCATTGCTACATTTTTCTTATAAAACATCATTATCTGAAATGAATATAAATTGACAGAAATTATGATGAGAAGTCAAAAAGTTGCCAATTTGCAGGGGATAACGGTGATTTTAAACTTTCTATCACATTGCAAATTTAAGGATTTTAATGCTTATTTTCCTTTAAAAAATCTTCAGCATCAAACAACGAATATTGACACAACCAAAATGGGCACAGTTTGCGTAGAATTTTTTGCTCTTTCTGCTCATGTATTTGGTATGATTTTTAGGGCTTTGCATCAAAAGATATTAGGCCAAACCACAAAATGTGGACCTCGGTCACAAATGGGTTAAGGAGATAATGTTGACAGATACATGTAAGTGTTAAGTTTTCTGGTAGTTAAAGATAACATGAAAAATAATAGGAAACAAGCAGTTTTTTTTTTTTTTGCTTTTGGAAGTTGAAATCTTTTGTTAATATAAATTTTCAAGAGTAATGTTTCATTGATCTGATCAATTTAATTTTCATATTTTACATCTTGAAATTTCAATACATATATGTAGTCATTAATTTTTAGTCCTATTGTATTGTGAAAAAAATGTAAATTTTGTCACAAAAAAGGATGTGTTGTATGTCATCTAAGCATACCGGTAATTAGAATCCAGAGTACAGAAAATCTCATATTTAGTTTTTTTAAAAATACATTTTTATGTTATTTTTCTTTTTTTCTCCAAATAGTAGGTACAGGGTACCCTCCCTGAAAGTACACAAAGTACATCACCATTCAAATGACGTTATTAGTACTCATACAATTGTAATTGACAAGGCTAATCGAAAGGAAAAAGTACTTTTTGCAATAAATGTGTCAAAATATTCAAGGTCACTTTCCTTTTAAAATATAAAGCAGGAAAACAAAAGCAATAACAGCCATTTTCTGTACTCTAAATTTGCAATACCGAGAAGGTGTAAAGATGCCACATGGCGGCTAACTTCACACCAACATCAGCACTGGGATATGTGGCAACGCCTAGCTGCAGTTGTCAACCAATTAACTGGCTGCCATCTGCTCAGCTAATGCTACTGGAAAGTGTTGTTGTTGTAAAGCGGTGGGAAAATTTTGTGCTTCCTTCCTTCTTTCTCTTCCCAAGACGTAATACATGTAGATGTTTAATCATGTGTTCAATCATTTTGATTTATGCTTCTGGATTTCCTTAGATAGCAAGTAGCACATGAACACAGAAATTTCAAAGATGACCTTGTAGGTGCTTTCACACATGATGCAACAGTGTGGTACCACACTGTGGCACCACACTGTTTTGTCTTCACACATGATGGGACTTTGTGTCACCATATATGCTAATGAACGCGCATTAACGCGTCAACTCTCAATAAGAGAGCATATTGTCAAAACTTGCGCAAGCAATCTCATAGTACAATTTTTGCGCTAACTTTTTAGAAATTTGATTGGTTCGCATTCTTTTTGTATCTAGGCAGCAAACAAAAGTGTGTCCTGCCTCGGCGACATATTTTTGTCGCCCTATACCCCATAGGCTTGTACACAAAAAAGTGTGGTGACACAGCGTGTTACCACACTGTCGCATCATGTGTGAAAGCACCTTAATGTCCATATTCATCACAGATGACACAAGGGATCACGCATACCATTGGATCATAACAAGAACCCTGTTTTTAAAAAAAGAAGAAACATCTCATTACATCTAATGTGCATGTTATTTCAAAATAAAATTGTATTAAAATGACTTTTTAAAACAAATATTTGGGTATTGAAACACAACTTCTAAATGTCAATGCTACAATGTCAATGCTGCAATATTGATCCCTTCATCTCTGTATTATGTACATGTTTTCATTGTATATATTCTCAAGCCCTGAAACATTGCACAATGTGATTTATAATGATCCACAATGTCAAATCGGTTTTGTATAAATCTGAGGGTGGATTAATCAGTAAGCCAGGGCAATTTTCAGTGTAAAGCTTTTTAATCTCATCACATAGATTGGCCAGGAAGGATGGGAGGAAATAAATGGATGGTCCGTACCCAGAAACAAAATGAGTCAGTGGCTCTTAAATCAAAGATACAGCACAGGACATGAAGAATGTCACGCACAATGTGACTTGCACGTATGTCTGACGAGGGTACGTGTGTATGCATTTCAAGAGGGTCTGCTGCTGTTTCTACTTTTCTGGTGCATAAAATATTGTTTAAAATATCTGAAGTACATGTACATGTACATAACTTCTATTAAAAAAATTTAAAAAAAAACTTTTAAAAATGTACTGCAAGTCCTTCTGGGAATCTTTTGGTCAATTTTACTAGCTTGAAAAAAAGTCTGAAACTTTAGCTTTACTTTATTGCCATCAAGATTTTTTGTACATCAACCTTTAAACATTATCTGATTTATACATACCCCTTTCTATCCCTAATATGACAATGAATTGTTTCCAATTCATAAATAGCTTCATCAGTGTTTAATCAGTAAAAGTGGAGCAGGATATTTCATACTGAGAAATTAAGATGAATTATGTATCCCTATGTGGCGTACAGAGCTGTGATCGTGGGAGGGCGATTGTGAAGGTTATTTGTAGCCTCTCCCCCCTTCCCCTCCCCCACTTCCTTGCGGTCTTACAGGATATCACAATTTAATGACATAATTGGTGACCTGTCAACAGCTCCTTACAAGTACCTGTATTCTCATGTCATCCATAAGAGTATATCAAAAACGTGAACATTCTGGAATACTGATGATCTACATAATGGTCTAATGTGTCCATTTTGAAAGAAAAATCTGAATTTTTTCTCTTTATATCAGTTTAAAATTATGGGAGAAAGTGGTTGAATCAGTAGTGAAAAGGATGTGCGAGTACAAAAGTAAACTTTGCCAGATAATGCAATTTCATAAGAGTACATTCTTAATGTGTTTACTTGTATTAAATTTATATTTTTATGACATATGTAAATTGCCATCATGCAGTCTAAAATATCTACAAGGAGTTCTTCAATTTGAAACTATATATCCTTCTTTCATTTTTGTAAATACGCCTTTCAGTTTTGCTTACTTTTCATTGTCAAATCAACCTACTCATAAATTAATTGTAATCCTTCTACTTCATCTTTAATCATTCTGAATATAAACAGACACCCTACAAAATGTGACACCTGTTCTCATCCCAATATGACAATATGATCTGTATGTTATTTTCTTTTTTCTGTATGAATGAGGAACTACAAATGTAGTTAAGGTATTTGTGAATCATTGCATGTATTCTGAATGTTGAAAAATTATGTTCACAATCAATTTTGTGCCACAGTATCATTCTATGACCTACATGAACCCCTTTTTATTGTCTGAAAAGGGTTGTATGTAATGTGATATTTACATGTCATTGTTAGATGTTGTCTGTGGCTTTCGTGCACTGATGACATCTAACACCAAACAAACTTTCTAAATCTGAACACATCTGTTCAGGCAACAAATGTTTTCTCTCCCCCAAACCACTGTATGATCGTAATCATTACATGCAACCTTTGTGTGAATGAGAAGGACAGTCATGTGATATTTTTGTACCATTCTATGTGAATAAACAGGTAATGTTAATACTCTTCAAAAGCCCTCACACCCAAAAACTATCTGTAGAATGTGAACAAATTCCCCATTCAAATAACCCATGTTGTCATACTGCAATGACCTATGTAACACAGTATGTGACCTTTCTCGGTATGAACAGGGAGAGTAATGTGATATTTTGGTATCACCGCATGTAGATGAGAAGTTCGCACTCACCGATAACCATCATACACCTGCTAGATGGGATCAGATAAGGTTTCCTTTTGCGTCAAATCTGAATCTCAGAAAGTGTTTGTTGTAGGAAGGGGATGACTGGCAATCCTACCTTTGTTTGAAAATGAACTTTCATACCTTTTTTGTCTTCGGGTTCCCTCTTTACTTTCATTGCCTTTGATTCATGTTGTGATAAGAATTTTGCCCCTATAACGTCATGCATTATGAATCAATACAGAGTATTTTTAAATTGCACAGCAAATTACTGTCACTGGTACAAGTTTGCAAAAGTTCTATGAAATATGTGGGCCTTTGCTGTATGAAGCATATTTTTGTAAGAATGCCAGAAATATTCCTTTTCATTTTTAGAACAAGCAACTTAGTGAGGAACAAATCTAATCAGGGATATAGCTACTCCAGTGATTTCATACATCCATGTTTCAATCAAAATGCTTTTTAGATGCATAATTCCAGATTATACCAACTGGAAATCTTATTGATATGAGTACCTGTCCTCTATAAATATCTTTTTATTTTTCATTTTTTCTTGTTATTTGACTGTAATTGTGCTACACTTTGATCTAGTTAGTTATCAATTCCTAGCAAAACTCAGTAATTCATGACGTCCTTGCAATACTTACTGAATTATTCATGAGGGCTTTGATACAGCCAATCACCGATGTGTGGATGGGGCTCTCCATGGTTTCATAGTCCATTTTCTCCAAGAAGTTGAGAAGGACAGAGAGGCCATCAAGGTCTAGAAACCTCATCACAAACCTACAAAGGACAAAAATGTGGTAGAAGCATGCAAAGGATATCAAGCATTACATCATACCCAACAAAATTATTCATAATTTCAAAGGTATTCCAGATAATTTGGTCTCCAACACATATAAAAACTTAGGTGACAAATTGTAAATTGATGCAATGATAGTATTGCAGCAGTGTTGCAGTGCATATGAAATTTATGTTCTTGAAGAATTTAAGCTCAAAGCTTTAACAATACAGACCTATTCAATGGGCACTTGATCCCAAACTTGATTCTAAAGGTACCGGGGTATTTTGAAACATGCTTCTAATATCACAACCTACAAATATTTACATCCTATTCATGGCACAGACTTACTTCATAGGTACATGTATCTACATGTTACGCACCCATGATGCTAAAACCAACAAATATTTACATCCTATTCCAGGGGCAGACTTACTTCATAAGTAGTGTCTTGAGTGCTGTCTAAAGGCTATCCTCAACTATGGCCCTGTTCAGTAAATCAAGCCCTGAGCTATGACCAATAACTATTTTACATGTACATCCTATTTAAGGGACACACTTACTTCATAGGTTGTGTCCTGAGAGCCGTCTTGAGACTGTCCACCACCTTGGTTCTGTTTGCGACCTCTTCTTCCCCTGATGTGAAAATAAGCTAAAGCAAACAAACAAACAAACAAATGACACATCATACAGGTATGAAGAGACATTTTAATGCACTTGTACAATTACGATACAATCTGACAAAAAGTATGCAGGGGGTTAAATTTTCACAAATGATTTGAATAATGCATTCTTCCAGCAAATTATTACAGGTACCATTCCCTCATTATAAAAACAAAACAAAACAAAACCAGTATGTATAATTCATCTACAGGAAAGAAAATTAAAACACAATATGAAGCTAATTTTGAAATCATCCCACCCCAATCAGCAAAATACCAGAGACAACATAAGCGACGCTTCTACTGCTGCACTGCCTTTATCTAAAACCCTGTTGCTTAAGGGGTGTTCAGATATGAGGCGACATTGTGGCACCACAAAATCCCTGCAACATTTCGGTGTACAAGTCATTGGGATATGAGGCGACAAAAAAATGTCGCCGAGGCAGGACCCTTTATTTTTTGCTGCCTAGCTGCAAAAAAAAAATGCACACCAATTAACAAATTCCTAAAAATTTGGCGCAAAATATGTTGTCATGAGATTATCTGCGCAAGTTTTGACAAAGTTCTCTTTTATTTGAGAGTTGACATGTCAATGTGCGTTCATTAATATAAGTGGTGCCACAATGTCGCGCCATATCTGAACACTAAAAATTTTGTTGTGCCACAATGCCGCCTCATGTCTGAACACCCCTTTACACTTCCATTACTGCTCTGTATGCCAACCTTTACCACCCATGGATGAAAGTGCTTGGTTTAGAAAGAGATCTTAAAGCTTGACACCATTATTTCCCCAATAACAAAATCTGCCTTTAATTGAAATCACTGATATGTATTCACAATAATACAGGAGAGTATTATTAGTTTAAAACAGTTTTTTTTTGAGTGTGACTGACAATCCCCCCCCCCCCCCCCCACAAACCCACCCTTCATGAATGGAAGAAATACTTACTGTCATCATTGCATTGATCTGGTCCAAATAGTAGTCAGGCCATGATGTAGCATTAGGGTCTTCTTGCTCCTGCAAAGAGAGGAGAGGAGAAAAGGGAAAATTGTTTAAAAAATAGGTATGATAATCCGTCTAATTTCTTGGTAGAAATATGCAACCACACTGATTAAGGCAACATCACTTGTATTGCATTCAAACTTACAAATTAATATCAAATTCACTTAAAATATGGTTTCACCTTTTTAATAGACATGGTGAAAAAAATAGATCAAAATGTGGTGGTAAGGGATGATTATTTGTGTGATCACAGAGATATTCCTTTTAAATCATGTTGAATATACCTTTAGCAGTTATTGAGACTGAGGTAATCTTTCCTATGATACTAGTAAAGATTACCATAACAATCTTTGTACACATTTAAATAACATTTTTTTCCAGATCCCGTCAGTTATCGTAAATCGCCCAAATGACATTTTATCAGCTGAGAGAGAAATTTGCACTCAGGCACCTATTCGTTTGGAGGACATTTTCCCTATTTTGGTTATCTATTCCAAATGAATGAAGCTGCCATCAAATTGGTATTTAGACAAGGACAGCATTCTCCTGTTTAATGATCTAAACACGGCTCAGTAAGAGGACATTTACAAGCACGCTGTAGGCATTAAACCACTCTGAAACCTAAATACCAAACCACTTACAGCCCATTTAATGCCAAAATAGTCTATGGCATTTTGTGAATGGGAGATAGTAAAAATGCAAAGCCATCCCTTTTTATGATGTTCAATTACAGTACATGTAAAGGGAGATTTTGTATCTTAAAATAGGTAATACATTAAATAACATCACCACAAAACATAGTATAAAAAAAAGGGGGGAGGGGGCAAAGGGAGAGCATGTCTATTCAGTGTCACTTGACTCACTTCTACTCGGAGATTTATTACAGCAAAGCATTTACAGATTACTGATCCACTGAAATGCGATACAAAGCAATTTTTCTAGTTTTGAAATGGTACATGTACATGTGCTATTCAAAATATGATATGTAATACTCTTTGTCATCATTTAAAGAAACATGACCATTAATCTGTGCAATTATTCACAGTGCACATAGTTACGTTCAATGATTATTAGCAGGGGAAAATTCAATACAGATTAAGGTCACCGATTGTTAAATCACTGATCCATATTAACTTTGGATTAACTAAAATTTTTAATAAAAATAATGAAAATCCTGATTCCCATAAACAGTTCTATTTCTGAATTGTGAAGAACAACCGTCAGCTCTCATGTTATTGCCTTGATATGATATTGTGATAGATATATTGCCTGGAATAAGGATTCAGTGGTTAGCCATCAACAATCACACAGGATCTACTTCAAAGTCATTCAATATGACTTTAACGGAAGAACATATAGCCTACTCAACTCCAGCAATATTGCAATAAAAAAACCCAATGAAAATTTCACTGTATGGTGTCACGATAACAAATGGACTGGAAAATAATTGCAGGGACAGTGATCTGTTTATTTGAGCCGATATACAGGGTGGGAAAAGTGATTTTTCTCATAGTGTGCAGGTATAATAGAAAGCAAGGATGCAGGAACTTTGTCGTGAACATCAAATAAAAACAGACTTTGTTTGCCCACATCCACCTGGGATCCTCAAACCAAATGAGAACATAATTGCAATTTTATTGAAAACCTTGTTTTCCTCTAAACGTTTGGGGTAGGAGTGCTCTGTGAATTTGTCACAACAAGAAGACTTTGAATTTATGTTTAAATATATTGTTACTGAAAAAGGAATTAGATTCTGGGGTCATTCGCAAAGGGAACAAATAACAACTCCACATTTGATTAATTAACTTATTAGCAACAATGAAGTCAGTATTGTTGCTCTAATTGTTGTTTGCTGACACGTTTCAACACCCGCTTTTTAAAAAACAATATATCCTGAAGGATTTCTCATGAAAGATATTCATTCTTTATTTCACAGAAATGTTTGTGTGATCCTTTTGAATGTCAATTTCTCATGTCAGAATTCATTATCTCTAACTATATAACTTGTTTATACTTCATGTATACAATGTATTCCAAACTCATTAAATGTACCCCTAGCCATAAGTTGAAATTTCTTTTGTTTTTGCAAACTTTCTTTCAGTTTTGCAAACTTTCATGTACATGAAACCTCACCCTTCAGGCTGACTTTAGTATCAGAATCTTAAGTTTCAGAATGCTGTACCCCCCTCTATAGTAAACACTTCACCGAAATGACCCGGGCGATGCTAGGTTATTAGACCTGACAACTTCAATTTGTATACAATAGAACATTGCTACTGGCAAATCTGCCAGGCATACTATAATATGACACTTATCAAATCTAATAAACACATTCTTGTGGAAGGGACATAACTGGGCAGTCCCAGAGTACTGAGTTACAATTTAAAAAAAAAAGAAAAAAGAATGTATGTGACTGCACTCAACCAGTCATTTGATTAGGATCTGAGTTGTATAATATATTTATTTGTTGAAAAAGGAAATGCATGACAGCTATGCACTGACAAAATTCCATGGAAGAATTCAAGCAAAGTCAGGCATAACAGTTGTCACCACTTCTTTGAACAGGAATATCATCGATATTTGAACAAGAGTGGGATCGAAGCGACATACATTTTAGACAATATGTCATGGTCCGTTCCACTCTACACTTCCATCCACAAAATAAACTATAGTTGCACCCTTTTCTTACTCTGGCAGTAAACTTCAGTTAGAGGTCAGTGAGTAAATAAATAAAGTTGGGAATGGTCCAATATGATGGCAAGATAAGTTTCTACATTCCTAGGTGAGTTCAAAATCCAAGTTCTATGCATATACATCACAATGTACTGTGGTTTGGCTTACAAATATACAAGTAGGCACGTTTGCCAATTCTTCATGTCACTTTCAAAGCTAAGAGCATGTTTCCACAAAACTGTACTGCTGGTATACAGTGCTAGCCTTGCGATAATACATGTACCTAAGCAATATAAACATGTCGAACATGTCAGGGAGAATAAATGGCTTCATATTTTTCACAAATAGAGTTTTGATGTCGGCTATAATGCTGTCATTTTGAATCAAACTGAGATGTAATTCTCTCCACTGTGCTTATCGTTTATAATTCTCCATTGTTCCTATTATCCACAATTCTTTTTTATATTTTTGTGTTTTATTAAGGAATCAAAACATAATACAATCTTCACCAGTAGATATAGATTGATAAGTAACAACAATTACGACAAATTACAATATTTACAGATGATGATTTACATGTATTCTGCCTTTTTTTTTTCTTTCTTTCTTTTTTTCCACTGATCATCCCTATTATCCACAATTCTTGGTATTTCAGCTGCAGTGTAGTGGAGATCCTATTCAATCTCAAAGTTCAATATACCTCACACCTCAATGTTTTTACGAACTCACTGCTGACGTCAGGCTACAAGAATGCATCGCGAAGAGGAGGTGGGGGTCGTTCTGTTTATGCTAAACATTCACGACACATACCGTAGAGTGCTATTTCACCAAAACATAGACAAGCTTCACTGCATGTTTGGAAAGTTTTGTCCATTATGTGCATCTAAAAAATGTGTAAGTTTTTGTTCTTTGTTAGCAAACAATTCTAGGCATTTGTGTAGGCTTTGAACAATATGTAGTTTACAGAAATGACACAAACAGAATTATGAATTCTTACGTTTGCTTTAGTATTTTAAAAACAAAACCCTACAGAATTCACAATTTTTAAAGTTGCACCTACAGCACTGCAATGCTTATGGAGAGACAATGAAGCTACTCAATGTTGTGCAATACAATCAATATCTCAATAATACATGTATGCTGAATTACATTTTGACAAAGAGTCAACAGTTAAAATTCTGAATTAAATGATTTCCCCAAATGCTATAAGGCCATTTGCAGCTGCTATTGTACTAAATAAAATCACATACCTGCCAACCCTGACAGCCAAGAAATAGGAACAAATTATTAAGAAATTTTCAAAAATAGGAACATTCCTAAATTTCCTATTCGATACTACGGACAAATTTGTACAGAAATAGGAACACTCATGTTAAAATGAGAATATTCTTTTCCCCAAAATAGGAATATTCCTATTCAATAGGAACAGTTGGCAGGTATGAAATCATACATTCCTAGTAAGAATATCTGTATTACCATTACCGTCAAAAAACCTAATCTAAAGAAAAACAGTCAGAAACTTTTAATACATAATAACTCCACATAACAATACAGACATCAATACGATCAATACACATTCTTTTTTCCTCTGCAAATTTCCCCAATTCAATCTTTATATCTTAGTTTTCCATTCATGGAGCAAAAGAGTGAAATATAGTAGAAACCATACTTTTAATCAGCCGTTTCATCTTACACAGCTTCATTTCCAACAACTTCCTTCTGGTGCAAGAAGTGTTACAATCAATATTACCACATCCTCAATCCTGGAGCCGCATGGTGTTCATTTCATCAACCAAATTGTACCCACCAGGTATTTTTCAGAAGTGTTGGGATATACTGAACTTGGGTTACAATAAATGTCTCCACCCCATTCCACCCCCCCCCCCCCATTTTTTTCATGTGACTGGTAAAAGCAACATAGAGATGCTTCACCAAGTATCATCTGGAAGATTTACATATCATAAACCAATCATCGACAGACAGTGCGTTCGACAGCAAACTGTACTAAAGGGGCTTTCACAATTGGTCATGCGATCGTCTGCGATCATTTGGTCACAGGATATAAGTTGCACACAATCACAAACAGTCAAAAACAGTCACAGAGGCAACTGTGAAAGGGGCTTAAGGAAGACTGAATGAAATCTTTTCTTGATCCACAATAATTAAATGTTTGAAACCTGAAATTTTATTTACTTCATCTAATGTAAATCAACACATTCATATTATTTTTCCAATACAAGTTACAACTCATTAAATCATTTCATCTGTTGAGAGCCTTAACGTTTCTTGACTGAAAAAGTTTGAAGACAAAATTTAAAAATGAGAAGAATAGTTTACAGGCAAAATGTAGGTCTCTACTTCACCTTTACTCAAGTGTTATCACTTATTTCATTCAGGCATTACGTCACAAAAAGAGATGGGTTGTCAAGAAATAGAAATCAAAATGATCCCATAAGCTCTTCCACAAGCATGCAACCCCTTCCCCCTTTCCCATTAAATCCAGTATTATCCCACAAGGGAGATTTCCATACATCCACACAAAAGTCTTCGGGTCTGGAGGGTATTCAGGGCTTATATATTACTGCTAAGGCCTTTGGGATTCGATTCTTAATATCAGAGATTATTTTCAAGTGCAATGGTTAATTTCAGCCTCAGGCAACAAGACCAGGCTCTAGAACAAATCTCTACTACGGCACGTCCTCATAAACCCAAGTTATAGCCTACTAATTCTGATCCACCGAACCCCATCACTACTAACTTGAGCTAATTCAGAATGAAGACAACTTGTACTAATTCACATTGTGCTTTGAAAAATGGCAGCTATCATTCGAAGCAAATTGGGACATGTAGCCAAATGGTCTGGTGAGACCAATTGGGGGGCAAACTCCGCCATGAAGACACACTTGAACAATGGCATAATCTGAAGCTCACATTAATTCCTGAGTGAGCAGGGATAGCAAGCAGGGATTGCTTGAGTGCTCTGACCAGCAACAATTACTCCAGGCTTCCTTTCATCACAGATGTAGGGTTAGCGTTAGGGCTAGGGTTGCAATAGGATTTATAAGGGTAATGCTTGGTATTGGTCCAGGGTTGAAGTTTAGCATTTCACTGATGCAGGAGAATGAATGACTGCTGAGATTTTGTTGCAGGAGTATGTCGCATGCAACCGTTGCTTGACGAAAGCACTGATGGTTCTACTATCTCAAGTTTGTACTAGTTTGGGCTAATGAAAATGCAGCTCCTTCCTTGACTTGTCTACTCTGAGAAGGAAATGTCCAAGTCCTCTGGAGGGCTCTTAGTCCAGGATTAATCACCAAAGGCCAGAGTTTTCTCAAATCTTTTGATGGAAAAGTTTAGCACTTCTACCCGACAGCTATGCCGTCATTAGGGGCAAGAGCTGCTCCAGGGGTATCCATCATGAATTTGCAAAAATATTGTGGTTTCTACAAAATATAACAAATATGGCTGGTTGTGGAAAATTTCATTGGTCAATAGGTTTTCCTTTAAGTTAAGTTGAAGACTATTTTTGGTATCACAGCAAATTTCAGTCCATAAAAACATTGTTTGTAATGAAAAGCTTTGGCAGTGAAATTTACCTCTACTGCAAGCTTACCTACACAAAATGACTATTAAAAAAGACAAGAGCAAACAATCAGTCAACTGTATGAATGCAAAAGACATAAAATCCATTAACCATAACCCAAACAGGCAAATGTTTGGCTTTATGAATTTAGGAAAATTTGGATTTACAGTGCCTGCCATAAGTTTAACTAATTTCAGAGATAAAATTGAAGTTCCTATTCAGCTGAGGTAAGTGGAATGACACCTTTGTAGTTTCACTCATTAAAAAATCTTTACATATCCACCAGAAATATGCTGTAAGTGGCAACACTTTATTTTCAAAAATGAAAATGAATTAAAATGGTTTGCAAGGAAATTATTCCCTTTCAACCGAAAATAAAATTTGACTAAAAACATTTTTCTACTTTTGTGTGGTACAGATTGCTTTAACTTTAAGAGTGGGTAACAAGATGCACCAATTCATGATTTGCCACCATTCATGGCAAAATTCCAAGCGAGGGGGAGAGGGAGAGACCAACAAATTGATTGAAGAGATGATGGGCTTGCAATACAAACATGATTTGCCTAAGGGCACTGTTGAGATATGGTTTATGATGAGGATTTCATCTTCCAGAGGAGATTGTGGAAGATAAATATGGGTTAATGGATGAAAAAAAATGGGGGTAAGTAGGATGAGAGACATAGAGAAAGGTGAGTAGAAAGATTTGAGTAGAGAAAGATGTTATGTCTTGTTCTAACCAAATGATATGCAATAGAGAACATGGAAGAATGAAAGTGATAGAGAGGATGAGCGACATGATTAAAAAGAAACAGAAAGAGAAGGATTAGAAAAGGAGGGAGAAGTAGAAGGGAGACTGAGCCAGATATAAAAAAATTGGGAGGGGGAGGAGAAAGAGAAGGAGATTGGAGATGATCAGAAGAAGTAGATACAATATACTAGCACATGCATGGAATTCAATAAAGTAAATTCATGAAGTAATGAAGAGATGGTATACAGTAGCACAATGTGTTTCAATGAAGCACTTTACTATATATCACAAGGTAAGATGAACAAATGATGGGGAACCAAACACAACAATGTCTAGACAAAGTAAAGCAAAAGAAAGGAGAATATACAACTGACAGGTCATGTGAGGAGAGATATAAAACTATCCAACCAAACAGTTTTGAGATAGAGAGATAAAGGACATACTGCATCCTCCCCCCCCCCCCCCCATACAAACAGGGCTGTCACTCTGGGATGTTTGTGTCTGGTGGACAGTATTATTGATGTTTCTGAGATTGATTTGTGCTCTGTGATGACGCCATTCATTCCTTATCATCGTGGCCTGATTCATGCCCCCATCAAAACAGCTTGGACTGTGCATACCACGATATAATTAGATGGGTACACAAAGATTCATCATAAGCACAGCAGTGGACATTCCAATATGTCTTCACAAGATAAATGTACCCTTGATATATTTTAATGGACCCCTTCTGGCCTTCCCATCCCCTTTATAATGTACTTTTAATTCACTTGTCCCCCTCTATCTTTATCAAAATATACTTTGCATTTTATAGTTGTTTTGACAGTTCAAAGGTGCATAAAGATACATCATATTAAAAGCACAATTGACATTTACTTATTTTTTCTTTAAATGGTTCAACTACATGTCCTGGCCTCTCCCACTATTTCATTTAAAGAGCTTCACCCTTAACTGTCACCCCTAGTGAAAAGCATTGGTAAGCTTTATCTCCCTTTGCTATTATCAAAATATATTTCCTTTTGGTAGATCCTTTGATGAGTCCCTCAATAACAGAGGGCACAATAGATCATCCCCTCCCCTTTAATCATTTGATATCCCTATAACCTACTTTAAAGGGGCTAGAAAATGAGAAATCATGGGGAAAGGCAGGGTGATCTTGGATGAGAGAGGGGGAATGCAGTCGGCCGCTTGAGTTTCAAGAAAAGGGGTAATCCATTCTAAACAACTGTGATTTATTGCCGTACGTGTTTCAAATTTCGCGCAATGAAAAAGCTAATAAACAGCTAGTCATATGGAAAAACAATTACATGGCCAGCTCCCTGGGAGAGCCTAAGGGGTGTTACGTAATCCGCGGCGACGACGTGTCGGGGAAAGGCAATGGAGTTTAATGACTAGACTAACAAACCACAAATAAACTATATTTTGTATTTTGAAATGTTGGAGCATTATACAAGACGTTTCTTCGAGTGAACACGATGAGACCCGTTAAGAGTCTAAACACTTAGAGTTGTTGAGAAATGTGAGAACCTGAAGTGTACGACTAGGTTGAGTTCGGTAAACTTCGTGCTGTCCGAACTTTTGTCGCATTAGTCTGACGGGCTCGCATAACGGACGGATTTTAGTGTACAAGTAAACAAGCCTTTTGCAAATTCGTTTTCCCCATGATTTCCCATTTGTTGGCCTCTTTAAATAAGAGGTACTTTATACTCAGTGAAATATTACTCTGATTACTTATATTTCACAACTATTCTAATACAATATTCATGGATGAATGAATGGTTGATTGGTTACTGGTTATTTTTTACCTGGTTGCTAAGAAGCATGTGTGAGTTTGAAAGAAAACAATTGGGGGACCACTGACTTTGAGTCCTGTCCAAAGGGCTTGGTAATAAGGATTCATGCCTTACTAGAAGGCACTCTGAGCATCGATCTCTGCTCTACCACTGAGCCATCGCACCTCCCTTACAGTGGGACCTTCTGTTTCCTTGCTCCCTATGGGTTCATCCTATACACTGCTTTACAGAAGCCAGCCTTCTTCAGATGCATTTGTTTATCATCAATCAACTTCACCAGGCAATTGCGAAGTGACTTGTTTGTTCCTTATCACAGATTTATTTCATCTTGCCATCCAAAAATATCCTCTCGCCAGATCATTAAAACTGACTGAATTCAAGGGTTTGGGAAAATAATTTGAAACACCTATAAAAGCTCACTGTAAAATAAGAAGTTGAAGCCCGTGCAATGTAAATATTGTATGGATTCATTGTTTAAAGATTCAGTAAAACATGAGGTCTGGAGGTTTATATCTATATCCATGGTATTCAAGGAAAATCATTAAATATCACTGAGAGATAAAGCTTTTTTTAGACAAGTTTTTCCATCAGAATGATGAGGACAGAGGAAACTATATTATGGCTTCATACCTTCTAGAACGAATTTGGTTACTTTATGCGGTTTGCTATCATTATTTTGACATTACACAATAGTATGAAAAGTGCATTAAAGTACATTAGTCAATAACAGAGTAAAAGAAGGGCCATTTAGAACTTCATATCTACTACAGGGTAGAAGGGCATTATCACTTCACAAAGATGCCCACATATCTCTCAAAAGACAGTAAGTACATGGACATAGCGGACTAGAGACATCAGAGAGATGTATGAGGTACTATAAAAATCCAGAATGTTGTTGTTGTTGTTATTGTTATATCATCAATGAGAGCTAAAAGGGCATTTAATCATATCATATACAAGGAGTTAATGCCATTCTGGCTCTAACAGACAGAATCTGGACAGCATTATCTATTCTCTATAAAACACTGAGAGAACATACAGATACTCAGATAAATACTAGTAGTATAAGGATGAACAAAGAAGGTGAAAATAGAGAAGACAGAACTGGATTAGACACTTTTCAATCAATTTACTTGCGAGATGCTATGGACATCCCTCTAATGAAAGCAAACCTGAGGAAAGCACGCTACCAGGTATGTTCAAGTGATCATGTGATTGATTATAACGTCAGGTGGGTACATCATTCACCTGTCCACTGTAGATTCTCAGCATCTCAAGAACTATGGACACAGCATGGGTGTACTGAGTATTTGAGGTGTACATTCACTAGGAAGAAAATCCTCCAGCATCTTGAAATTTCTTTTCAATCCATTACCTTATTCTTCCTTTTAGTGGCATCAATAAAAAAAAAAAAAGGAATGAAAATTTGACAAGAAACAGGCCATTTGGAATTTGCACCATAATTTGAAAACAAATCAAAACTTGTTTAAAAACAACTATTCCATCTAAAGCATCCACTATAGGATTTGTGGCTTTTAAATAGCCATAAATTGAAAGAAAATATGGCACTTGTGATATATAAGTTTTGAAAATAAACCTCTGGCTACAAGGGGCACAGACAGGGTCTCAACACAACTTTTACTTCAATATCACACTTTGCAAGAACACGGGCAAGTGGACAAATAAGTATAGATCGTTAAAAAATCCTTTGTAGTTTGTTCCACACCTTTCCCCCAAGTACATATTTATACTTTATTTCACTTTCCAGGTACAGTGCACTCTATAAAATGATAATTTGCTTTCATTCTTCACAATTTAACAACAAGTATTAATACCTTTATACAGAATGACTTAGAATCTTATAATTCTACAAGGGAGTAGCTGAGAATAAATAGTTTTGTTTCTTTTCAATATTTTAAAGAAATTAAAGCATATTTGTGTGGAATCCAACTACTTGAGAAGATCTTCGTAATTGTTCAACAGATTCTTGGAACATGTGTTTACAACTTGGCTACAAAGTGAAGTCATTTGAGCACTTCCTAATCTAGCATCTGTTCTCTATTCATTTGATTTCCACTGCAGACTTGAGACACCCCCATCCATTTCTCCCCCCCCCCTTCTTCTCTTCCTCCTCCTCTCCCTCCCCCTCTCAGAATTAAAGGCCTTGCCCCATGGCTGTAGATAATTAGAGATGAGATCATCAGCTCAGAGCAAAAAGTAAGTTAATTCTATGTGAATATACATGACTTAATGCCCTTCTGGATCTCAACAGACAAGATACAGGCATGAAGTCTAGAAGACATTGCAGGTGTTAATGCCAAGGTCAGCTTTGTGCCTTTCCTGCATGACTGGCTATTACTAATGATCCGGCAGGAAGACACTATCAAAGTATGAAGTGATTTCATAAAGATGCTCTCCTAATCACATCAGCCTCAATGCTCCAATAACACAGCAGTCACAGACTTGTGTTCAACTTATCTGGGTCATTCTTTGTTGCAGAGTGGGAAAGCTAGAGGAAGGGAAGAAGAAGTTGGGGGGGGGGGTCACTACAAATAATCAGGCAGGAAGATAATATTGAGTTTATGAAATGATTTCATGAAGAGAGTCTCCAAATCAAATCTGCAGGCCATGATCCAGTAAAGTAAAAGTCACAGACTTGGGAGTGTGACATTATTCTGTCTGGGTCATTTTCCATCCATAAGGGATGAGGGACGGGAAGGGGGGGGGGGGTCACTTTTAATGACCTTGCAGAAATATGCTATACAGCATTTGTCTCCCAATCATTTCTTTCCAATATGATCCACCAAAAGTAATTTATAGGATTGCTTTATATCATCTTGGTTATCCCTCAATATAGGAATAGGGAAGGCCATGCATCAAACCAGCAAAAACAATTTCAAATCAAAGCAATCAATAAGATCATTCACCAATTCAGGGTTGGAAAACCCATTTAGAATCATATTCACACACACACACACACACACACACACACACACACACACACACATATGGGGGAAAAAAAAGAATATTTCCCTAATAAAGCAAAGAAAATCTTAAAAATTCACCTACACCCTGTGTAAATGAAGGTTCTACTTAGTCTGCAGACACAGTCCCTAATTTGACACTTTAAACATAATTCTATACAGAATAGAGTAGAGCCTAGTTTTCCCAGTCTCTGGATGTTTTGGAAGCAGCTACAGTACAGGAACTCTATGCAGCTACAGTACAGGAACTCTATACAGCTCAGCTCGTCCAACTGATTAGGGTTTGCGCTTGAAAACTAGCCTCTACTCTGACTTAAATTGGTCAACCTACCGTGAACCGGTAGATAAAAGGAGTCTAGTACAAGATCAAGGGGAGTTGCTAGATTTAGACAAGGATGACATTCAAATGGCCTTGTTGGCCAGGTGACGAGTGAGCGTATGAGATACACTGTCACCATACCATAAGCCCTTTCTTTACTCGGCACACCTTCATGGACATGTTCAAGGTCAGGAACATGTTCTTCATTCTGGTCGAATGGTTCCTTATGAAGTGAGCTCTGTGCACGTGGAGTAGATACATGTATATGTCGTGACAGATAGGTGGCATAACTGGCACTTCTCTCAGTTCTTCCCCAAGCATATTGTCAAAGGTAACATTCAAACCTGTACAAACAAATATTTTTGGCTCTAGTACAATACCTTGCTGCAATAAAGTTACTGATGACAACATACCTGATATGTGGGAGTCTTTCGTTTTGCTAAACTTTTAATACATGAAACTCTTTTGGAATCACTGAAGGTATATTCAAATTTTAACAAATGTTTCCAGTACAAACTGCTTTAATAGAGGTACAACTGTCTTTACTTTGAAGGGATTTGCTTGTGTCACAGTCAACTAGTCATGGTCTTCAAATTACTGTTATAGATTCATTCAAGTTTTTCTCTGAATTGAAGCACACATCACGTTCCATTAATTCCCAAAACTATTAGGCTCATGAATGTTCTAACCAGTAAGGGCACAGGAAGTGAGAAGGGTAGTAGGGTACTGAACCCGAGGTCCTCCCTCCCCAAAGAGGATTAGATATGCAGATCATGATCTTGTGTAAACTACATTCATGTTTCCACAACCTTCACATAGAGGAAAGTCTGGGGTTCATGTACCAAGTCATGTCAACCACCCCTAAAGGGACAGCTCAGGAGGAAGGAAGAGGTCAAAGGGTCCAATCCCCCTCCCATCATTTTTTTCTTTGGGGGGGGGGGGGGGGCTAGTCATAGAATTATGGGAGAAATTCAACATCCCCTAAAGCTGATATCCCACTTGTCTTTGCTTGCAAGACTTATTTAAATCTTTTTAATTTTAGGACTTGGGGATTCCCACCCCCTTTCTTTTTTTATTTTCAGAGGCCCTCTCTATTGCAAATTCCTCAGACTGCCCCTGCAGTCAGAGCTGCTATTAACATAACCTCTCTCTCTCCTAAATGTCACATCCACCTTGCTGCTTAATAGCAGACTTAGAATATGATCCATGTGGGAGGGGGATACTGGATGTTTGGGATCGCTGAGAGATCAGACGACCCCTAAAATGCTCTTCCACCAGGGAAATAATCAACCGAGACCATGTGATCTGCAGTGTCATGACTGGAGGAACAAGAACTTCCGAAGAAGACTGTCTTGCCTTGAGATCTCAGGGAGGAGAGGAGAAGGAACTACTGATAAAATGGGCAGCTTCAGCCAAGAATATGGAAGTCAAAGTTCCCATGGCACATGTCACATGTCACATGCAGGTCTACATAAGAAGCAATCTATGCCAAATACCAGTACAATTATTCTAACTTAGAGAAAAATTTACCACTGACAATGCCAAGAGTACTTGAAAACAAGTACAGGTTTCAAGTAACAATCAAAACTAAAGTAGTAATCAATGTCATTACATACTTTTTCTCCCAGATCCCAATTACCATGGTGGTTGTTTGTGAAAGCACAATGCTTAAAGAATCTACAGTGAATTTCTACATATGACGTAAGGGCTGCATGATATTACATAATTGGAATATTATTTCACAAATGTTATTTCAGTTGACTTTATCCCTCCAAATGATCAAACATGTGGAGACAGAAGCAAATGTGTAAACTCACAAATTAGAGAGATTAGAAAAAGAAGATTGCATATATTATTGAAATATTATTTCACAAATGTCATTTCAGTTGACTTTATCCCTCCGAATGACCAAACATGTGGAGACAGAACAAAACGTATAAACTCATAAATTAGAGGGATGGGAAAAATGAGATTTCATAGGTTGTAACTCCTAGCCTTCCCCCCAGCCTGTCCATCATTAAAGCCGTCCTTGATCTGAGGAAGTCCTAGGCGAAGATCACCAGGCGTAAGTCCCTCGGATCTAGACTCATGGATTTCACATCCGTCATGTGGCTGTGTTGATATGTATCTGGGTTCTAACGAACAACTACAAGTACATGTCCAGGGTTCACCTTGGTTTGCTGTGTCATGACAATTTAAAAATGAAAGTCCATATCAATTTCCCTTCACAATTACTTAAATGTTATAAAATACTTTCATTTTATGTAAGAATTCTTATGCGCAGGGCAGACATACAATAAATCTATGATCATATAAGCCCTTTCAATAAATATGCTTAGATTGCAAGCATCGAAAAAGGGGGGGGGGGAGAAAGTTTTAAGGATAATAATATCATTTTTCCCCAACTCCTTTTTTTTTAAATCAAAATAAATTCTGAATCATAATGCTTGCATTATTAAAGTGTATGTGTACAGAGACAGAATTCATATTTGCAAATATGATTAGTCATCATAAATCAATGTTTTCACTTCTTAAGTAGACCTACATTATGACCATGACACCAATACTGAGACAACCCTGACATACAGACAGACTGCAGACTGAAAATAAACAGAGGGTAAAAATAAATCAAATATGAGACATAAGCTCCTCCTTGAAAAGAATATTATCATGATTACAAGAACTTTGCAAATATTCTATGAAGTCATGAACTGCTAAGCTATCAGTAAGAAGATTATCAAATTGCAGGGATAGAAAAAAATATGAAGAAAGTTTGGAATTTCTTATTTTGCTTTCAAATCATTCACTTGGATGTCTTGTTCACAGGGTTGAGTTCTGACTTAAAGCTACTTACTCAATTTGCATAAAACAACACTTGAGGAGATATCCTGATCCATATCAAGTGCTATACAGATACCATTCAAATCAAAACAAATCCACTTGTGGTCTGGATTAATTTCAGACTCTAGATGAATGTGAATCAGTGGTGCTGTTGTTGTTTTGGTTTTAATGGTGCTTGTCATTCAGTTTTGAATATATACACTATTTGCTAATATTGTTCATAATAGTCTTTGGGTCCAGAATGAGTAAAAAAAAAAAAAAAAAAGTACATGGCCTAGAACAGACCTCATTAGTCCTGTAATATGAAAGGGGCATTTGAGTACATGTATTAGGAAATCCCCTGTTCATATTCCTCTCCATCATCTGTCCTAAAAATGGGACATCACTCTACCACAAAAAATATCTCTGCCTTTGATCCATAACTAAAAATGCAAGAAGCTCTTCAAACTGATCTCCTATCGGTGACAAATGCTTACTCTTTTGGTAAGATCACATTTCAAATTCCATCACCAGAGATTAATATCGTATTGTGCTTGAATGCATCCCTCAAAACAAAACAAAAGAAGAAGAAAAAACCTCCAGAGAGGAGGAGAGGGCATATTGTTGCTATGGTTACAGATGATGGATCAAGATTAGACTGCATAACCAGATCCTTACAGCATATGGATTTCAAAGAAAACTGTACAAAACTAATTATGTCAATCAAAATTTTGTCTCTTTGTACTTTAAATAAGCCCTTCTGACAAGGGATTCTAAACAATGGGGAGAAGAGGATGCCTCTTTTACCTGAAGCAAAGTGGGTAATCCTGATTAAACAAAATTTTGTGAACATTGATCTGCAAATAAAATGATTCACAGTAGTGTCAAGTTTGTAAACCATGAAGAAAAAGGTGTATTAGTAAATAGTATAAGAGTAAATATACATGTACATGATATCACAACTTCAAACTATATTTGTATAGTGCTGCTTACATAAAGCAAACAGATAAAAAGCCTGAAGTTCATTTCTTGTGATGTCTTGCATGATTAATAATGAATATGATCTTTAGTCACCACTACTTATCAATTTGAAACTGCAGCATTTTTTATGACATGAAAGTGCAAGTAAACTACCCGTAATCTAATCACATAACTCTTTGAAAAACAATGTCATGTCTTATGAGAGTTCTGAAGCCACACTTTTCCTATTATACTATTCCCTTTTCTGTCATTCATGCATAATACATAAGAAATATCAAGCAACCAAACAACAACAACAACAACAAAGAAAAGAAAAAGAAAAGAAACCCTGATAGATATCATTGTATTAAAACTACATTTTAAAAGTATGTATGAATATAGATAATGACTTTGCATGCAGTCAACTAAATTTATCATCACCAAGTCCACAATAAGGGCAGCCTGACTACAAGTAGACGGATATCAAGGGTCAATGAAAGATGTGAGTCATTCGATGAAGAGCCACAGAGGGGCATTATGGAGCCCCCTGAATACCAATATGGCCCAGGGGGATGACAGTATCCCCACTGTATGACTGACCATGCCATAAATGGATATTGCAGATTTATGAAGAAATGGATAAAGGACTTAAAGCTACTGTATGGGCCTTGATGGTGGACTGCATATAAATGGCCTGAAAAGTAATTTCAGGCAATTATCTATGAAAATGACTCTATCCAAATTTAATATGGCCCGCTGCAGGATTAATGTAAAATTGTCCTTCATTTAAATTCCCTTAACCCGTTGACAACCGACCTGCCTTGTTCTGTGAGGCACCATAGCAGAATAACCCAGATACCGAGGGCAATAAGTTCAAGAGGAATGACAGAGATGTTCATAGCTATCAAGTGACCAGCTTCAGGTAGCTTCATATGACAAGAAATGCAACAGTGGCGATATTGGAGATCATAAGAGTAAAACATAATGACTGATGATAAATTACAGTACATCATCTCCCTGGAGCCAGCATGGCATCTAATGTCATCCTTCCATAAAGACTCTGAACACAGATATCTTGGTTGCATCGGATGTTCAGCATTGGGTTTACTGAACTGAGTTTATTGAACTTACCAAGTACTGTATGGCAACTATGCATTATGAGGGAAATGGATAGGATGTGTGGTAGACAGGGAGAATAAGAAAGATACAAGAAGAAAGCTGATGGATCGTCTTATCATCTGCTAAGACAATCATCTTCTTCTTCTGCAGTATTTGATTGCTTAAAGGTATAACATTGAAATAAAGACTATGAAATATACAGCACTAAACTCTAAAAAGAGAGAACCCCCCCAAAAAATAATAATAGTAATAATGAATCATTTATACCATTGAACTGTAATATGGTTTCCACATTTGCTTTCTACATGTACATAAAACAGGCAAACCATCTCATTATGCTTCCTCCATTTCTATACATTATTCAGCATGATAATTCTATAAAAAAAATCATAGGGAAGGAGAAGAATTTCAACTGCAACTAAACTATGGACAGGAACTCTGGCTTATGAGATATTACAAAAACAGAAAATCATTTCTATCACCAGAAGGTATACATATCAAGGAAATCATCAGTCTCATACAGCCTTGAAAAAATGTCCACTTTCATTTCCAAATCTAATGAAGAAGCCAGTCACCACAAATATGCCAACTTCAAGAAAATATATAAAAAGGGGAGAAAATAAAAAAAACAATACAAGAGGTTATGATCGATATTTCCTGCCATATTTCACCAGACAGGTTACCAAGAAACTCATGACTGTACCTCACACTCATTTACTGGCCAACTCATACTTCTCTCTGATGAAGAGGTTTAATGAAAATCAATTTACTCAAGCATTACTGCAGAAGGAGGGAAAGCCTGACTCCTGGCTGGAAAATATCTTTGCATTACGGACCATCGTGATGAATGGGGGATGACTCATTGGGTAATTTCATTTTCCACTATGCTGCTACTACGCTCGATGAGAAATGCAAACTTTGGTAGTCGGTGTGAAGCAGGGATGAAGGGGACACGCTTGATGAGGGTTCCCCAACAGTGATGATACACTCGATAATCAATGTAGGGTACACAGTGGGAGATGAGGGATAGCTCTCGTTAAATATTTGCCCTCTGTCTGATTATTAAGGTGCAGAGGGCATTGGGTAAGTGTTGCCCATTGTTTTGGATGATATCAAATGCAAATAAGAATTATACAGTGGAAACACATTAATTAAGCTGTAAAGCTTCTGCAGGCCTCTACATGTTATGTATCTGTTCCATTTTCAGGCTATGGACTGCACAAAGCTAATTACATGTTATCTTTGCATAATATTCATGCAATCCATTTGGTCCAACTGAAAAATTTCCGAAATATTAGATTTTATGAGACTTATTTATACCGTAGTTGGTTAATCATACAATGGTCTTCCAAATGGTGATGTAGTACTGATGGCAAAGAAATATCATTGCAAAAAAGCATGTTCACAGAATCATATATCTACATGATGTACATGAAAGATGAATGCACCAAATGCATTAATAGTTTCAGTGCAACATCCACATCTTCATAAGACAGATAATGTTCCTTTCATCACCCACACATTTTCAGCAAGTATTTTCTGCATTCTTTAATCATTTTGTATCTGTATCAAGTTACAACATAAATTACAGTAGACAAAGGCCAACATAAAAACCTACGGATGGAAAATCTTTCCTCAGAATAAATAATATAAAGCTGCATAATATGAAAATCTTCCAAGGAGATATCATAGGCCCCATTCTCGTAGCAAGAACCCCAACCCCCCCCCCCCTTCCCCTCCCTGCTGATTGATGATACTCCTGGCTGTATATAAGTATGTACAAACATGTGTAGCAATATGAAAATTTCATAGCCCATCAGGTTTGCAAATTGAAAATTCATGTCCAAACCCCAGTCACGCACCTCCTCCAACACTGAAGGTACACATGGAGAGACGATCAGGGTAATCTCCAGAAATGGACCCTTATTGGATTATGAGTCGCCAGCAGGAGAAGGGGAAGGGAGAAGGGAGGAAGAACGGAAGACATCTGAAGATAGAAATTGGATTTGATGGATGGACATCATGGTCGGATGGGCAAGTAAGCATCGTGAAGGTCATGGGATACAATCAAATAGTCTGTAAGGATTATACCATTCACAGACGAGTTTTCCTTCACATAGCTTCACAGAATGAAGATAGAGAGAGGTGCTGTTCAAAGAAATCCTTTTAAATTTTATTCACAGCATGTTTAAGTTTAACCAAGAGTAAGCAGTATTTCAAATCAATGATGTTTCTTGAGTTTGATAAAGTTTTCCTAAAACGAAAGTGATCTAATGTCTCCAATTTTCAAAATATATATTCAAATATGATTTGCAATTTAATTGATTTTCTCTATATAGTACATTCTACATCCTACTGTTCTGTTTTTCTTTCATCTACAAAAAGAATCTAACATCTCTTTTCTCTACGGAGATTAAAATAATCTAGTAAATACAATGGAAAGAAATACTGTTTTATGGAAAGGAGGGATTGTATTTCTGCACAGATCAAAAATGTGAAGACAATGTATTCTCTTCCACAATATGCTTCATTTGAAGTCTGGCCTATGAGACTACAACATAGCAGTAGTAGTTTCTGGTCAGGCAGTGATGCAAGCGTGGACCACAGTCACGTTCTCCCCAGGATCTCTCTGCCGAAACTGTTTGTGGTTCTAACCCCATGATGTCATTTCGCACTCAAAAGTATGAGATTCCGCTTCAGCTCGGCATTTCTTTGCAGGCAGGGAGTCATTACACAGAGTCTAACAATGCTGTAAGAATAATGGCTGCAGAAAGCATTTGCTAGATTTTGTTTGACAGGGTAAGGGAATGTAACTCAGCAACATGCATGTACACAAGTGGAAGGATGGACATATAGTGCCAATATTCCAAGCATCTACATGTACGAAGGGACGGTATTCCCATCATGGGGAAGTGACTCCTATGTGACTTGTGACATTGTGACATTCAGAGTGAAATGGGTATATTACGAGCGGAATAGCATGTGACATAACGATTGACCTGCGACCCCTGTTTAAGTGACTTAAATCTTAATTCCCCTACTAGCTTGATGGGAAGTGCCATTAATAAACACAGATCTGATGCCATTAAAAGATAGTCAAGCCAAGAATATGAATCAGTGATGTGATGAGCCTAACTCATTCATGTACATGCAGGCCTATGCTAAAACTTCCAGTTCACTTCAGAAATGAAGGATGAAGAGATACACATTCAAGAAAAAGGGAAAGAAAAGACTAGCAGACTACATTCACAACCAACATTTATGGAGCCTTAGGGAGCTTTGTAAAACAGAGTGGTGCAAAAGATGTGTACAGAATGCATATTGCTCTCTGTAATGTTTGCATTCCGGATGCGTCTTTTTGCAACACTCTGTTTTGATAAGGTAGCTTGGCTTATCAAAACGGACTATTACATTACTAGGCTTCAAGATATTTAACAAGTCATGATTACTATTTGAGCCCTTCCTGAAAATGGCACACAGAAAGTGGCATTATCATAATATAAGCCCCCCCCCCCTCCCTCATTCACTTTGCACAGTAGCGGTTTATTGCGTCAGTGAAAGGGGGACTTCTTTCCACCTCATGGACTTTTACACGTGAGTGTGTGCATAAAATGAGAGGGGACTTATTTCACGATTACATGTTGTAGGTCCAGAAAGCTGTGACAGATCATAATTACGCATCCAAATTTAACTCTGGGATTATGAAGTCTGCACCTTTTGTGGAACACTAAAAACAAATCTTCTTAATTGATTGAGGGGTGACTGACATAAAAGAGCAAAACATGACAAGAGTAGAAGGGTTGTGTCTCTCCTGTCACAGAAAGACATCACATTGACAGCTGTCCCTATAAACTGTGCTCCAGGTATCAAACTATCATGTCCAGTTCCTGTCCCACCCATCTAGTCATCAACTGAGGATGCAGGACCTTTCCAACTTTAGCCTTCATCATGTTTTCGGAGACAGAGGAGGCATTTGCACTAGAGTGCATTCATTTATACGAAAGTTATATGGGGTACTGTTGTTTATAGAATATTCTTACAGCAAAAGAAACAAAATATTTAAGATAAAAATATTGTACATACAATGTAGGAACATTATACAGCAAACTAATTTGGGGGAGGCCAGCTTAAACCATATGTTGTGTATCAGCTTACTCGTATGTTTTTGTGTAAGCTTTTGTCATAGGCATTGACAGCCTGGTGCTAGCCTGGTGCTAGCCTGTCATATCTCGATAAGCCCCATCCAGTAACAAGATTTTAGTTCCACATGATTTTCATTTATAAGATGGAGGACCCTGATTCTTTATACAATTTTCCATCAGAATGATGCTCAAACAATTTGTTTTGTCATGTGGCCTAACATTGTTATGATTTTGAAGTAGAAAAAAAAAACCAATTACTTATTATAAAGGTATACATTATCCTGACTATATGATAGTTTCATCCAGTCTGAATGGGGAGTTACCTAGTTAGTAGAAGTGGAAGAGCAGACAGGGAAGTAATTAGCGACAGATGGTGAAGGGTATTTTTGGATCTAGTTCTGGGTCATGAAGCGGTATGCCCATAATATTTGGACCCGCCTAACTACATGATTATTGACCCTGTGAATGATAGCGATGTGTAATTCAAGTGAGCTTCTTCTATGCATTAAAGTAAAACGTACTGAAATGTGTACTGGGTACATGTATAGTGATATTAAACATTTAAAAAAAGTGCTTTTCATGGAATTTCTATACCGGGAACAATTTACATACATACTAGTTTCAGAACAATCAAAACTTTTTCAAATGCAATCAAATACCAAACTATGAGCTACCTATTCGCCTTATCACCAGTCACCTTTAAATATCAACCCATGTTTCAACTTTATTTGACAGATTTGGACACAGAAAACAAATGTTCTTCATGTGTTTTTCAGATCAGGCATGCTGCTACTGAAAAGGGGGCGTGTCCTCTCAAGCTGGCACTCTCTCTCATCACCTGACAGGTCACATGACCTTGCTGCTCCTGATCAGTCTGGATAAACACCATCTGGTTATACTTGGCACTGACTCCGAGACTGGATGGTAGAAACATAACCCTAACCTTCCATACATAGGCTGGCCTTGCTAATTTATTGCTTCCATATTTAAAGGCACCCCAAAATCAGGAAAATACTTCACATTGGCAGAGAAAATGCCACTCAGGCACAAGTAAACAAATACAGTCAGTTAAATCAAGTCAACTTATACTTCAATGTTTATGGTTTATATTTATTTAATATGAAATTTTCTAGATTCAGTCTGTTATCCCAAATACATGTACATGTTGGTGCACACAGACTTAAGTGATGAGATAAAGAGTCTACATTGTATGCTTGTGCATAATAATAATTCAAGCAATAACTGTCTGAACCCATTTAGCTAGATATTTATAATCCTCTATAGACCATTCTTTTAAACCATCCTACCTTCAACTTACGCATTATAGCTTTCCTTTTGCAGTGTTTAAAATAGGCATTTTATTTCTCTAAAGAATTTTCTTTTCAATGTACAAGCCTGTAATTGACATTAAAATAATATAGTTTTGCAACATCATTAGAGGAATTACTGACCCAATAAAATATACTCATTTCTATGCCTCATTAATTCAGTATAATATATATGGTACAGGACAAGCCATTTATGAAATGTCTGACCCCCAAAATGTGAGTAACTTTACATAAAAGCCATCGTGCATGGTGGGGAATTGCACTGGAAATCTTGCATCTTCTAAACAACGCTTTTCTAGACGACAAACAGTAGAAAATTCCAGTTTTGCTCACGAATATCAATGCATCTACCAGAAAATTCAAGCTGCTTATTCTTGCCCTTGTAACAGTTGCTATGGCTTGCTGAACACAGAAAATTGCTGTAAAATCCTCTCGTGAAATGGATCTTTGTCAAGGAAAACTAAACAAAAACATAGGAGACATCCTGATTCCTATTAAACAAACCAAATGGGCCATGATTTCCAGATCCTTCCTTTCACTACTGAAAACTTGTCATATCACTAAACTAAGGTTTTTCATACAGAGGTGTATGACAATTAAATCTGTCTAACGGTGGGTATATACCAAAACCAATGAGTTATGAAACGTTCAGTTATTTTACTACTTCTAAGGTAAATTAATGATAAAACCAAGGCAAACTCTAGGCCTCACCATCTCAAAGTTTGTCTGTTTTTCAGTTCCTATCAAAATAATTTTTAAAAACTGCTTATCTAGCTACCAAATGCTAATTCAGATTCAACTTTAAGCCAAAGGGAGAATCAGATAGATGTGTTTATTTTTAGAACAAAAATGTTTATTTTTCAGAACAAAATAAGAAAGAACATCTTTATTGATCTAGCTGCCAAGAACTTTCATTCACATTACCACCTTTGAAGACAACTCAAAATAAATCTACAGAATTTCATATGTGTTTATTCCTTTCTTTCAAAAACTGTAAACTGTGAATTTGTGAAAGTCTCCCGAGAAAAAAAAAATGAATTGAGCTTCCTGTGCACAGCATAGCAAACTTAAACTATTGAACAGAAAGTCTTAAAGTTAAAGTATATTCATATTTTCACTTGTTCGTAAGAAAATATTTGAAAGCAAATATAAAAATTTTACATCATTGTCCCTTTCTAAATATTTTTTCATCCCATTGAAATGAAAATTTTACTACACAAATGAGATGGGATGATATACACACGAATATGTGGCCATAACATAAACTTATTTGCTGAAATAGTAACCATATGGTAAGTTAAGTGTATCATGGGAAATATAAGACAGACTATTATACAATTCCAGATCAGTCAAATGACTGAAGTGAGTCGAAGTATTCTTCTTTTCACTCATTTATTCATTCCTTTTCCCCTATGAATTTAATGTTTGGGAATATGAATTTACATAGATACTTCAATCAACTGTAGAAAAATACAGTAGCTAGATACACGTATGAAGTAGCTGTTCTTATTAAAACGTGATGTCTAATGCACATTAGGCCCCACTGTCATCATTTTAATTCACAGCTCTAGTTAAGTGCTAATCCCCTTGCAGTAGTCATGCAAACACGTCACCGCACTTTACGTGTGAACGACATGAACGACTCGACACATCGTTATAATGAGATTCCCCCCAATGTGGACCAACACATGCTAACGCATGCACACGTGGAGGGATGGTCGTAGGGGAAGCTGGGTCATACCCTGAGATGAGTCATCATAGCATTCTGTCAAGCTTAAGCCTTCCATTAAAGGTGGATATCATGATGAAGGTTGATTATAATAAAATATGATTTTATTTCAATACATTTAGGAAATGGATATGCACTAGGTTATGTTTAGTTGTGTTAATTCATAAACAGGGAAGCTCTCCCATAAAGATAGATATTGTCATGAAGGTGAATACTGTAAATGTATAAATATACGCAGTCATTAATTTTCACTGATTTCATGCTATTTTGGGCAAGCGCGAATTCTAGAACTTGCAAAAGTATTAACATGATTTCATATGCATCAAAATATCAAATCAAATCTTGCACTTTTGCAAGTGAGTAATTGTGCAGTACAAATTTAAGAACCCACGAATATATTCTTTTGTCGCTCAGCGTGAAAATTCCGTCACACAAAGATAACAGCATTTACAGTAGTGAAAAATTTAATTTAATTTTCACTATAATATCATAGATTTTGCACATAGCAGTACATTATTTGCAATGTAGTTTAGGAGATGATGGGGGAAAATTTCATACTGGGTCGTACAAAAAAATTTTGTTTTAGTACATTTAGGTACATATAGAAACATAGAAATTTTGAAGTATAGTTTATGTGTAAATGGGTAAAATCAGGCATTATTTCAAATGTTCAGCATACTTCAGGAGTTGATAGGTAGAGGCTGTTTCATTTGGAAGGCAGATAATAGAATTATGATTACATGGCAATACATTCATAATACAGAAATCATTACCTTCAGTTTGGTTTAAGAATTAATGAGAAATTAGCCTTTAATCATCACATCAGCAGAATATTTTTTTGAAAGGTTTATAATGAAATGAAAAATGTAATTCCATTTTTCATATGAAGTTTCGAGAATGCAGTAATGCACTGTGACTTGGAAAAGTGAAATTTAATAGCCAATCAAATGTGAGTCATAGTGTGGAATATCCTTGTGGTTTTTATAATACACAATGACTTATGGTAACAGGATTGTATTTTCTGGTTGGTATGTGCTCCATCAAGCACCAATAAGGTTATTCAACTGCAGGAACTGTGAAAGCAGCCATGAGTATCATGTGTTTAACTTTATCTGGAAATTAGTCATTTGACATTTTATAACACCTACCCTTAATAGTTCAAGTATATCAGAAGTGTAAAGATTACCAAGAATCCTGAACTGTCTTCAAATTTTGTTTCTATTCTTCTATCCTTTGTTTCAAAGTAATAAGACAGAAATTATCCGTTGTATATATTGATTCTATTCAATCTCTTAGTTTTTTCAATTACCATTGAATTCAAAACAACCACTTTACTACCTCAGATGTCAGATCACGTTATGAATAAATACATCTCTATTACCTCTAGGTCCAATTAAAGTTTGAAAGCTTCTGAAGCCTTCTATTTGGAAAAGAGGGATAAAGCAGAACTCAACACTTAACAGGGGCTTGGGACACAAGGGAAAAAAAAAAAAAATAGGTTGGGACACCCAAAATTGAACAATTTTAACACAGAGCTCAATATATAAAGAGCCCCAAATTTCAATCCGGACTGTTTGTTCTGTACACTCTAAAATAAAAACATTCTAGAGCAACTTCAAAAAAAGATCCCTACAACCAAAAAAAAGTTACTTCTGTTTTTCACTTTTTCATATCAGCGGTCCCACACTTCATATAAGAAGGATCAATACTTTGAACCATTCCAATCCAAGATGTTCATCATATAACAACCGTAAAATTGGAAGACGGAACATGGGCACTTTTCACCTGTCTTTGGTAAACCCCTTTTTATTGGTTCTGCAATGGACTCCAGAGATGGCTCGAGGGCTCCTGAGTGGAAATGATTGACTGATTGGATTGTGGGATATTACGCGGCATGCTGGGAAGTATAGCTTCATTGCCCCCCTCCGGCTACGGGATTTGCCGCGTATTGGATTACTGCTCCCATACAACCGTCACAATGGCGGTGCACTTTCCGATGATTTCTGCAAACGTTTCCGCGGAGCTCGAATCAGGGGCTCTCCTTCATACAGCTACTTGGGGCTTACACATGGAGGGAGAATAGACTTCTTTACGTGGTAATATTCGATACAAGCTCTTTTATGGGTTCGGTGCGTGCAATCATGAGTATACACTTGTAACCTGATTTAGCCCTGCCATGGGCCGTAATTGTAGAATGGTATTAAAACCTCTGTCGAATTACCCATTTTGTATTTCCTTTCTCATACATGCACAGTCAAGGTATTTCCCTGAGTCATTATCAAAACAAACCTTTTTACCTGGTTTCCTTGCTTCTAACTTTCGCAATTTCTCTGAAAGCATTATCAGTTTTCCAGACCTGCAACAGTGAATACCATGCACAACAACGAACAACAATACGGTATGCAACAGAATAAAATGTAATAAAATGAGCAATCCTTTTTAAAAGATATCAGCTTACCCTCTTCTTGCTGCAGTAGATTTGCCATTTCTTTTCAGGTGAAAGGCTGAACATACGTTCTCTGTGTAGTGCTGGCAGATCCAACTCATCCTGGAGATGCAAAATGATGGACAGAAGAAAGAAAGGGAGAGTGGAAGACAGATGGAAAGGAAAATAGAAAACAATGCAAGGAGAGAGAAGAGAGAGTGAGAGAGTGCAAGAAAAGTCAAGGATGAATGTGGAGAGGAGTACAGGAGTGGAGAAAAAGTGAGAGAAATTCTTGATTAATAAATTAATTTGAGAACTACAGCATGACCAATACAAATAGGCCTACATGTAATTAACCCATCGACTGCTGAATTCTTTCATTCCCATAGGCTTAGTACAGGGGCCACCCGGATTGGGCAGCCGATGGGTTGATATTTTACATTTTCTAGAGCTCATATAAAAAAACACTATTCTACAGGCATCGAAGTGAAACATAAACCGATTCAGATTTCAAGAAGACAGAGGCAAGACTTTGTAAGCTTGTCTAAGGCAAAAAATATTAGCAAAGGCAATAAAAAGGTTAATGCATGATCAAGACATAACATTTCTAATAGAAAAAGACTAGGGTTCCCATTGATGGCAGGAAGGAAAAGGAGCATTAAAGCCATGTGATTACTTCCGACTCCTGACATACTCTTTCCATTTTCTTTCACTAATTACATCATAAATAATTTCTACATTTTTCCTCATTACATGGTAAGAATTTTGAAGTGAGACCGCAGATGTTCAGTACAAGCCATACAAGAGAGCCTACCATGTAAATTGATACTTGACAACGATAGCACACTTATAACCTTGGCTTGCGGTACAACTGTCACTATACCACATCCCAGATAGGACCCAGAGAGGAAGCTCATACGGATATGGTAACTGGTTTGACTTTGCTTGGTTTGACAGCTTTTTTATTCAAACCCTTAAGAAACTTGAAAACTTTGATCCACATTTGTAGCTTATGGGCCATTTTAAACCTTTCAACAACTACCCTGTTAAGTACAATTCATGAGAGCTCTTTCCCCCGCAAAAAGGAAAAAAAAATCAAGGTACATGTACGACAGTCACTTCAGAGGAAGCTCTTTCGGAAATATGATCTGGTAACTGGTTTGACATGGTCAGCTTTGACAGATCTCTGGTTTTGTCAACCAAACAGCTCCAGCCATCAAACTTTTAAGCTTTAATTTGTATTCATAATTTCCAAGCTACATGTATTCAAAACTTTGAAAACTATTCAGTTCTACAGGTGGACTATATTTTGAAAATAAAATAAAAAGAAACTAGTGAGCACTTTAGCTCTGGACAGCTTTAAAAAGATCCCTGTAAAAAAAAATTTTAAAAATTAAAACATGGGATGAGATCTGTTAGAATAGGCTTTATATAAAATTGCAAGGAAGTCTCTCTTTTACTACAGCCTGTCAAAAGGAAGCTCCCAGGTATCAAAAACAAATTTTCATTTTAACAAACTGTGTTGTAATTGAAATATTCTGCATGTCTTTCCTGGGTTTATTCCTAAACCTTAAACATCATGTTTTAGGTTTTCTTCCTAAGGGGAGAGAGTAATAAATATTCTGCTATCAATGAACATCTTGAATCATATACATGTACTTTGGATTATAGATTTGGAGTGAGAAAGATAGATTGTAAAGTCCATCCATATAAACATATTTTTCCAAAATAAGTGCATTAAAAAAGAATTCATATATAAGGATTTTGTCAAAGAGGTTTGCAAATCCATGATCCTTCTCAAACTCTACTTTAAATGACAGGAAGGCAGTTGTCATGATTGCATAACAGTCCTAGATCTGACATCTCTGTGTTATGTAACCAGTAAAGTACAAGCTCATTAGCGCATTCTTCTTCAATGACATAGAACTTTGTTATAGTTCACTATTCAATTTATTAAAAAAAACCTAACCTATTTACTTGTGAATTTTGAAAGAGATAGACAAAATCATTGTTTATTTGATTACCAGAAGACATTTTAAAATGAGTATAGATATCAAACTACGAATTAAAATGTTCTAAAGCCAATCTTCTAAGTGGAACATTTCATCTATCAAGTATTAATATGGAACATGTTTATTTTGTAGTTATTCATTTTTTTTTTTTGGGGGGGGGCGGGTGTATATCAATGTGTATGTGATGAAAAAAATGAACAAGAAAATGCAATCAAATTCTACATAGGCAATGATCACGCACACATACAGTTTTACATGAGTTGACATCTTTCTTGTTTTTAATTTTTTTAAGCGTATTCAATGAACTCTAGATTTGCATGCTAATTAAAATACTTCATTTATGAATGGGAATAAATTCCCTAAAGCCCAAACATTCAATTAAATAACACGAAAAAGAAAGAAAAGATCTCTGAATTTCTCTACATACACAGACAAATAGTTCACTAAATCATTACAAATCCAGCATAACGCAGGGATGAATCGATGCTCTCCTGAAAGCAATGTGACATACAGCATTGTTTATGTTTTCAGGCTTGCAGGATTCATCTATATTTTCAATATTGGTAGAGTCAGTGATTCCGCACTGGTCCCTTGCCTTATAAGGTAGCAGATCAAATCTTCTAAAAAAATTTAGTTTGTATTGTGATGGAACAGCCCTACCACTTTGTAAGTAGATTGTTTCACATAGTGTATCTAAATAATCAAAGTTTGTCTAAAGTCACAACAAAATTGCAGCAAAAAAGACTATGTGCTAGTGGACAAGTATACACTACCTCTTATAAATTTCAGTGATTTATTACATTCCAACCTTTACTGGTTTTTTTCAAACAGGAATAGGAATGTTGGTCAGGTCTTGTGCACTCACTGTTGCTCTAATCAAGATCAGAAAGGGGTTTTTTTTTTCCTCAGCCTCTGAATATAGAGAACCTGTTTAATAATTCACTCAAATGAATCTGCTCTCTAAACTTCATTAGTACCTCTTTAAAAAAAAAGATGAATTGACTTTCTCTCCCTTGGTCGTCCTTCTTTATAAATAGCTCCTGGTAATTAATAATCAACAAGTAGCTCCTACTATCTCAATTCTTATTCATTAATTACATGCATGGAGGGGGCATGATGCCTTCACTACTTTGACTACTCCTTTGAGAATACAATGATGTAGTCCCACATGCACATGCACGCGTGAGTTCTAAATTCTGGCTTCCTTCCAAAGTCATATTTATACACTGTATGACCTTGGCTTGAGGATAACCTTCACTTGAGTTAGTTCCAAAATGCAGTGATATGTGAATGTATGTGCAGTTTCTGACACAGAAATAGCTGGCTTGGCCTATTTTAACAGCAACACAGTGCCTTTTTTCATTGGATATACAGGCAAACGATAATAAACAGGCATGAATCACCGGAAGACAATTTCACAATGAACATGACTGAAAAGGAAGCATAAGCACTAACATGTAGCATGTATGCTGTATGCAGTGGTATGACCATTCCCAGAATTTGATTATAACACCGGGAATATTGATAGTAATTTGGATTTAAACAGATTTGATAAAGTAACCTCTTAGTACTTAACAAAAACTTATTAACACTCCAGTCATCATGCCTACAAAACAATATCTGCATCATTTTCAATCTCCAAGGAGTATGTTCATATTCTTATCATTTGCATGCAAGATGCAACTTAGTGGTTACTTATCAATTTCTATCCAGTTTTCCTCACTTTACTGTTTAAAAAAAAAAATCAAGTATGTTCAGAACCTTACTATCATTAGTGACATTACTCTTCTGCACAGTGGAATCATTTTAAGAATCTGTCTTTCTTCAAACTGAGAAGCCATATGGCCTTATTTTATTTTTATTTTCATTTTTGTTTTACAAAATCATCTCAAGTTAAAGGTCAGACATACAGCTCATGACAAAACACTGGAAGTTTGGAATCTGGAATGAACTATTGATTTCTTGAACCTCTAGCCCAGAATGGTTTATTTCGGGCCTGATATTTATAGGTTTTAATTTGAGAAGGAAGACATGTCTGAGCAGTAAACAGAGCTGACAAGCTCAGGGTAAAAATAAGCGTGACTCTTCGTGTGGAGGTTTGGCCACGACCTACTACTCGTGTACCCTTGCACTGGGTGACTTGTTTGATATTCGTTGCAGACAAATTTAGAACTTGCTTGAAGATGGCTATGAGAATGCAAGCTATAAGTTTAGTTGTCAACTGAAAGGTGAATTCTAAATAATAGCACTCAGATTGAACTGTATAACTGCAATGACCAGCAGGAAATGCTGTTCAATTGTTCTACAGTCACTTTCTAACACTACCCAAACCCTTGACATAACAGTATACGTAACTAGAAATAAATCCATAACCCTAAACCTAACACAAGACACTACTGGTAGCCCAAAATATTCAACAAAATAAAGCCAAGACCATATGCTAATATGATCAGACCACCAAATAATGGGCAAGTCCAAAGTGTTTTGTCATGCATGTAACACTGAAGATTTTAGAATATCTGATCTTGGTATGAAGTAAATTTATAAATAGTGCATGGATCAGATTAAACATGAGTTAAAATGACAACACATGCTGAAAACTCCACATGCTTGGTAACATATAGGACACTAAATTACAAAATATTGTAGACATGCTCAAATCGGGAGGAAACAGCCATTTCTTACAAATTCCTCAAACTTTATATCAAGTTCAATCCAGGTGTGACATCTGATACCCTCCTTTGACAGTGTAACCAAATGCCAAACTTCATCCTTGGACATGACACTACACCTAATCCTAAATCTTAGCCTAAATCTTACCCTAAAAGTAACATAAACCAAATTACAACTTAACCCTAACCCTATATTTCTGACGAACCAAATGCCACAAAGTGTGTGTTCATTTATATACAAGAGATGAGGGTATTTTCTTACCACAAGTTCCTCAAACTTGACGTTGAGTTCGTCCAGGGGTGGCATGGGATCCTCTTCCTTGATGGTCTGTAGGGTCATGTTGTTATCCACCACAATCTCTGGCGTGTCGTCTGCGCCACCCAGGCAGCAGAACACGCTCCGCCTCTTGGCGGGCATCTTGCTTGCGAGGGGTGTCGGTCCCACCTTACCCTTTAGCTGTTACATGTAGTCCTAGGGTGAATGGAGAGACCTGTAGGGATGAAATGAGAGAGAGAGAAACAGTTGTTACTTGGTGGTTCTATGCAAAAAGAGTGTTGTAACTTCAGTCACGTGTGATCTCTGTATACTGTCGAACCAGAAACTTGAAGAATTTTGCAAGTGATCAGAATACGCAAATGTTTGATACTGCAAGGTGATAGCATCAAACCAATAAACTTTGACAGTTTGATTTTTTTTATGCCGTTTTTATTCTAAATGAAGTATCTTTTTAACTTTTAAAACCAATGGTTTTAGATCATATTCCCTGTACACAAGCAGAAACAAGTATGGACAAAGTAGAACAGACTTATCCTTTCTTTGGTGGGCATTCAGAAAAAGAGGGACGAAAACAACGACAGCACTGTATTACCATTTGATATGCTCCATTTACTGCAACTGCTCAGTAGTTCTGCTACACAAACAAATCATTTTGGGGAGGATTCCTAAATACATAGGACTAAAAAATCATCTGTCTTGAATGATATATTCTCATCTTGATCATAAACAGATGGTCATGAAAATTCCCAGGAAGATACTGTCTCCTTCTAGTGTCACAATATCTCCTTCTTCCCTCACAAAGGGAATAAAAGCATGGCTTCGATCTCTGGCTTTTCCCCTGTATCTTATCAAATTGTAAATGATTTACATATGAAATTTCAAGCCTACTTTCAGTCTTTTCCGCCCACAAAGTGATTCAATATAATCTTGATTTTGTGATCTCAAGGCAAAAACAGATATGCCTTTAGGGATAATGAGGCTAGGTGTTTGCTGACATGATCCCAGTGAATTATTGGAAGCCTGATAACATGGATATTGTGCCAATTATGGTCTACAGACTATGCGCTGCCTTGGCAAAACTTTCTGGACCATTGTAACTAATAGAAGCGAAACTTCATAAGGCTTCATTTCAAGATGATTTAGTCTCCAAATGCAGACAATTTAAAAGAAAGTTCACAAGATAATCAGTGAGGAAGAGCAGGAGAAGGAGCAGGGGCAGGAAGAAAAAGACAGAGAAAGAGAAGGAAAAAGAGAAGGAAAAAGAGGAGGAGGAGAAAGAGGAGGAGAAGTGGGGGTATAAGGAGGAGGAGGAAGAGAATGAGTAGTAAGAGGAAGAGACAAAGAAAGATGGATGTGTGGACTGAGTCATATTGGCATATCTTCAGTCATAGAGAATAAGTTTCTACATTGTATGTTAGACAGCTAGCCTACAACATATAAAATCTGCCATCCACAAGCTCCAGTCTTCTAAACAAAAAGGGCATTGATTATCTAAAATAATGCAGTCTGTACATCCACAATGGCTGAATATAAAGCCATGTACAGGTTTCTGCAGTAGCTATAAATAGAAAATCACAGAAAAAAAATCTTTGAAAATGGGTTGTGGTTCTATAGGCAATTCATTTCCACAGCTCTAATTCTGTTTCTAAAGAGATTTTGTGGTTTCTCCCAGAAAATTACTCAGCTCTCCCAGTACTCACAGAGAAGACTAAATTATTACCCATTTTACCTAGACAAAGATATATGTGTATTCCTTTGCAATGACGTGACCATCTTCATTTCCACTAACTAGTGCACTTAATATCACCTTTCACATTATTTACCACCATATTTTAAAAAGTAAAATAGGAAATACATGTAAGTATTCAATGCTATATTCCGATTTTGCATTACCAAACACCTATTCAAATAAAGTTTTGTAAGGTTAGAAGATTATGAACCAGTCTGAAAAGTATGAAAATCATTATACTACAATATTCTCACTACTACTAGCTATCAAAGCGTCTATGCTTTTGAACATGCACTTGTATAAATATACTTTCCAGCTCAAGCTCAATTATCTCAGCTCTATTTCATATTTAACCAAAATACTCCAAAGGTTCAGATTTGAGGGATATAGAGCAATAACTTTGACATCAAAATTTTGATATCTTTCAGATGCCTCATCCCATTGGGGAGAAAAACAAGCCAGACTTGTCAAAACATGGACCCATTCACACTGTGAGATTGCTTTCGATCACACAAAAGCTTCAAGGATGCTTGGTTCACCTTCACACTGTGTGACTCTTTTTTCATTCAGCTCAGTTAGTCCAGGGATGTGGTATAACAAATCCCTATTTAGACAATTCTACTGGAGGCTCTGACATTTTCAACATACGTAGGACTGTTCAAAATTCTTCAATTTTCACAGGAGACATTCTTGGAAGTTTACCATCCCGTTGGACCATCTCCCAAAGAGGAATGGCACCTTTTACATGAAAAATTGTCTGTAGATGTGTTTCCACTATCTCACTATCTCTATCATTATCTCACCATTACACTCATCAAAAGAGAGCTCATATTATTCAATATCCAGGTACAAAGAGGTGGGGACTGTCTACAGCTGAGTGGTAGACAAATTTACAAATGCCCCAAACCCCCCCCCCCCCCCTAAAAAAAATAAAAATAAAAAAAAAATTTAAAAAAAAATAAATAAATACATTCCTTTCAGGCCTATATATTTGTGAATGGAACAAACTTCAAATACCCGTCATTGGTTTACCATCGCATGGAGTGAGCCAGTGTACAATCTCAAGCGGAATCGAGCCTACATCCTCCAAATGTGAAGGGGATAACAAACTTGTCTTCATATCAATTACAATGTACGTCAGGCTCCTACTTCACAGTCCTAGTATAGAGGACACTACTTTCAGAGCTGTTCACCACTCACATGTAATTGTATAAAAACTTATTTCGGAAAATGTGAACGGGGAAACAAATCCATCCCTAGCTTTCCATTCCTATTAAACTCACACTACATCAGGCTTCACACTCAGTACTCAGGTGGCTTAGAGGCTGCTAAATTTAGATATTCACTACAGTACAGGATGAAAGATAAACAAACTTAACTGGTAGATACATGTAGATGGAGAGGACACTGAAAATACAAATGATCCCTTCATATGGCTTTTACTAAACGCTCGGGTCGCGTCGCGCTGAAAAACACTCGGGTTGCGGCTCGCTGGGTATGGTGCACCAAGTGTTAACTAGGTTATTCGGTCCAAAACTAGTCAGTGTACAGTAAAACCAAAACCCTCATAGCCACGCCTGCAAGCATATTCTGATAAATTAATCCTCCCGCCCTCTGCTATGCACAAAGTGTTTGTAACGAAACATAGTCAATGCCCGGGCGAAGTGAATATAGCAGGCTTGAGAGATCATAATTATAAATCCTGTATGTATATTCTATTGGTGGAGGTTTTTGTTGCAAAATCGTCCGTTGCATTTCATTTTGTAACGAAATGGTTCACTGTTCGTGGATTCTATAAACAAAAATAAAGTTTTGAATGAACTTGTGACACTAAATTGTGCAGTTTTGGACCAAATAACTTACTTAACACTTGGCGCCCCATACCCAGCGAGCCGCGACCCGAGTGTTTAGTAAAAGCCCTTCACATAGTTAGATTTCATAGAATGAGTTTGATGTTGTACAGATCTTTGAAAATGTCTTACTGTCCACCTATTTAAATGATTACCATTTGGCAAAACAGAAGAAAAAAAATCATTTATCTGTCTAAATAATCAAACCAGTTAATGTAGAAAGGTGTCTTTAACGAGTTCAGTATGAAGTGGATCAACACTATAATTTTCAAATTATAGATGTGTAAAACCCATCTACTTAGAGTATGTCTGTATTGTAAAACTCCCTTTTTTGCTGTACTTGTTTTAACATGTTGAAAGCAAAGAAAAATGAAAATATTCATAAACAAAATAATTATTCGTGTTTTGCTTCATTCTTTCCACTTTAGACAGATGTGACACATTTGAAACCAATGCAATCAGATTAACTGACCATTTCCATTTTCAAGTACAGATCAAATGGGTATAGGAAGAATATGGCCGCAGGGCAATTTCATATTAATATTCCATGTAATTGTGGATGTAATACCCATCCACCATGATCTCTGGATAATTCCACATCAGCTGTCATCGCTCCAAGAGCTTACTTATTGATCCATCAAGTGAATGAAAACACAACAACACACAACATGTTTGGTTTGTCATAGCACCTGCTGGTTTCAAAATTGAGATACATGTACAAACAAAACGTTAGGAAATTTTCAAGGTTGGCTCTACAGGGGAATACGGAGTATCAATGATTAATGGGCCAGTGATTGAAAGGCAGCAGGAGATATGGTATTGTCATCAAAAATATTTCAAAAGCTTTCATTAATATTTTCATAATTGTAAAAGCTGTGTTCAAGTTTTCAATGAGACGTGTTCATTAATTGCGCAGATGCTTAATTGATGGCCCAGTTTTGTGTATTATCACTTTCGACTCATTTCGGAGATGTATTTTTTTAAAAATGTGAACAAACTAAAATAATCAGTGGCATTGTCTGTGGAGAGCCAGACAGAAATTTAGTTATATTCTTTCACGCTTTAAAAAAAAAAAGAAACACAAATGCACAAATTGGTATAATAATACGCCCATAGCAAATTAATCTAATTTAATGTACAATAAAAGAGCATTGTAAATAAAATGCCTTTTTCAAAGACATACATGTAAGTGCCATGTCAGGGATTGAACCCACGATCTTCGCGTTTCTAGTCAAGTGCCTTAAACCACTCTACTATGACGCACACACACTAGGCCCTAATACGTACACTGTCCAATCCTTCTATCATGTATAAATAAAGGTACATGAATAAAAAAAAATATTTATTTCCACAATTTAAAGCATCATATTACGATTCCTCTTTCTCCTGTTTTGGTAGATGAATCACAAATCACTGCTGAGGAATTGAAAATGAGGGAAAGGCTAAAGCCTTAAAATATCAACAGACTGATGATTCATAAAGCAAACATATAAAAATATGATAATCTACTTGATCAACTCGTCTTGATTCTCTGATTACATCTAAGCACTTATTCAGTTCCAGAATTTACTGTTAATGCAGCCTGACTAGGGGTGATATATAGACACAGTATCAAGTTTCAGAAATATTCTATTACAAATTACTTCAGTTTGGAATTATTGGCCTTTGTAATTAGAGTATTCAAACAAGATGGTCTGAATCACAGCAAACATCATTAAACTTGGCCCCTCCAGTCTCCATCACACTGGAATGAAAAAACAGCAAATGCAAATATTTTGAAAGAATAAGCAATCATGTATTTAGGCCTCTATGGGCAAATAAGCCAACATTCATACAATGAGGCTTATTTGCAGTATAACAAAATTTAAAAACTGGCATTTGACCTACATGTGCACTTTCTTTAAAAAAAGTAATATACAAAAGAATGCATCTATTCTACAGAACACTTCAGCGTGGTTTGCATTTGACTAATAATGATAAAAAGATTTTTAATCAAAGGTGCACTCTTTTATGTATGGTGTGTACAATGTCTGTTGATAGTACAACAGCTCCAGGATGTACCTTTAATGAAAAATCTGTTAATTGTCATCATTATTTGTGAAAGCCTGAACCATGCCCTAGCATAAGTCTGAATATTTTCAGAACTATTATAAGGGATGGGTCACTTGTATATTGTATTTGTAATTTAGTTGAAAATGTCATTCACATGGTATATGAATATTTTGTTTTAAAATACATATATGTTGATTAGCTTTTTGTTTTGTTTCTGTTTTTTCTTCCTCTCATTTTCTCTACAATTATCTTGGTTAGTATAAATATTTCTTGCTTGTTCATTGTTGTTTCAATTTTTTCTGTGTAAGAACAAGACCCCTTTATTTTCATATTGCATTGTATGTTTTTCATAGATATGGATATGGATATGAACAAACAAACAAAAAATGTAATGTACATCGTTAGCTCTGTCCGCCAGGCAAACTACTGAAGGGAGGGGGGGGGGGGGTAATGACTTTGTATGAAATCCAGACATGGACAGGTATTGAGACAAGAGCTCAAACTCCAGAAATCCCTCCAACCCATCCCATAAAACCCACAACATTCTGTAGAGGCAATGTAATAAACCAGTAGAAAATCAGACTGTACCAGTCTATCTAGAACCCATGCTACTGCAGTACTGAGAAGATTGGGGGGGGGGGGGGGGCAAAATTTGCACGAAAAAAAAAAAATGAGACAAGGACGGAGAGAGTTCAAATTCCAGATATCCCACAAATCCATCCCCATAAAACCCACAACATTCCTATGAACTTGGTCATAATCACATTCATCATCTACCACAATCAGAGAGCCCCGTTTGATGGAACTCTCCTTGAACCTGACTGCTTCTTTTGCACTATGGAGACACTGGGAGGTAGCAAGGATAATAAATCTCAAATATTTTAAAACGTTTTCAAACAACAGGTGCATTTGTAGTGCCACAGGGGGAAAGAAGGAACAAATAAGAAAGAGAGAAAAGTATACTGACTTTGTCTGGGCCATGGCTCCTATGAACTTTAGTCTGGCATTCAAACTAACATGAATTCCATGATGCTTTAAAAAAAATATATATAAACATTATTCATAAAAGTAATACAATACACTGGCTTAACTTTTTAAATTGATTTCATGGAGGGAAAGGGTCAACCTCTTTACTCTAAAAATAATCTGACCGAAAATCTATAATAAAATTAATATGTGAATGAATTGATTATTCATATCAATTCATGATTCTCAGCATTGTTAATGCAATAAGTTCAAGATTTATGGCAGTCTTTTTGCTGGTTGACACTTAGAACTCTGTAAATCACCAACTTGGGATATGAATCCAAGGAGTACTTTGGAGTTTTATGAATACATGTACTAGCCTGTAAATACAAACCATTATACACTGTGTCATATATCTCCCGTTTCAATTATCCTGAATTACTGTCAGCTGTCAGAACTTCAAATGAACTAGGTTTTGCTATTCTGTATAATGTACCTGACATGAATTACGACAATGCTTTCGAAACATGCAGGAGGATATTTTATTTCTCTTCATAAACTTTGTCAAAGCTCAAAATGATCAAAGACTGATACCCAGAGATGCAATAAAAGATTTTTAAAAAAAATACCAGCATCAAAAATATTGTTTTCAGTACAAATTTCTCATTAAAAACAATTTCTTATCCCTTGAGCATATTCATTTACAATTTCCTAATATTACAAAATATATCCAATATGACTATCATACATCAAAAACATCACTAGTTTTCAATTACAATGCACACCAACTCAGTTATGCTTGTCTAGGGTAAATTGATTGAAGGTTTGTTAATACACCCTAAAATGCAAATAAATTTGTTTTCAAACCAAACATCCCATAGAATGCCTTCTTGCAAGATGATTCATGTCAATATACATGTAGGCATGTACATGTAACCAACGCAATCTGGTCAATGAACAAGTTCAAATTCTGTTGATTTGGGATATCCCCACAAAAGTTAAGATTAAATCATGTTCCTCTTTGTAAATTTTGTAAATTAAATTGGAAGGTATAGATTTACTGAATAATTAGGCATAAAAGAAAAAATATTAATAAAATGCTCCTCTTCCAACACAAGATATGCATGTAGCATCATACTTGTAAATTATGACAAAAAGTTAGAAAATAAGTTTCTGATCAACAGACAAAAATGTGTGATCATGCATTTAGAAAGTTAAAATTGGCAAACAAAACACTAAACGATGAATCAGGTTACAATTGATGCAAATTATAAATCTAAATGGTAATCTACCTGAGAAAAGGAAACTTTTAACTCAAAAACTCATAAAACATCAATAAAACCCTTTCTAGAGTTTTTGGATTAGGTCAATTGTGCAAATAATTGTCAGAAAATCTTCAAAAGGTGAGTACAGGGTCTCCATCTGGCCATAGGCCCCAGTGTTGAGAGACTCGTCAAGGATACATTTGTTTAGTAGGATTATGGCCCAAATCCAAAAATCCTTCCCATTTTAGTTGAGAGCCCTCACACTGTGCTGTGCACTTTCCCCCCAAAAAATGGGTGGCTGCTGGTAAATTACTGATCTGCACAGTTTGATTATGCCTGGCAATATTACGGATGAATTGATGGGAAATTAAATCATAATCTACTTCCCGAAATGTATATGGCTGGCTAAAAATAAGATTTGTTGGGGGTGTTAAGCCATGTGGAATGGGATATCCCTGGGAGTTTGAAATGGAGGAACATGGAAAATATTCACCAGTTGTTACATGTAAGAAAGTGCAATGTTTCGTGTTCTAATTGGGGAAGCTTGAGATGAATGTGTTCTTGCACCTGCCCGTTGCTTGGATGCCCTGCAGCAATGGGTCGACTATTCAAGAGAATATACAGCTGCAGGGATAGTCAACTTTATAATTGTATCAAGTGATTTAAAAAAAAAAAAAGGAACAGAAGAGCCCATGTGGCGTAAGGCGCTTTCATAACTACCCGATCAGGAAAGGTACCTGGTATTTTGCCAGTCCAAAAAGAAAGTACCCATAATATACCCCCCCCCCCATACCCATATTTAAGTAGGTACTTTCTCAAAATTACGCATATTTTCTCCAAGGTCGCAGGGATATTTGCAATGTGAAAGCAAATTACAGGAACTTCTATCCCTCTCGCCGTTGCAGAATGAAGGAAAGCACATGCCTTGTCTCCAAAATAAACCGTAATGCACATGCTCATAACTACAAGAACTTTCCCCGAAGAGGTCTGGTTCGGGTAGGTGTGAATGTGTGAAATAATTATCGGGTATTTTGGGGCCTGAAAAGGTTCTTGTAATTTTAATTTTTCCTGATTGGGTAGGTGTGAAAGTGCCTATGTAGACCGTGCTGCCATGACTCTTGGCAGGGGTTACAATGGTTGGTGCATATCGCAGCTAGATCAACTGATCTACATTCAACTGTATAAAAAAAGTTTAACTTGTATTTAGCCATTAACCCATTGTATACTAGTACCACGCCAGAGATACCTCAGGCTGGGGTCTATGAAAAAAGGGGGTTACAACACAATCAAATCATGTCCGAAGGGTCAAAAAGAACTATTCTATGCATTCTTTATCATCTTACAGAAGAATCAAATAATTCACTGAAATCTCTAAATGTTTTACATAAAACTTTTATAAAACAAAAAGGCCCTTACTTCCTGACGATTACCACTGATTTGCATTAATTCTACATACTTGTGCAAGATGTACATGTAGCCCACATTAGGCAAACTCATATATGCTCTTTTCATCACAAATTCAATGAGTTAAGTTTTCTGACCTACTTCAACTTTATCTGATATAGGGCTACATGTTTATATACATGTACCACAGGCCCAGTCTATACATGTATATGTCAAGTTGGACATTCCTTTTTACTCTTATAGACTTGAAGCTTGGAGACATCACTAAAAGATCAAACTACACATGAATGATGACAAAGCTGAATCTGTTTACGATCTATTGAACATATCTTTCTGTTATCCCCCACACAATTCAACTGATTGCATCTTCTTGCACAATCTCAAAGAAATACCTGGGATCTTTTGACAAAGGGTTTGAAAAAAGTGGCCAGCTTTGCCATGCTTATCTGGTCTAAAGAGACAATTGTGCTGTTGTTGTGGGCCATTTATAAGCCCCAGTGGAATGTTTGTTTCTAAGCTTTGTACTGTTGTGTGAACTGGAGAGAGCCTGGCTCATTGCTGATGATTTGGTTTGAAAAGTGTACTTCTATCTGACTCTATGCATCTTCAACAAGTAAAAACAATTCTAGCACTGGAGTCTGGAGGGTACTGAACCTGCAGAAATATACATATACAACAGAGTACCCATGTAAAGACAGGATTATCTCTGGATTGCCGAAGAGGCCCTGTAGCTCCAGAAAAGTGTTCATTAAAAACAAAAAGAAGAAGAGGAACTCTGGGCCCTGTCATGTTCGTACGAACTGCTCTGTACGAAAATAGGCAAAACGGCTGTTCTTTACTCGCTCTACAGGCTCCGCAGTGATATGTGACACAGGCTTTATAAAGAGTTGTAAGCGATTCAAATCAATCTCAACTTGAGATTGATCTCAACTCCTATCTCTTAAGTACACAGTTGATATCAATCTCAAGTTAGGATTGATTTGAATCAATCGCAACTCTTTATAAGACAGGGCCCTGGCAAATATAAAAAATAAGATTCCTATGAAAACTTTCAAAAGAGTTCCAATTAAAAAATTTATTTATGTATATAGGCCTTTTCAAACTCAAACTCACACTAAGGCATTATGCAACTTGTTGGGAAGCTACATGTACATGTAAATGGCATAACAGCTGAAGTGAAATTTTAAAAGTTTGTTTGTCTGTTTTAACATTTAAGTCTTTAATCTTACAAGTGTTCAACAAAAAAACCAAAAAAAAAATGAAGATATTTACATGTAGCATGTAACAGGTACATCTTAAAAAAAAAAAAATCAAATTTCATATTTTGCTTTATATGCTTTTTGTACCAACAAAGAGGAAATAATACACTATTTAAAAGAGAGAGAGAGAGAGAGAGAGAGAGACTGAAGCATATGACACGATGAAGAATACAGTACCCATGATAAAAGAGTACTTAAATCAGCAGAGTGAAATAGGAATGTAATGAATACTGAAGAGTTTACTGTCCTGGTAAAACACAGTTCTCTTTGGGCTTTTAAACCAGAGCACACTCATAATGAATAACCAGTTTCAACTCTGTCAGTGAAGCATGATTAAAGCTCAACCATCCTACAATTGTATTGTGCAGAGTACACGTACTAAATTCATGGCAAATAAGTTTTCTTTCTCGAGCATCCGTGCAAAGCATAGGACTATTCATGAGGCTGTGATTGAATATAACTGTAATCTGTAAGTAAAGGTGCTGCCATCATTTTTTAATTTTTTTTTCTACTTTCAATCAATGGAGTCAAGTGAAAATAACTCAGCTCATTGCATCAGTGAAGCAGTATGATACATATTAACTAGTAGGCCTACAGTGTAAAATAAACACATACCAATGATACCAACAAATATGTTCTTTTACATCAGTATAAACCCCAATACTACAATAAATTTTGTCCCAAATTAATCTTGTTTTATCATTAACAAGTGCAGGTGAAACATTTTCCCCCTGTTTAGACACAAAACGTTTATACCGAAATTCAATAAAGAAACGTCGTATAAATTTTTCATCACATAGCCTACTGACCATTCAAACACACATCCCGAACTCTCAGAAGAAACATCATATTGATACGTTTCTTAAATACGTCTTTTCATTAGTCAGTGTTCAGACACACAAATCCATCGTATAGCTATACCATTTTCGATATAGCTATACAGTTTTGGTATAGCCATACGACAATTTTTTGTGTGTCTGAACATGTGTCAGTTGGTGGCCATCAGGATAATCCAAATCTATGACAAATTAAATTGCATGTCCTTGAAATTTTTAACACAGGTAAAGTCTAATGGTCCAGAAAAGTAGACATACAAGCTATCAGCATAATGTACATGTTTAACCTGGTGCCTATGGCAACCGAATGATCCCTGTATTAAGTCTATGGGAATTTGAGAATTCAGAAGTCAACAGGTTAATATCTACTCATCATAAGCCCTTTTAAAGTAAAGTCCCCAGTTTTCCGTTTTCTAAAATGCAAATTCCGTGTTCTTAGGTGTTCTAAACTTCAAATTCTGTGTTCTTCGGTGACTCATAGAAAACATATGATAAAGCAGTTGCAAATAGGTAAAAATCTTAGAAAAACGTAAGTTAACCTAATATACAGTAGTATGCAGTTTGCAGATAAAGCTTGGCAAACACTGCGAACAAGTTTGATCCAGATTTTACGCTGATGCACGGTTTTATTTTATTGGATTTTGCTTTGTTTTTCATGATTTTCCATGTATTTTTTCGTAATTCAAATGTATTCTGGCTTGAAAAATCGCGTTTTCCGTGAAATTCCGTGAATTCCGTGTTCTTCCCGAATTCTGTAAAATTTTTCTGTTTTCCGTATCGCGGCAAACTGGGGACCTTATTTTAAAGTTATATTTTCAGCACATGCATGGGAACAAGCCTTTCTGCAGTATACACCAAGCAGCTTTATGGTGAGCTAATGAACTACAATAATCCCCTTTATTTTCATCCCCACAAACTGAGGATTAAATGCAATAAAGAGCTCATGCCCCAAACCTACCAAACAGCTTGTAACAAGTTAATCTTCGTACAAGGCAAGTGCTCTAAATAATCACACACAACATTCATTATTTAGTTATATAATTTCATCTATAAACATTTCTAATTGATCCAACCAATTATAAAAAGGTCAGGATTTATGTTCTTGTCTAAAATAATTCTATGAAATAAATTGCCATTTCACTTTTGCAAAAAAACAATGAGAGAAAGTAAAATATTCTAAATAAATGAACTTTATAAAATAAAGTGCATTGCACTGTAGGAATCAATACAGTTTGTAATTAACAGTAATATTTATGACATTTGCTTTAAATGTATTTTCTAATCAAACTACACTTTGCCCTAGATCTAGTTTTATTGAGTCTATGAAAGTTGAATTATAGCTTTTTATTATTTAGATTAAAAGGTAAAGCGGAAGGTCAGAATTATTGTTACATGCAGACAAGTGCCTCAATAAATTTAAGGGATTCTTCAATGTAATGTGTCTACTGATAGTACTGAATAACTAATAAATATTAATGCTGTAGCAATGCACTGTGACCTACATACTGAAGTGTATTTTCTTTCTCAGTAATAGCAACTTTCCACAGCCGGTGCACGTACATATATAATACCATTTCGAAGTTCATGAAATTGCCTAATTGACCCCAAATTTACGCTCAACAACTGACTTTCCTGTTACATGTATGAGTCTTCCCAACTTTTTGACAGGAAATAGGGAAAGTAACAAACTTTCAAATAAAACTCCAGGCTAAGGTCAAAGTTGTTAAATGGTCTGGATACTGGTTTTTAGCCTTCATGCACATTCAACACATACACATGCTGTCAAGTTATTTCCACAACAATGTAAAAGCATACATGTACAAAGAAAGCTGTTCAAAATATGCAATTTTCAAGATATTTATAATTGTCAGAATAAAAATCTTCTTCACCTTCCTGAAAGATCACAACACTTTAGAGATTGCAGAGAAAGAATGGTTAAATACAAAGCACTTGAATGCATTCATTAACATTACCAATAATAATAATAATAATAATAATAATAATATGCAATATTTATATAGCGCTTAATACAAATGTTTCTAAGCACTGCATATCATTACCCCGGCTTTAGCACAGCTACCCTGATCAGGCGCTCGAGCATTCAAGGAATTTCTTCCTACCGGGTACCCATTTACTACACCTGGGTGGAGAGTGACAAATGTAGATAAACGTCTTGCCAAAGGACGCGAGTGCTGCGGTGGGATTTGAACCCCGGACCCTGTGGTTCAAAGTCTGGAGACTTGTCCACTGATCCACAACACCTCTAGCAAATCTGAACTAAAAAAAAAAAAACAGTGAAAATGAGTGTTTCTGTCTAAAACAGTGACATTTCTTCCTTCTACTAGCAATTCTACATGTATATCTCCCATGTAAATTTGTGTCGGAATATATATTTAGAAGCTACCAACGACTGAACATACATGTACAGAGTCAGAGTATATATACACGAAGCTGGTGTGAAGTCAACAAGTCAGTCAGTTTACTTTATAACCCCTCCCTTGGGTTGCAATTAGAAGTCATAAATCTGACAATATCACTCACATGGCATTCATTCAGATACCAAACACTGCGCAGAGGTCAAGTTTTAAGAACGAAAATTGAATGCTGAAAAATTATTTATTGTTTGCACACTGGCTAGAGTCAGGATAGGAGCACTGTGGATAAGTTACACCCCAGAGCCCAATAAATTTTGAATTTTGATACCTCCTGAGCACTGCAGATTCAGGTCATTTTATTTACCTTCAGTGAAAAAAAGTGAACTCTTCTCATATCAGTATAAAAAAATCCGCGATAAATCCTTGACAAGAACATAAAACAGGGGCTGGCCACTAACCAGGTTCAAAGGGCACTTGACCCTCTACACTGAACAGACCTTACAAATTAACAAAATTTGAGCAGTTATTCAAGCAGTCTTATGAGTTATGAAAATACATGTATGTAGTGTGATCCTTTCAATATAAAAATTCCCTCATGACCTCAAAGAAATGATGCAAACTGACCAACGTGAGCACTAGCAATGCTAAAAAGATTCTTCATGTAAAAGGATTTGAAGATCCAAGATGAAGTATCTGTCCTACAAATATTTATTCAGTAGTTGCAACTGACAAACCCCATAAATGATTTTTTTTTAAATGAACATATCCTTCCTTCTGTGTATATCCTCAAGTTCTACTAATGTCAGAAACAAGGTCATCTGATTATCTTAACTTGACCCTTAGACCCAGACACCTAATTCTTAAAGGAGGTACCCAATGCTGAAACAATGTTAGTTCATTTAAAAGAGCATGATTTCATCAGCAGAAAATCATCTGCCTAAAGTTTTTTAAAAAGTCGTGTTGCCAAGGAAACCCCCAAATGTGGTAAGATTTCAGGATATTTTTGACCCCTCAGCTGTGACCCAGTTTCAACTGGGTACCCACTTTTACGTCAAAATGACATCAAAGTGGGTACCTTATCACGCAATTCTAGCAAAATGTGCGCACCGTATAATACATATTGTACAGTCTAGCGGGCAGCACAACTGCAATGCGCGAAGCTGGGTACCCACTTTTACGTCATACCTCTTACCCAAATTTTTTGGTCAACTCTTATCATTTTATGAGAAAATTAGCCAAAATGCATTGACTTCGATTGAAAAATCATCAAATTTTTAATGTTAGTCTTTTTAAAATTCTATTCTCGATCATATATCAAAAAAAATTTTACCATTGTGTTATCACTTTAATGGAGCTACCAGACTTGACCTGGTCAGGTCATCATACCCTCAAGCAAGGTATATACCAGAGTACTGTTATCCCACTCTCAGGTCCCATTCATATACATTGAATGCCTCGGTAAACTAACATGAGCTTTACATGTTTTTTTTTTTCTAATAAAACACAGATGTGAGTACTGAATGCATATGTGTAAAACCTTTGTATATATATCTAGCTACATTATGTTTCATCCCTACATTTTAAAAAACAAGGAAGAAAAAAGTTGGGAGCTTACCATGGCATATGTGAACGAGCCTTCACTACAAATGACCTGTCTGTGATATCATGACTGACAAGAGTCTGCCTATGGCAAATGATGTGGAAGAGTCCTTTGAGGAAGTCGAGAAGTATATTAAAACAGACCAAATGATATTTATTATTTTTTCTTCAGGAACTTCCCTGTCCTTGTTACCCTTTTACAGGTCTCACTTGAACACTGATCTAAGGAAAGTGTGAAATGTCATCCTTGGTAGATTGAATAACATATTTTAACTTATCTTAAGAACCCAGTTTTATGAACAGTATTCAAGGAAATGACAATGAGAGTGGAAACTTACTGGTATTCTGTGAACATGAATGCTGTCATTAAACATCAAAAAGTACATGAGCATTCCATTTATTATTCATTTGTTATTCATAAATCATTACTCTCATTTTCAATTCTACTGAATGACAAATACCACATTCTCCACAATATTACATAGTAATTCCACTAAATCCATTTAGTCTGAGTTATGACAAATTTATGAATGAAGATATTTATACTGCGCAACATATCCACCCGAAGGGTGCTCAAGGCGCTAGCAATGCATTATCATTATCCCAGCAGTACCAGCCCATTCATACACCTTGGTAGAGTACAGCAAAGGTGGATTACATGTAAATGTCTTGCTGAAAGAGTCAGAAGAACATAAAGAGTCAGGCAACAGTGGGAATCAAACTCATGACCCTTTGATTGAGAGTGTGTGCTCTTACGTGCACTCTTACCAACTTTGCCCTACCACCTCCACTTTTGGGAAGGAATAGGCCTACATGTCGGCTTACCTCTTTCTCCTTAACATTACACAATTCTAAGAATAAAGGACAGGTCATTCCATCACAGGTATACAGGTATATGATTCATATACCATGATCCATTTTCCCACTACACCAGACATGTATGTATTGCTTGATTGACAATTCTTATAAGAACTTCACACCTTGACATGTATACTGTAATGACCCTTCTCTACATCTCGAGGTCAATGCCCTCTGGCTGACAAACATTACTGGCTACTGTACATTTTAGTCCGGTCTGATTTACAAAATTTCTTTGGGCAAAATTTTCTTAGTTTATGATTGTGTATGATGGGATTGGGCCTGCTGCCACTGTCAAAACGTTTTTCTCATTAAATGTAATTTTATTATTTCAAAACCACCTCCTCAAAAAAAAAAGTAAAAGAATGAAAAATCAGCAGTGTTAGATGGTAGTCAAAAGGCCTAATTGTCAGCAGCAATACCTGCACATTTTCCAAAGTCCCTGAAAATCTTCCCAAATCTTTCCAAATCTCGGGCAGTGAGGACATGGCCCGACCAAGGCGTTCACACCCAGTTCTTCAACAAACTTGAGAAACTTGTCCCCTCTGGCTTGGCTTCCACCCAGGTGATGTTTATTATGGCTACAAATCACTGACAAAGTGGCCCTCTGTTCCTGGTCCTTCTCACCTAAATGGTTCACAAGGAGCTAGAAATTGTGACTATCTCACATCAGATTTGTTTAAATACCTTTGCATACAGGTATACGGACAGAATCCAGAAAATAAACTTGGAAACCTGTCAGTCTTAATAAATCACATTACCTGTTCTTCATTTATTTTTCTTTTGAGCTATTTTGAAATTGCACACAGCTACAAGTAGGCATACAAGTAAACTGCTTTCCATTCCCTTTTTATCACTCTCATTGCTTTGTTTGGCACTTTGTCAATGAACGAATGTCTCTGCATGATGCATACGTGTACATGTACGTGTAAATCATTTCCCTGTAGGCCCACAGGCACAGCCATACTACAAATCACTTCATGAATACAAATTGAATATTGATTTCGAAAACTGTAATCCATAAATGAATGTTATTTTTAGAAGGCCACAGATTTTTCTTATGGCCATGAAAAATCTATACAATGTACACTGTATGCATAAACATTTGACAGGATCTTTCTAATATGACCATATGATTTATTACGGGAAAACCATGAAAACAACATAAATCCACACCTTTTTACAGTTCATTTTCAAACATATGTACAGTGTACCTTAAAGGCATTGGCTAACTTTGTGAGCAGCTGATTTTAAAAATTCTCAAACTAAGATGAAACATATGTATGAGTACTTGTATTTATACTCAAAAACCCTGAAACCAACCATAATTTGGAAGGAAAAGCTGTAAGTTAGACGCAAACCGCGATTTTATTAGCTTTCGTCTCGAGAGACACTGAACTAAGAGGACCGTTTGCGCGAATTCAAAAATACCGTTACTTGCCTTCCGCCGCGTGATACGTCAATACACACAGTGCAGTCCGTTGAGTCATGTGCGCATGCGCACTCCTTACGTTGGGTCTATGCAACCGACCCTCGTATATTTTTCAAACATTGGTTCACATTTCTAATATTTAGAAATACTTCCCGTGGATATTATGCTCTGAAACTTTCACACTGGTATTTTTACACTATAACCCTAATGTTTATCCCATTTTTAAGTAACAAAATGAGATTTTTAAAAAATCATAACAATGTTAGCCAACGCCTTTAATAACATCATAAAGCTTGTTCCCTTCCCCTTCATTCTATTTACCTTGTAATGTATTCAATTGAATACCGTTTGAAACTGACTTGAATTTTGCAGAGCTGTGCAATCATCAGTTTCAAGAGGCCAAAAGCATGGATGTCACATACAGGCAAAAGAACAAGGGTGGCCAACAAAATTGTCAAAAACTGCTATTCATCTACATGCACAAAGTGTAAGAGAGGATCCATGGCATAGAACCTGCCAAGGAAGTCAATACAGCCTCCCCCCCCCCCCTTGTACACTGTACAGGTGGAAATGGGGTCAGAGGATCATGGGTTCACCAGCTACCTTATTACAGGATTGACCCTCCCAATCCCTAAAGGTTACTTGAGGTCATCAATCAAGTTTGCCCAAAACAGAGGGGTGTATTGTTTCTGTTTGGGTGTGTGGTCACACTGCACTTCTGCCAAGGCTCCATCAAGTGGCAAACCCCTCAAGAAAAAGGACACTGATTTCAAGTGATGGTAGACAAGGGTTGCCAAAAAGCTGTCTCCACTGCTAACACTTTGCAAAGTTTGTTGACTTGCCAGCATCTAGTAGTGTGTTTTGGTTCTACATGTTGATCAAATAAGTCTGAAGTATTCTGAAAATAAGGTATGATAATACTGTATGTACATGTACATGTGTAGACTCAAGGAATAATGTACTGTATAACAATGGCCCATGACAGAGGATTTTCTTTAAGCGATGCATGCTAATGCATCACTAATACAATCATCTAAAGGGTCAACAAAGGAACATGCACTGTCATGTGGGTCTGAACTGTGTTCACAGAGTGCAAGACCAAAACTTTACAAATGAGAAAGTAAGGGGAGGGGCAGAGCAGAACCGGGGTGGAGAACTAGCTACATAGAACTGTGAATGAATAGTTTGAGGTTGTGCCTTCATATAATGTCACAGTTTAGATTTACACATGTTTACAGATAGATCTTCAGTCTTCAAGTAACTGAAATCAGCAAATAACTTTTCTCCAAGGGCTGAGAAGATCAATCATAATATACAGAATAGTAAAAGAAAGATGAAGTTCATTAATCTATATGTTTATGATCTACTCATATCTTCCCCCCCCCCTTTTTTTTAAAGATAATTGTCCTTTTTAAAAAAGTAATTTTCTGATGCAGAGCAAATAATTCTATTTCAAGTAAACAGACAATTAATAATGTACATAGTGTATGTAAAAAAAAATACTAACACCAACCACATCAGCAAACTCTATTGGGGGTCTAGCAAACTATCCTCACTTGTGTACAAAGTAAACATACTTAACCCCAGGGACATATTAGGGTGGGGTATGTTTCTAAGATCTTCTAGCTCACCCCCTGCAAGAATTTTGTAACACAAGAATCACCTCTGTTTACAATCCAAATTTTACATCTCTCAATAATCTCTCAGATTTATTCAAATCCAAACCAGATGTGAATCTGTATTTGCCAAACACTGCAGCATCAACATCTCAGTAAGACTTGGAAAGTACGTAGATGAAAGAAGTACAGACGAAGAAGTTGCACGCCCCCTGCAAGATTCTCGGTTGCCAAGATATTGCAGTTTGAGTTACATTATATTGAATGCTGTCTATGAATTGAAGAATAAAACCATACTTTTTAAATCAGTTTTTTTATCAAAATTTTCATTTTAAATGGCCATTCTAAAGATGAATTGATTGATGAATTGATGAGTTGATTCATCAACTCTGCAAGTATTATTAGCCTGAGAATATTTCATGTAGTTATTCCTCCGAGGAATATTTACAACAGTAAAAATCTAAGATTCCCTGCAATGAAAACAAGCATGCTAGTATCTAAAGGTTTTGTTTTTTGTTTTTCTTTTTTAAGTTGTCTCACGATCAGGCTTGTCAAAAAAAAAAAAAACCATCATGTTCGTCTGTCATCTCATGTGACAGTGATTTCTCTAAACAAGATTAGATCCAGGTACATGTATATGTACATGTATATGCATGACCAGTTAATCAAATTAACATCAAGTCTACATGTGTACAACCATTTTGACTGCAGGACCACTAATCCGAGCATCCTATAGGAAGTCATCCTTTATCCCCCATTCTGATATTAATCCAATTGATCAACTAATTGAATCATCTGAACACCCAGTACACTGTGACTTTTTGTAAGCCTCCGAAGTCCTGCATACTCCCAACTTGTTAACACATTACAGTACAACATAGGAAAGAATCAATTGACATCACAATTCATTATTAAATCATCACAGGTACCCCCACAGTGAATATCCAAACTACACTGTAGCATAGCAAACTCAAATTAATCTGTTCCTTTCAATTAATTTTCTTTCATCCAAATGGCCCTTAGAAAAAATATATTTGATATCTAGAGTGAAAATACAAATCCTACTGATAATTGCATCCAGTCTTCTTGAGGAATGAATTTGTAGACGTAATTGTGTCCAATCAAATTTCACTACCCTCATTCTACTCACATACATGGTACATGTAAACCAATGCAATTATTTCACAGATGAAATAAAACTATGGATTCCATTATATATATTTCACGGCCTTGACTAGTGGGATTTTTAATTTTAATCAAACATATTTTGATATTCATAAGAATACCTACTGTAGTAGTAAGGCGAGTAGACTTTTTAATACTTACTTGTATTTGGTAGCCTACAGTCTTACTCCAGTAAATAATAATCCTGAGTTTTGACAGATAGGATCCTATTTCCTTCCTGACAGCACAGCTATACACACTTCTCCAGGTTCCAAGGACAGAAAATGTCAATTATAAATTGTGTTTCAAAAATCTTCTGAATTCCTCCAGTTGAAAATAGCCAGGCATTAATCACCAGATTCACTATCATGCATTAAACAGAATGATTTTCATCTATTGCATAGAGTCTATCAGCAAGCTAGCTGTGGTGCATGTACATGTACACAAACGGCTATACCTTAGCTTTGAATGTGGTAATACTCCACGGCTGACAGAAGCTTACGGCATGTAAATACGAATAGGCGTTCACCCCCGTTCACTCTGCAGTCCACTTCAGCATGCATGCAAATTGCATTCACTGTACACTCAGCCCTGTACTCAAGCCATGAATGCACTGAGAGTACTAGAAACCGGGAATGACTTGGGGCATTTCACAACTCAGTGCACACCATATCAGCGCCGGTGCGTAATGTAATGCAGAGCTTTTCTCCCTGGACGTCTCCCTATTCAGAGAGTGGGCCCTCAATAGAGTGTGGATGAATAGGTGTAAGAGAGAGGGATCCTGACTCAATATGATCCCAGGCATCACAATCCAATTGGACCTGCAGAAACACTTCCCCTATTAAAGGTGGGCTTGGCCACTGATTGGTCAAAGGGGTACAGAAGGGGCGGGAGGGATATAATGGATGGGTCCAGCTTAGGCTTCCTCAGAAGGCTGATTCCACAGATTCAATAGATAATCCACGTCTTTAAAGGACAACGAGTCTCAAAGAATATCAACAATGATCAAAAGGGGAACTGGCTATTCAGGTTAATTCAATCGAAACAGTTGAAGAACTTTTTTGATCCTGACAAGGAGGTTCATCAAAGGACAGAATTCCCAAGACAAGATCAAAATTAGTCACAAAATATGGGCAAATTAAATAGGATCATCCCAGCTGAGAAGTCATCTACTGTTGCCTTAGCGTGCTGTGATTACAGAAGTCTGGGGGGGGGGGGGAGAACGACAGTGTCTCTGCATAGTACACTTTGAGTCATTCTTTACTCTCTTTTCTCCTATTTTTTCAAGACTGAAATGACAAGAAATGTAAAAGAAACTTAATTGACTATACAATGTTAGCAATTTTTACTTCTTGATAATCAGCACAGAACCTTTTTTTACACTTTTCCCTGCCTTATTTGAGGAGGGGGAATGTTTTATCTTACATGCAGCTCAAATAAACTGGTGTGCTTGATACAATAATATGGATGTACTTTTTCCCTTCAGTATTACCAGCAATTTATCTTCACAAAAATTGTGTACAATTAGGTAGATTAATTATTCTAGAGTAGAAAAAATGAAACAAAAAGAGATTGACAAGTGCCCACTCTGCTATACCCTACTTCTTTTCTACAGGTTTACATTGGTTTTGTGACATGCTCCACTAATCTACCACTATTCTACCCTAGGGCTGGGCACATCTCATTGTCCGATTGTCAAACTTCATTTAGCATGAGCCACATTCATTGGCATTTTAATCATTTGTATTCCATGGATTGTAATCAGCAAACATGCAGCCATTCTAAAATTGTAAACACTTCTTTTCCTGCTAATCTATAAAGTTGGATTCTGAGAACTATTATACAATAAACTGAATTTGCACTTACAAGTTACAACCAACTACATGTATATCAGGGATTGAAGTATCTACATTTAGATTTTAACCACAGACCAAAGCTTAGCAATATTGGAGGATTCCCCCCCCCCCCCCCCCCTTCATCTCCTATTGTAAAAATTGCTTTGAATAGCTGGTTTGAAATATAAGACAAAGGGGGCAAGATGAACTTCAAAACAATTCCTGTCCCAACACACACTCTACTTATTTCATTCTCAAGAGGTAGATAAAGGATCAAAGTATTTTGTATCAAAACACGCTCTGAAAAGCACACACAATTTTTCTGTGCCCTTGGCCCATAGAAAAATCAATTACAACCAAGTAAACTTCTCACCAAATCTTGATTTCCATGACTGGTATACCATAACCACAACATTGTTTACAGGATAAATAAACAACATTGTACAATTTTACTGCCCTCGATTCCTTTGATAAATTTGAAAGGGCTAATTAATATTTAACAAACAAGGTAGGAAGATTTTGCTATTTCAAAATTAAATCTACAAGTGAAATCATGGATACACAATGGTGAAATATAGAACTGGTCAGTCCAGTGATTATTTTGCTACATCAATAAACAAAGGGGCCAATAATTACTGATTTGTCTCTCTGTTTGGAAGCTTTAACACAGGATTTAGTGGCAAAAAAATTGCAGTTTGCTTTAATTCTATGGGGGAAAAAAAGAAGAAACTTTACCTGTTTGGCTTTTTTTTCCAAAATTCTCACAATTTTTTTTTCTTCTAATTTTAACTGAACTGAAACAAGCATTTCAAAACAGGGTTTCAGTAATAAACTGAAATATGAATAACCCATTGTTTCCCAACATATTCATAAATATTTTCTTATAAACAAAAATCATACAGTCATGACTGAACTTCTAAAATTCTCCTATTAATTGACTGTTCCTACAGTAACAGATAATGCCAAGTTGCCAACAACAATTAAATCAATAAACCAGGGTTGGCGGATTTAAATCACGTTGATTTAAATCATGATTTAAATCGTGATTTAAATCACCATGATTTTTTTTTAAAAATCATTGATTTAAATCACTTCCATTGAAACATGTACAAATCATTGACAAATTGTTTGTTCAAGGCAGTTTTAATTCTTCAAATCAACTGAAAAACTTTGAATTAACTTTATATCAATTGAAAAACTTTGAATTAACTTTATATCAACAAAAAATCAACAAATCCTTCCTATCTACTTAAAAAAAATTAAAATCAAGTCAATAAAATCAGCTGATTCCTTAAAAATTAGAGATTTGTGTCATCAACAGTTACTCCATTTTTTGTAAATGTCAAGTTTTTCTTCTGAAATTTTACATTCTTTGTTAGCTATTAATATTGAAACAAGTTTCTTATTTATTTCTTATCATTTATCACACAATCCACGACTTTTCAGAGAGCAGTGGAGTAAAAAATATAATATGTAAAAGTCAATGACAAAAGGTTTGTTGGCAGTTTTCCAGTTTTGATCCTTCACAGTTATACTTCTATCATGTGAAATTTAAAAAAATCATCTAATCAACAGATTCCACATGCTTATTTCTTCTTGTTACATTTATCATACATGTACAATTAACATAATGTAGTATAGTCGCAATTTGACTGTTGAAAAAAAGCTTTCTCATATACCTTTTAAGTCACTAGCTCATTTTATGTTCAGTGCTATGGAAGTTTTGTATTTGCATGTAGCAATGGAAAGAGGATCTATAAAAAACAATTTGCAAAACTCAAAATAAACTTTTAAAACTACATTTAAATCTTAAGATGTAGGAACTTACATGTAAGTTACAATCAATTACAGTTGTAAGTTGTGTCTGATTTAAAATACAATACTTCTTTTTGTAATACATATGTTGTAATATCAGCAGTTTTGCTGGTTTTATCCTTTAAGTCAAACTTACAGTTGTATAGGGTCAAAAGTTGGGGTTATTTTTCCTACTTCATGTATCAAATAGATTTATAGAGAACATGTGAATAACTAAGAATTGTAGATTAATGTAAAAATCACAGTAACATAATGTAGTGTAGTCACCCTTTCTTTGACTAAGCTGTCTCTTATATTGGTCTCCAACACTGACAGTTTTGCATCTCTATCTGTAGCAATGGATGAGCTTTAATACCAATTTGTAAAACTGTTGCAAAGCTGTTGAGTGCACATTGAGATACAATTTTCACTGACGAGTGTCTGGAGATTTTCCTCTGGGATTTTTTTGTAATACCGGGTGGAAATTCACAGAGGGGAATACTCTCTACTCACTGGGAATTCCCTATGGAAGTTTCCTTCATAGACCTACATGTATGTATGATAGAATTAAGTTCATATACATGATTCCTCAAATTGATTTTTATTTGCCCATTTTGACTAGATTTAATTACAAATCATTATGGTTAAGAAATATATTAGGAGTGAAATGTATGATAATATTAAAATTGATGTCATTGCAGGGTGAGGTCTTTTGGTAATTAAACTTTTTTTCAAATGAACTTTAAAAAAATCAAAAAAATCAAAAAAATCGCCAACCCTGCAATAAACACAACTTTGAATTGAAACAAATTTCTTTTTATCCATGAAATAAGTTATTTAAAACAAAATAACTTTACACAAAAAATTCTTAGGGTGACTTTTATCAAGGCATACTATACAGTAACCTATTACATGTACCTTTAAAATCTTGACATTGTGAAACATTCAAATAGTATTTAATCTTATCAATAACAACTTGTTTTAAAAGTCATAGTAAAACAGGACTGTTGAGTCAGAGTCAGCTATCACATGAATGGTATATTACAAGGTCTAAAATAAACTATGAAAAACTGGCAAACAATGGCTCTCAAAAGCAAAAAAAGAAAAAAGTTGAAAACAATGAAAAAAATAAATTGGTCATATTATTTCCATTCCTTCGTAGAATAAAACAAGAACAAATTTGCTCCCAAAACTTAGGGTCATAAATATTCTTATCTTTGTTTAATCTCTGATCAAAGTGCAAAAAATCTGTTCCCAAAGTCAGACTTAACAATGCTTTCATTAAATTATCATACAGTGTGGATGATGAAATAATAAGGCCTATGTACACGTTGGCCTACTGCATGGATAATCCAGAAAGCTCACAAATCTTGTCAAGTTAAAGAAGGATTTTGTGTATTTGAGAGTGATACTTGCTCATGTCTTTATGGGATAATCTTTACTCGTTTGGGTAAGTATGTTCATATTGTTTTAAAAACAAGGCTTTTTTTCTGGAGTGAATATGATATAGAGAGAGCAGTAGCAATTTACATGTAGGTGTATGATCAATTAGGCCCAGTAACATTATCATCACCTGAAGGCTAAAAATTTGCCTTCATGAACACAAAACTTTTAAAATTATTATTATTAAGTATTTGGTGTCACCTGGGCCTGGGAGGGGAAAAGCAAACTTAATCACTATGACCCTATTTTGGATGTGCAGGTGTTACCAGTACCACTACACCAGGGTCTTCCCCTACTCTTCTTGGAATAGTGCAGTGGGTTCTCAACATGCAGAGGTAGTGACTCTCTTCTACAAGGGGGCTCCATTTAATGTCCTATCTGAGGGACAGAGTGTTTTCCACTGAAACATAGCCCGTGTCTATGAAACAGGGGAAGGGCACGTTAACACATAATACAGGCTTCAGTCATCTGCCCGGGATGGACTCGAAGCCACGATCTTTGATTCGACAGGCAGACGCTTAATCTAACCAAAATTTTCTTCAATTACAATTAAGTTCCTTTTTTATTTCACTGGGTAAACTACGTACTAATTATCCTTGGGGGAAAAAAATTCATGTGGGATTATTCTAGAACACAAAAGAAGAGATAGAATATTCCAAAAATGTATCTGAAATGAACTCAATATCATTGTTTCACTTTCAATCTGTTACTTTCCTGGAAGTATCCAGGACTCCCACTGGGATCAATTTATGTCTCATCTACTTCACAGTGCATCAAATCCACAAAATTGAATATTACTATCTGCAACAGCATGATTTTAGTCACCTACTGAGATGAAAGTGACCTACTTGTAGGTTTTCTGTACTACAAAGTGGAAACTGATCTTGGATAGATCATTTGGAAAAATCAGCGGACAGTAACTACATTATAAAGTGAAGAATCATTTTCTTTGGAAATTGGATGCAGGGAGAAAAACTAGAGAATTAACTTGGTACACGTATATATAGCAGAAAAAGAGGGGGTATGGAAAGAACCATCTAGGACTTTTTATTCTTAGTTGTAAAACAGTAAATGCTCAGTTTGCAAATTAAGTTCAATGATCTGCAATGACTTTAACCGATTATTTTCACTTCAACAGACCACATCTGAAAGGTGATCAATCTCAGGAAGTTTCTTCTAGACTAACATAAAGACAAAACATACATTTGTAGAATTCTGCTGTTCAAAATATTTGTTTCTATTATTAACCCATTTGGCTATGGGAAGGAAATAGCTCCTGTATCAAGTCTATGGGAAGTAAGAATTTAGCAGTCATCAGATTTCTCAACATAATGCAAAAATCAATTGTTGCTAGGATGGACAATCCCAATATATCCAATTTCAGCAATGTCTCTCAGCTTGCTCCCAAGTTCTAGATGCTATGGAGTTTGGTCAGGTGAACTAGTAATGAAGCATTTCAATAGAAATCCTCTTTGTGTACCAGATTAGACTGATCATACATGTATTTGCTGAAATTGATGTCTACTAGATACTACGAAGGATAGGAAAGAAAAAGGAAGGGGAGGAGGAATGGAGTGGAAGGCAGGAAAGGATGTGGAGGAGAAGGTGGAGGACTCAGAACGGGAAGGAGAACAGAAGTAGAAGTGTGGAGTGGAAAAGAGTAGGTCCAGGAAGAGGAAGAAAAAGAAAGAAGATGAATAGAAGAAAAAGAGAGAAGATCCCGGGGGGATATGTCTCATTGAAGCCTGTACATCATCCGCGTAAACAAAAACGTAGAAAAGGGGTTGTTTTTCAGCACCGAGCGGGGAACCCATTAAGGCTTAAATTAAGGGTATCAAAAACAGGAAAAATCAGAAAAAATGGTATCAAAATCAGGAAAATCCTGGAAAATGTTATTTGATTAGGAGATTATGATGCAATCCTTGTATAAAATCCCCGTTTAGGGTATCAAAATCACTCCTACCTCCGTCCTACTTTAATCCCCGTTTAGGGTGCTTTTCAGAAAGTGATTTACGCGGATGATGTACAACTACAGGCCTCAATAAGACATATCCCCCCGGGGATAAGATGAATAGAAGACAATGAGAAAGAGAAGACATGTCAGATGAAAAGATGGAGAAATCTGTGAATGGTTGAACTTCTTTCAAATAAAACAGTACTCAGTAACTTAGACCCTTCAATCAACATTTTTTTTTTTCATATCATCATCAATCCTCATCAATAATCATCATCACTGCCGTGCCAATGCCATCATCACCAACTGCATCTGTCATGTTTTTTTTTTTTTGTTTTTTTTTTTTTTTTTTTGACAATGACAATGAATTTTATTCTTGAACGGCCCCGCCAGGGGGCATGGAAGAATAACAAACAAGTAAGATATAAAGATAACACAGAAAGCATATATATACTATTTACAAATCATGAACTTCATAAGGCAAACAACTTCAATTAACTAACTAATGATCAAATACTATTACTAAATAATAGTTAAATAGGTACTTAATGGCAAACAGTGGCAGTAGTATCTTTCAAAATATGTATACAATGTAAAAGGAAAATGTCTGTGTCATGTGAGGAGAGGAAAATAACTGCACATTTATAAAAACATTTTGTTAAAGACATATTTTTGTTCCAACATAACAATTAACTAGATCTAGACCCTAATTAAATTAACGTTAACGTTAGGGGGAAAGCAGCATATTCATGATATTGGACCAAAAGAGGGAAGTGTTAAATGTTAACCGAGAAGTTGAACTCCAACTTCAAGCTGAAGTTGAAGCTTTTCTTATCCGGGTTCTTATCAACAAGAATAGATTTAGTCTAGACTAACAAGTTAGCTTTTCTAACGTTAAAATTAATAAAAAGGCAATTGGATTAGATCTGGGACAAGCATGACTAGACCTAGTATAATTGTGTTGGTCTAGACCTAGACCCTATTCACAGTTTTTCAAACTTACGTCTTGGTCTTGAAAATGAAGACTTTGCAAACGACATTCCCACTTCACCCTGCCCTGGCCTGGATGGTCCTTACTTTTTAGTGCAGCCGTCTGAAAATTAGAAAAATATGCGCGCGCTCAGTAAATCTGCTTGTACTTTTGTAATTGTATTTGTAGCTCGCCTTCAGCTGCTGCTATCATATCACTATCACTATGCTGCAGGCGCTAGGCGCGCGCTAGTGGCTACTGTACTAGGTGAAGGGCCCCAGGGTGCGGCCGTCGAGGTCCGCCCAGTTCCAGCTGGTTCAAGTACGGTACCGATGCAGATCAGCTGGTACTTCCCGCAGTCGCAAAACGATTGTATAGCGCGGTATAGCGCAATGAAAGTGCGCATACGTACACGTCACATATCGTCACATATGCAGCGCAAGTACTGCATGTGCTACAAAATCCTTTTGAAACGACGAAATCGGACGATGGTGTTGATGGACCCAATGGCTAAAACCTACACTTGTTCGGTCGTCTATTCAATAATAATACGCGATCTTAACATTGTATTCTAGCTTTTCTAATCCTTCAGAACAACCTTTGATTCACACAGAGTTGGCTGAGAGAGGCCAGAAGGTAAAATTTCTGTTGTGTAGTCCCGTACGTAGCTTTTCATGTAGATATGGCTTGTTGTTTATTTAGATTTTAGCCCACACATCTATTGACAGCGCCGAAAAGCCGTCAGTTTGGTTCGCTTATTTTTCTCAAATGAATTCAAAACTTTAAAAATTTTGCTTAGATCTATATGTATCCTACTCAACAACTCTCTGGCTCTGCCTCTAGCCAACCAGCAAACCCTCTGAAATCCTCTTCTGAAAATGATTTGGAAGAAAAAAGATAACATTATTATTTAACAATTTTCTTGTCCTATGTCTGATTTATGAAAATGATCCGGTGTTGTAACTTAGTGTCCATTCCACAGATTCAAAAAATATATGAATATTCATGATATCGCTGAATATGCATATCTCAAAGAACAGAGCGCGCTGTGCGGCTCGATTCTTATCGCGATATATATGATGGGGGGGACCATAGTTCGTGCAAATTTTAATTTTCTTAAGTTAAGAAGGCAATTTTCAATCCATAATTTCTCACATTTTACCAAAAATTATTATCATTTAATCGACACCAAAGACAAAGCAAAGTTTTAGACTACAAATGGGTGCAAGAAGACTAATTACAAAGAATTCCCGAGATATCGCGTTGCAAAATTCGATATCGTATCACAACGCACTGGACCTGGAAAAGTTTTTCCTAACTTCGGGCACGCCAGTTTACAAATGATTAATCGGTCATCCAGGTGCATGGATAAGATGGAGCTATTCATGGTCTTTGCAAAGCATATTCTGGAATGAAATGGACTTCAATTGTTTCTCAGCATTTTTATCTCGGTTTTAAGCATGACATAAGCTTACTGATATATTGTATTCTGCTCATTTCATGCATCAGTGGCTGTGGAAATGGAAGATGTTTTTTCTCTCTCGTTTACGTGTTACAATATCAATATTTGACCTCAAACCTTAAATGATTCCTTTTACAGCATTTTACACTTTATGTACAAGTCAAGCAAAGATTCATATTGTGTTTTGTATGGCTATGTTTAAAAATTTATAAGAAGAATTTAATACCCCTGTTCTTTTCCTCTTTCATTTTGTTTATCTTTCAGGGATTTGATACTGGACAGAACCATGCAGTATCCCACACCTGGTGACAACTTTCCTGACTACACTTCTACAGATTGGGAAGGCAGGTCTTCGGATGCTGCTGACACAAGTAACGACAGCAACCTTGGCTTTGGCATGGACCTTGAGAATTCTGGTGTGACCTTTAAGGTCACATCCGATGACCCAGCTGACAGCGGAGGAGATGACACTACATCTACAACTCCGAAGAAGGGGAAACCCCCCAGACCTCCTCCTCCCAGGAAACTCAAACCGGAATCTCCCTCCTCCCCATCTTCCATCCCCCATAAAGTAGAGAAGGTGACTGATCTTGTGGTCCAGAAAGTCCGCTGGTTGTATCGTGAAGAGAAGAAATGGGTCCCCTTCATTGGATATGACTCCTGCCAGATGGAATGGAAGTATCGCCAAGCTCAGCAACAATCAAAGGGAGATGGAGAGGGAAAGGATGTTGAAATTGGGACTGTTGCTGTAAGAGGAGGACTCTATGAGGTGGATGTAGTCAGGAAAAAATGCAGTGCTATATACTGGTCAGGTATTCAACCTTGGGTTAATCCTTGGGTTAATATTTTCTCGCAAACTTTTTTTGTTTTGTTTGAATTGTAACTTATGCTGACACGTCTCAACTGTAACACACAAAAAAAGTAAGAAAGCATTCTAAGCAAAGTAAATATATTATGGCTCATATAGGAATGCTCCAACTACAAAAAAACTTGTAATATTTTTTTTTTGCCGGTGGGGTGGGGAGGTTTAATCATAGAAAGATCATGCAGGGATTTATAGGTGTTTTATAAGCACATCTTCATATTCAAAGTTGGTGCCTTTCAAGTAAGCTCTATTTATTAAGAATGTACTATTATATTCACTAGAAAGTTTTGTCCTAAATGTTTTGTAGGCCTCTGTGGAAGCTCAATTTTCCATCATACATTTGTTTTGTCCACTCTTGTTTTTTTTTGTTTTTTTTATGTAGATGACACAGTTGACGTGATGAGGGGAACCTGGTTCTATGCCAGTGGTACAGACCCTATTGATGAAGTTATGGCAAACGATATTGAGAAACAACATCTTGAGTTATTTTCTAGAGAAAACCCTCCAGAACCTCCTGCTCAACCAACAAAAGGAACTCAGAAAGGTAGTGATGGCTACTGAAATAAGTTAATCAAGAAAAGTTATTTAAAAAAAGGACTCCTTTTTAAAATCAGGTAACACAGATCTGTGAGCTTCATTGTAAAAAAAAAAACGTATGAAACATCTTCATTTGTTCATTATATGATCTTTCCACTCTTGATGAGGCTGTATGCACCTATCATAGGGAGCCTGACGGCTTCACAGCCCCTATTCAAGTGTGGATGAACTCATTCTTATTTCTATAATTACAACTCGTGTGTGAAGGGAAAGGAATTGAATCAGTCACAAAAGGAAATTTTGAGCATATCAGCTGAGCATCTGTACCTTCTGTATATTTTCATATGTTGCAGTTGACATCCCTTCCTTCTTATGAAAAGTGATCTGCAGTGGGATTGTTTCAGTTATCTTTTGAATAACTTTCTGTGATTTCTTTTCTCAGCAATGCATGAATTATCTTTCAAGGACTGCCATGTTGATTGGTATTCCAAAGATGCTGTATACTTGTATAGTAACTCTACCAGTTCAAGGATTGCAAGGTCCATAGGCAACACTCTTGGATTCTCTAAAGGTAAGATTTTGTTTTGTGCATTCGTGGAGAAAAATCTTAATAATATCCACTCTGGCACTGGATTGGATTTGTTTGTATAGACTTTATTTCAAATCGATTTTATTGATCCAGATGACCCAGGTTCAGTGATTTTGTACTTTCAGAATGTTTGAGAAGTGTGAATTGAAATTGAAAGCTCAACTGTCATTCCAGCCAGGTTCCTGCTTTACAACTGATGTCTTACAAAAAATATTTGGTTTGTTAAAAGCAGAATATCATGAGCAATGTTCAGCTGCAAGCATTGAAACCTGGGAAAGTGAAATAATTTATATTTATGTTAAATGGATGGCTGAATCGTAAAAAACAATTTGCTATTCAAATCATCAACTGGATATTTCTCCATTTACATGTATGTGCAATCAAATTGATTCTTACTTGACAAAATACCTTTCATTTATTTTTCTTCATAGCATCCACTAGTGGGTATAAATTGATGAGGGGTTACCCCACCCCAGCCAGCCTGGATGACAAGCCCCCACCCATCTCTCATCTTGTCTTTGTTGTCCATGGAGTCGGATATGTTACAGACAAGAAAGCAATCATAAAGAACTGCTCTGAGTAAGTTGATGAGAATGATTTGAGGAGATTGTGCAGTTCAAGATTGTGGATTCTTTTATATGTCAATGCTTTTTTTGAAATATGAACTAGTTAAGACTATCATGCTGCTGTCATCTTCATGTGACATTTTCTCTAATCCTTTTCAGTTGAGAGGTTTTTCTTGGGGGGGGGGGGGAACTGCACAACAACTAACAAAGCTAACACCAGACTAATTATTTCTCCTATGTAGAAAAGTGTAGATAATAATGTCACACTTGGTGTTGTGCTTTGAATCCATGTTTACACTTTGCCAGGATATTCAGTCATTATTTCCCCTTTCCAAGACAACTACTTTAGTCACTGAGGTGTTGCCCCTCCATCATGGAAAGGCATCATAACTGTAGAATTCAAGTTGGAAAATCATTTGTAACAAGCTTAGATGATATCTGAAATGAGAACATAGGAGAGCACTACATAAGTTTTCAAGTAACTTTTGTTCTAATTTTCACTTGATATCATTCTTCTTCCTGTACTTCCTCTTTCCCTCATATTTCTTCACCATTTCCTATTTCCCTCATTCTCTCCAATCAGCCTTCGTAAATCAGCCACCAAGGCCATTGCTAAACACCTACCAGAACTGATCTCCCCAGCCTCCACCCAGAGAGTGGAGTTTCTACCTGTAGAATGGAGATCGAGCCTAAAGCTGGACAATGGCATGGTCTCCGCTGTAACCCCCCAGAAGCTCAAAGGCATTAGATTTGTGCTCAACAGCACTGGCATGGATGTGCTCTACTACTCTAGCCCCCTCTACAGGTCTGAGGTGAGTTGAGCAGGGAGAATACTGGGTTGTATTCTGTTGTTTATTTGTGCACAGCTAAAGCTTTGTTTATGATCTTGACTTGTTTCCACAATAATTAAGATAGTAGATGTAGGTACTAGTAAAAATTTCTTCTTTTCAAACTAATTCTATGAATCCTAGCACTTGGGTCCAGACAAAAGTCAGTTACAGATGGGGCATATGAAGTGATACATATATTATTTGCAACAAATCCAGTATCACTCTATGGTAGAATTATATTGATAACATGAAATTATAGGACTTAACTATAAAGAGTTAAGCTCATGAACAAATGAAAGATCAGACATTCCTGACCACTTTCTCGGTCATGTATCACTAATCTTGTTCTGTACCACTATGATACAGATCATACAGTGTGTTCAGAAGGAGGTGAACAATCTCTATGAGATGTTCCGGCAGCGCAACGAGGGGTTCGAGCCTAACGGCGGCAAGGTCTCCATCTTCTCTCACTCCCTTGGCAGTGTCATCATGTACGACATCATCACCGGCTGGAATCCCATCCATCTCTATGACCAGTACCTTTCACACGAGCAGAGTCCTCATCCTGACCTGAGCGCCGTCTCCCCTGATCACCATGACCTTGCAGCAGAGCTGCATCAAGCCAGGATAAGGTCAGTAGTTTTGGGTGTTTGAATATGTCCTACAATTTCTGTCTCATAATAATTTTGTTGCCATCTAGTATTTGCTTCTCCTGTTCCCTTTCTTATTCTTTCTGTTTTTTCTTCCTCTCTCTCTCTTCATTATTGTATTTCTTTCTTGCTGTTTTTCCCCATTTTCATATACTATTTGTCAAGCTCGCCCTTTTATCACTCTCTCCGTTTGAAAATGACAATTTTGACCTTGAAATGTATGTTCTGATTTGAAGAAACCAATTCTGAGTAATTGTTGATGCAGTTTCACATACAAGCCTCTATCATTACCATACTTTATCCATAGTCTCTTGAATACACAAGACTAATGCAAGGAAATATGACATTTGTTAGTACATGTATTTTGAACCAGGATATAAATAATTATTGCATATTTGTATTCATTTATCTTTCTATTTAGAGTATCTAGTTTAGAGAAACAGCTTCTGGCAACTAATCAGATTGCAGCAGCCATTAACAGACCGAAACTAAACTTCAAGGTATGTGCTATGCAAATTATAAGTTCAAGGGATAAAATGAAAGGGATGAAAGTACCAACTTCATGCTCTATTGTGAATCACAATGATATAGAAAGCTATGTGCAGGCAGGGTCGTTCACATCACTTTTCCTCAAAAATTTCTACTGCAGGGATGCTGTTTAGATTCAGGGTGGGTGGGAGAGGCAGGGTGAAATTTCTTTCAGAGACCACAAGGAAAGCACATACAGCGATGTAACTGATCAGCCATCTCTGTTTCCAGGAAAATCTAATACATCAACAATACCCCCCTCCCCCCTCCCCCCTCCCCCCCCCCCCCCCCCCCCCAACCCACCTTGACTGTGTGTCCCAGGGTTCACATCCATGATTCTACTCTTCATAAATGACTGAATGGTCTGAGGAGGATAAACTTCAATGAGTCACATGTGAACATACAACAGAAACTATTACATGTTTTTGTTACATGACAGACACCCACACCTTTAAGCTCTCTTGTGTTCTGATAATCTGTTGTTCCTGAATGTATCAAAACTCTTTTTGTACAGCTGAGACTTAACAATTTTATTCAAATACAAAGGGCATGAGGTCATTTATAATCTGGAATGGTGCATAGTTGTACCTTTTAGCAGAGTCCTGTCCTAGGGATGTGGTCTCTGGTACCAAAAGTGGCTTTAGCCTCCCTTTTCCAAGGAATGAAACATTCTAAGAATTCACCTCCAGTTCGCAAGAAACATTAATTGATATGCGGAAATTTTTTTTGTTGTTTTTTTTTAATGTTTACAATTTACATGCCTGGTATCTTTCAGATTTGTGCAGAAGCTTTACCTCTGAACGTAGATGTAACTATGAAAAACAAATTTTTGAAAAATGATTAACATCTGCTGTCAGTCATTTACTTAAGGTTTAAATCAATATTTTCTGTGTGTCTGCAAATAATTTTGCATGGTATAGGTGGAGAATTACTTCTGCGTGGGGTCCCCTTTGGCTGTCTTTCTTGCCCTACGAGGGGTGCGTCCCCAAGGGAATGGATCCATCTCACATATCATCCCAAAAGCTGTGTGCAGCAGACTCTTCAACATCTACTACCCATGTGACCCTGTGGTAAGGAACAAAGGAAAGACACATCAGAAAGTTACATCCTTTTATTTCCGATTTAAAACTTGTAACAAACAAGTGTGGATTAGTCTATTTTGCAATTTTTCTTATTAGTCTACTTTGTAGTTTTTATTTTTTTTCTCCTGATAATGTTAGCATTTCAAAGAATGTGAAAATGAAAGCACATTGACATACATATACGTTGATTTATAAAATTTGCATTTTGCATTCAAATTAATTGAATAATTGATAGAAATCTCAGTGTAGTTGAATTTTATTAAGTTTTACTTTCAGCCAAAACATCCATTACTGTATTACATAATGTGTGTGATGTAGGGATTTATCATGTGATGAATTTGCTCAGTAAATACAGTGGAAAACCTTTGCAAACTTTTGATTATCTGTATTTTGCCTTTTTCTGTGACAGGCATATCGACTAGAACCACTCATTCTACGTCACTACAGCACCATCTGTCCCCTTCAGATCCACCGCTTTGAGGGGAAACAAGTACCCTACCACACCCTGAAGACCACTGCCCTTCCCACTGCTCTTAAGACCAGTGAAGAGATGAAAGGTGTCCAAGAATTGGATGCTGAGATGTTAGGACCAGGGGAAGAGAAGACGTCCCCAGGGTCGTCTGCTTCATCCTCGCCACAACATCTACCAAAAGGACAAGCTGGAGGTTAGTGTATTGGTGGTTGTGGTGGTGGTGATGATGATGATAGTGGTGGTGTTGTGGCGGTGGTGGTGGTGGTGATGATGGTGGTGGGGATGATGATGATGAGGACGATGTTGCTTCTACTCCTGCAGATGATATTAATGAGAATGATGATAATTGTGGTGGTGTGGTGGTGGGGATGATGATGATGATATTACTTCTCCTCCTACTTATGATGTTGTTGATAGTGATGATAGTGGTTGTGGTAATGATGATGATGAATGATGATGGTGGTAGTTTTAATAAAAAATTGATACATATGAAATTGATTAGATACCAGACTCAACATTGGCTGTAAAAGTGTTGATTACAATGATGGCTGATAACCCTTGAGCAAATTTATTGAAGTACTCTTATAGGAACATTCCGCTAAGTTCTAGGAAATTGTTTTTCTTTCTTTTCTGTTAAACAAGATTTTCCCTATAAATGGAATGCCGTGCTATACTTTTAACCTCCACAGGATTTACTGGGATGAAAGCCTGGTTTTCAAAGACAGCAGAGAAGTCTCCCGAGCTTGAGGCACTGGAAGACATGGAGAGAGCTATAGCTAGGATAGAGAACATGTCTGATAGCAATGACAGGGCAGAAGAGGACGAGATGGAAAGTGTGGGTAAGTAGACTCCAACTGAGAAAGATGAGGAAAGTAGAATGAGAGAGAGAGAGTCTCCCGAGCTTGAGGCACGGGAAGACATGGAGAGAGCTATAGCTAGGATAGAAAACATGCCTGACAGTAATGACAGGGCAGAAGAGGACGAGATGGAAAGTGTGGGTAAGTAGACTCCAACTGAGAAACATGACAAAAGTAGACAGAGAGAGAGAGAGGGGGGGGGGCAGAGAAGGGGTAATGGGGGGACGGAAATTGAGAATTGGGCAAGAGAAGGAAGAATAAAAATGTTCTGAAATAGCTACCAAGAGAGCAGGATGCAAAGGTAAGATTTTTTTTTTGATGGGAGGGGGGAGGGAAAGAGGAGGGAGAGATATATGAAAAATAGGAATGGGAGTCTCTAAGAAAAGGAGAAGATGAAAGTTCTAAGGTAGGCAATGTAATATGCAAATTTGGGATGTAGTACTTAAAGAAAAGTTCAAGAGTTTGAGATTTTAAAAATTGGAATATAAGGACAGTACTTCACATGGTCCACCCATCTCACATTCTCCTTCTGTTTTTATCTTCTCTTGATCTCTATTTCTCTCTCCTTTCTACCATTTTCCTTAACTGTTCCCCTGCTTCCTTCTATTTACGATATAGTTTTACTTTCATAAATGATTTGTATTCATGTCCCCTTTTTAACATTTAATAAATTAATATCAAATTGTTTGTTTTTTAATTGCTTATTGTTCTTACAACAGTTATCTTTACTGCTGATTTATATTTCGTAGTATTTGTTTGTTAGCATGATTGATTCTATTTATCTCTAGTTATGTATCATATTTTTATCTGTTCAGGACCAGAATGTAAAACAGATGCTACTTGTGATCTGATTCTTGTTTTTTTCCTGATTAAATATATTTCAATTGAAAAAATAATAAATAAATACAATGAATCTTCCTTTTATTTTGCATCCTGCATTTTCCCATCTTTCTATTCTACAGAGTTGGAGCACAGGGTGGACTATGAACTGAAGGAGAGTAACCTAGGCAGTTCGTATCTCTCTGCTCTCACCTCTCACACCTCTTACTGGACAGCTGCCGATGTAGGTCTGTTTGTTGTCTCTCAACTGTTTCCAGACCACGCCTTTTCAGAGTAGACAGAGTTCATTGAACTGCAGTAAGCAAGTTCCACACTGTCAGTGAACATTCTAGAAGTCTACATGCACCAGGCCCCATGTTTATGTGTAAAGCTCTGTTAAAAGTTGTCATCAGCAGCAGCATTCAAAGTGCAAAATACATGTATGTGACTGGATGTTTTGAAACTGTTATTAGCACTTAATTGTTTTTAAATTTCAATATTAGAATGTCAATGACTATTGTGTCTTTTTCTTATTTTTTATGTTGGTTTTCCACTGAGTATTTTTCTGAAATTGCATTATACAAAACAGTGATGATGGAAATGACATCCTTATTACGTGGATTGATCTTATTATGAATCTTAAATTATATTTGGGTTATGCAAGAGTCATGTGAATTTGTTGAAATCATTTGTTAACATACATCATGTGTTAAACTCAATTAAAATAGATATTTGAGAATTTATTGACTGTCATAATTTTTTAAAGAATATTGTGTTCTTTCAAAAAAGAATAGATTTATATTGATGCCAAAGTTTGCTTGCCTTTGAGTTATGCACTACCTTAATTTGGTTTAGCCAGCCTTTGCTGGTGCTTGTGTAACATTATTTGCAATTTACTGACAAAGTACTGGATATTAATATATTCATATGCCATTTGTTCATGTCACTGTAAGTTGGAAAATTCTGAAAGACTTAATATGCGTACTTTTGATTAATCTCCCCTCTCTGTAGAAAAATGAACAGTAAGGTTCATTCATTAAAATGCATAGCACACTGTTATTGAATGTTGGGCTGCTGCGAAATAATATTCAAAGCTGTTTGTAAGCACATAAGGATGTGATGACATACTTCTGTCGTTGTGTGATATGCGCTATTCATGATTGGGAAGTCTAGGATATCATTAAACCCATCGCACACTATACGATCGGTCTGCGATCCGATTTGTGAAAAATTTGTTAAAGCACTTTAGATGTAAATTCGAACATGTTAAATCTTAATGATCAAAGTTCTAAATAGGCGTATGAATGAAAAACAAAATTGAAATTCCAGGCTACTGTAGGCGTCCTGGTAGAACAAAAGGCAAAATTGATTGCAAATCACGATGACATCATGCAGTTTTGCACATGTTGTATAATTGTCTACATTTGGAAGCAGATTTTGCCTGTATTTAGACTGAAAGGCTTGCAATCTTGATTTAGTATTCCTTTCATTATTCCAGACCTCAGGAAGGATAATTTTACATGTTTGAATTTTCATATTTAATGAAAAATATGATTTCTTCCATAATCAGGTCGCAGTGAGATCGTATAATGTGCAGTGGCCTTTACAGGTATCAGGTTCTTGAAACTTGTCTGTAACTGAATTGTAAGATACTGTCTACGGAGAGAAAGAAAAAAAGGCAATTTAATAATCTTCAGTTTATTTATTATATAATGGTATTTAAAGACTATTTATTACGTATGCATTGAATTAATCTATATAGGATACTTGCTTTAGTATTTATGGATTCTTTTAATCTCAAAGAAAGACTGCCTCTCTATTATTTTAACATATTGTGTAAGTCATATACATGTATGTACATTCCTATTTATTGTGTGTTAATGGTTCTATTGTACTACCAACAGATATTAAATGGTTCATTGACAGATACTTCAATTTTTGTAGTATGTTGTAGTTTAAGATTTATATTTGAGGTCATTTTAACCCTACGTTCACACTATTATCCGAGGGGAGGAGACAGTCTCCATAGATCTTATTTTTTTACGACCGACCGTTCACACCTGCATGGACCGTCTCCGAGCAGCGGAGACACGTCGTTGCAGATCATGTACGGCGAGGTCGGGCCACCACATTTTGCGCATACGCATATTCCGTGAAAACAGCTGTGCGCTATCAATTACGCCCTAAGGCATGATTTTTGTCCCCGAACCCCTCAACTGTCGAGGGAGAGGGGAGAGAATTCTCCGCGACTGTTCAGACTATCAAAATTGGAGGGGAATTCCCCAAAGCGCGGGGAATTCCCCTCCCCTCGGAGAATAGTGTGAACGTAGGGTTTATGTCCTGAGCATTAGTTAGCCATTTGCATTCAGCCGCTACATCTGTCCTTGAATATTGAAATTGAAATTCAAAGTTAAACAAAGGAAAGATTAGAAAAAACAAGTTATTGTAACAGTAATAGTGTATGGATGAGGCTGGAGCCATAGTATAATTATTTGAGTCAGTAACCATATGTGCCCTTCTGTATGAACGAAATGGAGTCTTCATAGCTCGAATAGCATCTCCTGCTTTTCATCTATTCATCAACCTGTTTCTTCTTATTTTACCATAAAGTTTCCTTTTTTTCATCTATTGTTCAGCCTGTTATTTCTCATGTTTGCCTTCTATCCCATTCCATTCACCTCTTCCTTTTCATTCAAAATGAACATTGAATATTGCGTACATACACATGTAATGCGTGTGCTCATTCTCATGTGGCGAGAGGATTTATTGCATTTCTAAACGCTGTAGGTTTACATGTGTCTTGCAGCAAATTATATCATTGTTGGCAGTCTTTCATCAATAATTGAATGTCTCTTGTGATCTATGCAGCTGATTGTACTAATGCAGCACACTATAACTAAATTTTGTCACCATACATGTTTTCATACAGTGGAAACTTGTTATAAAGAGCCAAGATTACAGTGAGATTCGTGATATTACAAGGTATTTTTGCTGATCCCATGTTGTCTTTATGTTTTTACCCTGATATAAAGAGGATCCCGATATAAGGAGGATCCCGATATAAGGAGGATCCTGATATGAGGAGGTGATTTTCATGGGCCCAGGTCCTTGTTGTAACGAGTTTCCACTGTATTTAGCAGCTTTTCCATGTAAAAGATGAGTACACATGTTCTTACATGTCTGGAGACAGTAACATTGACAGTGTTTTTTTTTTTTTTTTAAATGTGTACAAGTGCATATTCTTTCGTACAATTACAACTACAGTCAACTCTGCCTAAGTCGAATTTTTTGGGACTGAAGAAAATGCTTCGACTTAGAGAAAATTCGACTTATGAGGGGTCAAAAACAATAGAAAATAAAGGAATGGGACCCAGTACAGACCTTCGATTTAGGCGATTATTCGACTTATGCGACTTCGACTTATGCAGAGTTGACTGTATTTATATTACTGTATTACATGTGCTAATTGATGTATAGAGGACTTGAACATGCGTTTAGCTATTTCTTCCCTGCATTTTAATAGTTTAACCCATAGAGGTACAGTGTCACCTTTAGGAGACGCTTTTGCAGTATCTGTTGGTTCCAGAATGTTGGGCAGTACATATTATACATGAGCAGAAAGAGAAAAATGCACAGACAAATTTGAGCCCATTCCCATTGCTGTATGGTGTGGCATTCTTGAATTAGAGCAGTTTAAGTGTAACCAATCAGTAAACTCTTGAAATTGGCAATGCAGTGAATAATATATAATCACTATTTCTGTGTTCAAATTGGCAATTTCTGATTCAATTTTACAATTATATTTCATTATGGTTTATGTCATATCCATATTTATTTTCTTCAAGCTATGTAAGCATGGAAAAAAAATAATTTCAATTGCCAATTTGAGGATTGAAGATGATTAATTTAAACCTCAAGAAAGCTCTGTACTGCTATGGGTTAAAGAAAAATTAGTGGGTTATTGCTTTGATAATAACTGTGCATAGTGAATGAACTTCTTGTTTGTGATTTCATGATAAGGCAACTGCAAATGAAGTTTTTGTCAAACCTGCATCATCAAATCCTCATTATTTGCAACACATTCATAATTATCTTCATTTTGATAAAATCACTCAACTGCACTTGAGCAGGATAAAATTTCTGAATTTATGCACAAGACACTTTCATAAACCTTTTCATTTTTGACATAAGAATAAGGGTAGATGTATTCTTGCCTTCAGGAGATGTTTCCTAATGACATAGGAAATGTTTAAATATATTGTTAATATGTTGTATGTTACTATCCTGTGGGTAGCTATCATGTAAGCATTACTTAATAAATTGGAAATAACAGTAGGTATATGTCATTGATTTAATGATTTCTTGCTATAATATGTGAATCCTATATGCTTAGGGCTGTAATAGGATTATTCTGAGATAAACTAATATGTACATAATTCTAAAGGCATGTACAATTAATTCACATAATTGAGTTTGTACCTATTTTTATACACTGGTGTATTTATTGGTGTGTGATTGCCAGCATTATTGTTTCTTTATAACAAGAATTTGGCTATTTGGTCCATGTGTGTCATGTTATCAGTACCTGTGCAATTCCTAGTATTGTTTCTATAATGTCTTTTCAGGCAAGCATGCATCATCTATTTAAGGCAAAATACTTAATTTGAAAGACACATACAGTAATATTATCTTAAGCTATGGAAGGGTGTTACGTTGCCTTTCAATATGTAGTCTACATGTGATGGAAATTGTTATTCAGTGCTGAAGTTGCTTTACTTCATCTATCAGTACCTGTGCAATTCCTGGCATTGTTTCTGTAATGTCTTTTTAAGCAAGCATGCATCATCTATTTAAAGACAATATTTAATTTGAAAGGCAGTTACAGTAATATTATCTTGAGCTGTGGAAGAGTGTTACGTTGCCTGTCAATATGTAATCTACATGTGATGGAAATTGTTATTCAGTACTGAAGTTCTGTCCCTTTATCCAAAGGTTCATTAAAATCATTGCAATGTATGCTTTGAAAATGTAATCTTGTGTTGCAATTTATTTCTTTGGTTTTGTTTTAATCAGGATGTCAGGTCTCCTTATGATTCCCAGATCTTCTGCTATGTTTATTTCAATGCTTCATGCAATCTTAGACTTGAGAATGAAATATAATGGATTTCCTCACCTTGTGGGAAAATCACACAAGCTGTAGTAAAAAGTAAATAAAGTAAAATAATATACATAAAAATAAATATTTACACAAATGAGCACAAACTAATATTGATGCAATTCTGCAGACAAAATAAACAAACAAACAGAATTTACATCATAAAATACATTTATTTTTTTTGTAATGATGAACAAACCTATGTGTCTGATGCAATATTGACAAATTAACTTCACGTCAACTTCATGGTCATGCAAATAGAATACAGCCTTTTCACTGCCTACATTTCATCTTTTGAACAATAGCCAGAATAATATGTCTTCTTATTCTCTGGCTCTTGACTAATGACTTGCAATTGTTAATTCAAATCTGATAGGCTCCTTTACAAGGTATATGAATTTGTTGAATTCGTTCCGTTAGATGCAGGAATTTCGTATCATGCAACATCAAGTTTAAACTGCATCAGAAATAAGTTTTCATTCTGACAAAGGTTTCCTGGTTTGATTTTCCAGCAGACTACTCTATAGGAATACACCTTCAATATTGTTCCATCCACACAGCAATAACATTATTCACCGCGACATTGCTTTCTTTGCCCAGATAGCATTATTCTCGTAAAGGGATTTTCCAGGCATCTGTAATGTGTCAACAAGCATCACTTTTCCTCGCACATTCAAAGAGTCCAATATATAATTCTTGCAGTCTTGTTCCCACACCTAGTTGCTTGGTTGTCCTGGTTTCGGCTGGGGTAGTCTATCCTTCCTCATGGCAGACTCCATATCATAATAAGACATCTCATTGTAGGCATAGAATTCTGGAACCTCGTAATTCTCTCCTTTGGTTGTGGATGTTGCAGCTGGCTTTGGAGGTGCAGAAGGTTTGGGTGCTGCCATGAGAAAAAAAAAAAATCAAAGGAGAATTTATCAGATTTTCAGAAATTAAATAAAAAACTGAATTTTCCTCTCCAAGAAAAGAAGAACAAAGAACTATAAAAATAAATAAAACATATAACAAATTGAAATACATAAGAAAGATAACATATTTCGATATCATACATCAAATGCTTTCAGCAGTAGAAGTAGAAGTAGTATGATATACACAGCATACAAGTAGTTTGGGGAAGCTTGAAAATAATGCTTTGACCAAATTTCTTGGTTAGAATACATAGGAAGGTTCAAAACTTTACAGCTTTCTCTCATAACAAAGTAAAGTATAAAAACAACTTCCTGGGATTGAAATATAAATGTACATCCCCTGATTGAACCAAAAATTTCCTAATGTTCTTTCCAACTCGTGACATATCTTTGCAAAGTGCATTTTAAAGAAAAGGGTTTGCTTTTAATTTTATAAAAGGAGACAAGGTTCAATCCTTAACAAGATTCAAGCTCCATTGGCCATATATAATACTGATATTTGCTTTTGTTTAATGTCCATATTATTGAGACTTTTCCCAGTCTCCAGTTTTCATGTATATTACTAGGTAGTCGTAAAGTCTTATTCAGATATGATGCGACAGACCCCCGTGACAAACGCCCATGGTTTCTTTAGTGTTCAGATATGGCGCAGCAAAAATCATGCCACTTATATTAATGGCAGGATGGATGGAAAACTCAAAAGTAGATTTAAATGATCACCTTGTGTTGGCTTTTTATCTGCTAGTATTGTCGTAGTCACTGAAAGGGGCCTCACTGCAGTGGAGACATTGAGTGGTCTCACCTGAAAAGGGAGAAAAAAATAGGAGGTACAGATTGAATTAGACTGTTAGTGCATAAAATTAAGATCTGCAGTCACTTGACTTGCATGTCAGCTCTGGGCATCAATATAATACATGGGCTTCTGAAAATTGTCCATTATTATTCTATCATTGATTTAATAAAAAATAGATAGATCACATGTTGTATAGGAAAGGCCGCTATAAGTGGTTCACTGTTAAACACCCAACACATCCCAATTAATTAGTTACATGTAAATGTTAGATCTATATCAGGAGGAGAGACCCGGGGGTCACAGTGATTAAGTTCGCTTTTCCCCTGCCAGGCCCAGGTGATGCCAAATACTTAATAATAATAATAATAATAATAATAATAATAATAATATTGTTAATAAAAATCGGATGGATTTTCAATTTTTTAGTGAATTGAAGAAAAAAACAAATTTCAAACGCAGACTGGCAGAGTCCTAGCACAGAATGATTTCTTCTGTCTGGTATTTCTTAGATTACCATGCATACACAAGCTAATCTAAGATATTCCCCTCGACATCAAATTCAAATGTCTGAGACCTCTCTTATGGTAAAGAGACTGTGTAACTGTTAGACTTCTAACGTTACAATACAATGTTAACAGTTATGATCAGTATACCTAATAACCACCCGTCATATTACCGACCTCTCCATAAAATGTTATTTTCGGAATTACAAAGCCTTTAAGACATGTATCACGCAGCCTCAGCAGGGTCATCGTATTTTGCATATTGACCTACCTGCGCTTGTCACCTGGAGCAACAGGCGTACATCACGTGCGATCGCACACTTATTACAGAGCTTATTACAGAAAACTTAATGCGCGCACAGTTGTTTACTTCATCATTCCCGCCTTTGTGCAACGATACTGCGATGTGCTTGATTATGGAAGGTGCGACTACAATCGGAATATATTTAAAGGCATTGGCTAACATTGTTATGATTTTAAAAAAATCTCATTTTGTTACTTTAAAAATGGATAAACATTAGGGTTATAGTGTAAAAATACCAGTGTGAAAGTTTCAGAGCATAATATGCACGGGAAGTATTTATAAATATTAGAAATGTGAACCAATGTTTGAAAAATATACGAGGGTCGGTTGCATAGACCCAACGTAAGGAGTGCGCATGCGCACATGACTCACCGGACCGCACTGTGTGTATTGACGTATCACGCGTCGGAAGGCAAGTAACAGTATTTTTGAATTCGCGCAAACGGTCCTCTTAGTTCAGTGTCTCTCGAGACGAAAGCTAATAAAATCGCGGTTTGCGTCTAACTTACAGCTTTTCCTTCCAAATTATGGTTGGTTTCAGGATTTTTGAGTATAAGTACAAGTACCCATACACATGTTTCATCTTAGTTTGAGAATTTTTTAAATCAGCTGCTCACAAAGTTAGCCAATGCCTTTAAGGTAAATCTCTGAAATTTTAGTGTCCAGACACTTTTTAATGACAAAGATTATGTGGATTTTGTAATGGTATTCAAAGACGCTTGGGTCAACTTTGGGCATCTGCAATGCGTCTTAACCACGTAATCTCCATAGGCGCGTCCACAAATTGTGCAGTTTTTACAGAAAAACGGAAAGCAGGAGATAAAAAATTCTACCATGGAAAAATACCTTTAAAAAGACATTTTCGAAGTTGTATTTTATCTGTAAACTAGACAAATGTTGGTAATTAACATCTCCGGCATCATTTAGAATTGTGTTTGATTTCAAATATGGCTCATTTTTATCTAAATTTTGAATCGTATTCATCAAAAAATCGTAAGGTCGGTAATAAGACACCATCTTTTTGTTCAAAAGAATTGCAAGGCTTTATTGTTCTGACGGCCATTGTAAATTGGCGTAGATTCACAACTTCAAAGTCAGTGGACTTTATTAAGCAGTATTTTCTCTATATGTCAGTAACATTTTGAGTTATTTTATTGAGAGTCTTTTCTGTAGTGGAATGGGAAACTGTTAAGTGGTCGGTAATAGGAACAGGCTTCATACATACTTAACGTTACAACAATAATAGTGGGTGATTTCAAGTTCGGTGTGGGGTGTTGGTGTTGGTGTTGAGAGCGTGAAACGGCTGCTGAACCGAGCTCCAACACCGTTGGTCAGTTCAGAGGGACGATACCGCTCTGATCCGATCACCTTAGCGATAGCTCAACACCGAGTGACGTCATACGCTATAGCGAAAAATCTCGACGATAAAATCATTTCCCCTCAGAATTTCTAATAAATCTACATCTTATTGGATTCGAATTGCATGATCATTTGAAGAATCCAAGAGGAAAGTTATCACTCTTCCAAGGAAAATATATGGTTATGATTATTTCAAGTTGTTTTGACTGCGAAATGGGTTTAACCACCAACATGTCAAGAGTGGCCGTAGCAAAAAGTGCCACCTGCTCTGCGAGGGACAAGCAGCAATAACATGCATGATTACAACACCAACACCAACACCGTGCTAGAAATCATGAATTTCCTAATCCCTAGGGGCTGGTGTTGGTGAATGTAGCTATAGGATAGCTATCGTGATTTTATTTTGATATTACACGATAGCTATAGATTGCTGACATAGGCCCCTGTGTAGACAGATGTGACCTTGAAATATTATGCCTCCAAATCACACTTTCTCATGCCCGGTTAACCCTGCAAACTACCTTCCAAGTTCGCCAGTGGACCAGTCGATCAAACTGTAATATAAGAACCTTAAATTTATTTTTCAAACTCAAAATATCGACTTTTGATTGATACGGGATCCTGCCTTCTTGTTGATTTCGCCGCTTGATTAATTTCCATTTCAATAGCGCGACCTCCGACATCGTGAGTTCACCTACACCCGCTGGTCTCGGCCACAGGCGCTAGGTGAAGCAGCGTTGCACTCTCGCATGTGTCGGCGAACGCAGAGTGCGTGCGAGAGTGCAACGCTGCTTCACCTAGCGCCTGTGGCCGAGACCAGCGGGTGTAGGTGAACTCACTCATGCCCGGTTAACCCTGCAAACTACCTTCCAAGTTCGCCAGTGGACCAGTCGATCAAACTGTAATATAAGAACCTTAAATTTATTTTTCAAACTCAAAATATCGACTTTTGATTGATACGGGATCCTGCCTTCTTGTTGATTTCGCCGCTTGATTAATTTCCGTTTCAATAGCGCGACCTCCGACATCGTGAGTTCACCTACACCCGCTGGTCTCGGCCACAGGCGCTAGGTGAAGCAGCGTTGCACTCTCGCATGTGTCGGCGAACGCAGAGTGCGTGCGAGAGTGCAACGCTGCTTCGCCTAGCGCCTGTGGCCGAGACCAGCGGGTGTAGGTGAACTCACGATGTCGGAGGTCGCGCTATTGAAATGGAAATTAATCAAGCGGCGAAATCAACAAGAAGGCAGGATCCCGTATCAATCAATCAAAAGTCGATATTTTGAGTTTGAAAAATAAATTTAAGGTTCTTATATCACAGTTTGATCGACTGGTCCACTGGCGAACTTGGAAGGTAGTTTGCAGGGTTAACCGGGCATGAGAAAGTGTGATTTGGAGGCATAATATTTCAAGGTCACATCTGTCTACACAGGGGCCTATGTCAGCAATCTATAGCTATCGTGTAATATCAGAATAAAATCACGATAGCTATCCTATAGGCTATAGCTAGGTGAATGGGGAAATTACATGTGATGTAACGTTAAATCGTCAACACGAACCGTGATACTCGGTTCAGCAGACGACATTCAACACCAGAAAGCAACACTGACTACCGGAAATACGTCAAATCTTGCGAGGTCAATCCCAACACCAGCCTGATTTCAAGTTCGGTGTTAAGGCTGGTGTTGGTGTTCTCACAACACCAACACCAGCCTCCAACACCGTACTTGAAAATCACCCAATGAACACCACACAGCATTTTCAACATGTGGGGCAATGCAACCTCAAGTTTTTAGATTTTGTAAATTGTATTTTTCGATTCGATAATGCACAATTAATAAATTTTTTATGCCTAGTTTCTTTTCTTAATATTCTTACCATTTTGAGCCAGCACGCTGAAATCAATCGCAGTGAGCCAGCCATGTTTTGGGACGTTCTACTGTACTCTGTAGGCAGCTCACAAAACTTTACAAAAGTGCTTTGACCTTTGGCAGGCTCATCGTCGTCAGTTCACATGTGGGCAATAATTCAGTTATTTCTCCTGATTTTGTAGCTGCTGAAGTCATGGATCGCCAAAACCTCATAGCTGAGGGTGATAACGTTATTTTGAAGAAAGGAAAATGCTTAAAAGTGTTCCGAGCCCTCAAAAAAGAGTAAGTTGATATGTTCAGCTTTTATTGTTCAGTCCCATATGTTGCATTATCCGTTAGTCATCTCTAAAATATTTCAGTTTAACGTCAGATTTTAAAAATATATCTAGAGCCTAGAGGTCTATAGGGCGTAACGTTAGACATTGCCAGGTGCCTAAGTAATAGCGCATTTTATTGTTAAGCTTACACACTCAATCGAGAAATCTGTTATTTATTTGTGGAGTCTATATTATTGCTTTTTCACTTTTCTCCGGACTGGGAGTAGCCTCGAGGCTCCTAACTTTTTAAAGTTAGACTGGAGAGTTTTGGGTTTTTGGTTTTTTTTCCTCTCCAGGAGCCTTCAGAGTCCAGGCTAGCCGGGAGGGAGTGAATTCTTCAGCTTAATAGTATTAACTTAAGTTTCTTAATTAGTTTACTTGCTTTCAACTGTTGGCCATATCGTGGTTTAGGAAACCACTCGTTCATTTGACGCACGCACTTGTCATGCTTGTGTACAAAGCGAATGGAGGTGGAAATAGGAAACCAATGCGTGCGACTGAATAAAGCGCTGCTGTACAAAGTGAACGGTGGTTTCCTATTTCACGTTAATGCCCAACTGTTCAAAGGAAATCATAGCAGGATTTTTTTCCACCTTCATCTAAAATCTACTCTACATTCATGACATTGCAAGCATGTGTGTTTGTTTTTGTGAATGCACTGAATGATGTTGGCCTTTTACACATTGAAATTATTTCTGGAGAAAAGGTAGTTTCAGATTCATTTTCCCAAATTATTACTGTTCTTGTTTCATTTTATCGCAGGAAAGTATTCTTGGAAAAGAGGCATTTTTCTCTTGGTCCTATCATCGGCCATCCTTATGGGTCAACATGGGAGCTTCAGGGTGGCAGTCTTATCCAAGTTCTCGAGACGGCAGAATCACAAGACCTAGCTGGACAGATAGGTTGGTTTTGACCTTTTGGGGGGATACTTGAGATTATCACAACCACAGCTCAGGAAGATATATCACTGTATTATTCTTTGACAAATGTCTGATTCTGGGATTTATGGTATGAAAAATAATGCAGGAATGTTTCTCATTCTCCCACCTTCCCTCTATCCATTCCCTCCCTTTCTCCATCATTCCCACTCCCATCTTTTCTGTCTTTCCTCCTGAGCCTCCTTCTTGCTCTCTGTCTCTCTCCCTCTTTATGCTTTTTGCAGACCTCCCAACCATTCTGAATTTGGAGGAAAGTATCTGAATTTTGACCATTCCAAGCTCTTGTTTGTTTATGATTTTGCCATTTTTCTTGATAAATTTACTACACACTCCTATGGGAAATGCTGTTTCTTTCCTAATTTTGAGCAAAATCATCCCTATTTTTCAGTCAGAAAGGTTGGGAGGTCTGCTTTTTGTGATATTTTGGCTTGGGAAGTTTGGATGATGGCTCATATATCACAGTAGAGACGAGAGTAAGGTTATAGATTTCCAAATCCTGTTATGATTTGCAGTTCATTCCCTTTTGTCATGTAATTCTGAAATTATTTTATATTTGCATTCTGTAAAGTGTTTGTTTATTTCATATAGTAAATTTAACCATTTACAGATGAAAAATTTTTATTCAATAACATTTATATTTTTACTAGGTAATTTATCCCTTACATATTTTTTTCCTAGAAAAGGGAGGTACAGATAATAGAGGTATCTTTGATGATGATACATCCCAGAAGCTTGATAAAGACGACATCTTGGACCTAAGAGAACAAGGAAAAAGTGGACAGGTAACAGTTTTAGGAGTTACCCTATCTCAGCAAATTTATGGATGGATTATGTAAGATCTCATGAGTAAGATCTTAAGCTGAAATAAAGAACTTACACAAAAATAGTTGTTGCTGACATGATGTCTCAATTGCCCAGAAATCCACCTTAGCATTTATTCCATGCAGCAATGCATTTTTACTCTATGAAAATTCTCAACTAATAACCCGGTGTCTCAATTCTTTGTTGCTTTAGGTCTATACAGCTTGTTTTCAAACCCAAGAGTATATATTCTACATATTATTCTATAACAGTGCATGCTGTACAGCAATTTTTACAAGTCGTCCGTACTGATAAAGTTTTGTCTCATCTAGAAATGGATAAACTGTTCAAACAGCTTTACTTGAACCCTATCCCACCTCACCATACACTTGTTTCATTAATTTCTGCTTCTTTCTGCCTACTTCCTTAACACCCTTTTTTTTTTTTGCAGGAAATAATTGAACGTTTGATTGAGAATAGCTCTACCTTCAATGAAAGAACTGTATATTCCAAAGTGAAGTACCTCAAAAAGAAACAGAACAAGTAAGTTTTAAAGAAAGTGTAATGAAGTCCATTCCTTTTAGTTATGCCTTTGAAATTATTTAAATTGTATTATTCAGAGCATCCAGTTTTGGAAATGTAATTTCTGTTGTATGTGTAAAAGTAATTGTACAACGCCTACTCAGCTTGTTGTACGCAAGTCTATGGGAGGTGAACGCGCGACATTCGTACCATTGCACTCGTACCATCCAAAATGTACCATTGCACGGTTAGCATGACGTCACAGTAGATTCCCACAAATTACTTCTTTTGTTTCTTCTGTGATGTCACAAGTAGCTTGCGCTGTAGGCCCTATGCGTATTTATTTGTGCATGCATATAATTATTTCATTGCTCAGGCCAGCAGCATGCCAGCAAGTCGCGTTCGGGCACGCACTGCTACAGATACGCGCACGCGCCCAGGCAACAGCAGCAGCTGCATTTTGCAGTCGGAACTTCTCTCCCTGCTTTATAAACCCTTGATTTCTTAACCAAAACGTGACTGATTTTTTCTTAATTTTCATCAATTTCTCAGACTTCTGAGGCGTGGTACAATACAAATAGCGAATATTCTAATTCGTGCAACGGTACGAGATTTCGCATTCGGTGAAAGATCGCGACGTAACTTCTATTCAACTCGGCTTCGCCTCATTGAATAGAAGGTCGCTCTTTCACCTCATGCGAAATCTCGTACCATCGCACTCATGTCTATTCGCTATTTGTATAATGTTTAGCCAGCATAAAACAATAGAATGGGGCAATACTGTCATCCAGTGACAGAAGGAAGCACTTCCATAGAATGAGTGTCTAATGAAAATGAAGAGAATAAGTCACTGTTTAAGGTGGAAATTTATGGAGTTGCTTTCTTTTGATATGTCTATTTTTGGGAAATTGGGGGTCATGTGACCTTAATTTCTCCGTCATCATCATCATGAAGAGCATACTTTAAAGTACCCCAAATCAAGAACAGGTCATGTGTGAAAAAAATCAAAGTTGTATCCTGTTTGTTTTTTTTATAGTAAAACAAAGATAAGCCCTTCTTCTAATTAAGATTATGACTCTATACTGAATTATACTTTGAGTAGATAATATGCACTTTGAAGTTATCATTCCGTTGATTTTGGCATCATTTTGGATATTGTCATGTGTTTAATATCACTTTTCTAGGCACATCATGAGGTTCGTGGTACTTCGACCCTGCACAAGACTTGCATGTGAGATGTACTTCAACAAGGCTCCAACCAAGCATGTGTAAGTACTGAACCTTACTCAACTGATCACCATTATCTTACGGTACCGATATTCCTCTTTGCCTAGAAAATTTTTTTCCAGAGGAAAATAACTATAGATTATTTAGACAGTGTGAGAAATGCTGGCTGCGCTCGAATCAGGTATGCCCAGTGAATATGATTCCGTTACGAGGTAATGATGACTTATGTTATTTCAGGTGCATGTTTGAGTTTGGTCTGTAAGAACAGGAATGAAAACTCCAGACTGGCTCCGGAAAACTGGAAAATAGCTCTGGAATGAATTTGAAATACATTAAGAAATTTCAGAGAAAATTTCACTTTTACAGTTGTTAAAACCAAACAGGAGTTCCCGTGATAAATTTGTACACCCACCACCCCCACCCCCCCCAAATTGAATTTGCATTCATTATCTTCTAGACAAATCCGTGTGGACACGATGGCCCAGCTTCTGACAGCCAGTAACGTCCAGTCAGGAAGCAAGGTGATGGTGATGGAACACTGCCAGGGGCTACTGGTAGGTGCCATCATGGAACGTCTAGGAGGTGAGGTTGACTGTCGGTGCATACAAGTGCTCCTATTGGTTATTGTTTTGTTTTTTTTTGGTCTGTTTTTTTTTTTTTTTTTTTCATGGAATGTCTCAGGGAGTGAGACTATCAGTGCACACCAGTGCTCACATTGGTTATTGGATGGTTTTTCTTATTTTTTTCTTTTTCTTTTTCTTTCTTGTTCTTTTCTTCTTTTTTTTTTTTCTTCATGGAACGTCTAGGAGGTGAGGTTGACTGTCGGTGCATACAAGTGCTCCTATTGGTTATTGTTTTGTTTTTTTTGGTCTGTTTTTTTTTTTTTCATGGAATGTCTCAGGGAGTGAGACTATCAGTGCACACCAGTGCTCACATTGGTTATTGGTTGGTTTTTCTTATTTTTTTCTGTTTCTTTTTCTTTCTTGTTCTTTTCTTTTTTTTTTTTTTTTTTCTTCATGGAACGTCCAGGAGGTGAGGCTGACTATCATTGCACACCACTGCTCATATTGGTTATTATTTGGTTGTTCTTTTTTTTTTTTTACTTGACTGCTAAGAAAGCATGCATGCTTGGAAGTAGGCAACCAGAGGATAGACAGCTTTAAGTCCTCTCCGAGGGACCTGGTAATGAGGATTAAGGCCTTACCAATGCACTAGTGCATCACCTTTTTTCAAACACTGGTCACGGTATTACGAGACCAGTGCTCAACCAACTAAGCTATCATGCCTCCTCCAATGCACATCAGTTGTATTGGAAGATTTACAGAACATAATTGAGTTGAGTAGATGTATGATACAAAAGCATACCAATTCAGACACCATTCAACAAGATCTTTGAAATCCAGTGATGCAAAATATCAGCTTGCCATTTCTGTTATATGTAATGAAAGGGAGAGTTTTGTCTTCTCCCATATTTCAATTTTTTTTTTCATCTACGGTTTGTGATATTAAAGTGTGTACCTGGTCCCGAAGGCTTGCATAATAATGAGAATTGTCTGTAGCAGTATGTAACTTTAGGAAAGAATCATGCTGTATTACATCTTCAACTGGTTCAGGTATTCATTTGAGCTTGTTTTGTTTGTTTGTTTGTTTGCTTGAAATTTATTTCTGCGTTCAACATGTTCAACACAATACAACATAATCAATTATTACATAGATTTTATACATTTACATTTTAGACACACGTATCATTTACAATCTCTTTCTGAATATAAAAAAAGTATATGAAAAATATTATTTAACTGAATTTCAGAACGCAGGAGACCGTCGTCATGAGCGACCTGCTTGATGTTGACGACGGCCTCAGTACAGATGATAGATACAGTCACTTCGTTGTATTATGAGTTCAACAAAAACCACTGCGTATGACTCCTTACATAAAACTTTCAAACATTCATCGATTGTCTTTTTTTTTTTTCCAGGTAAAGGGACATTAGTTCATTTCCACACTGAGGATGGACCAATGACTTCAGCCCTCCAGGCTTTCACCTTCCCAAAGGAGAGCAAGGAAACGGTAATGAGGACTTTCAAACTCAAAGATGTCTATGACAGACTGATCCTGAAGAAAAAATTTGAGACAATGGACACAGAATCTACTGTATCCAAGGACCCTAATACCAGCCTGAAAGAGGACGATGAGAAGGCAAGTCAGGGATGCGATCTTAGGGAGGAACCAGTTGCCATGGAAACTGACTCTAGCAGAAATGATACCACTGATAATCAAACTACTGTAATGTCTGAAACAAACGAAGCAGTTTCATTGGCCAAACAAGAGGAAGGGAGTAAAATTGCAGCCACTGATGCTGGAGATTGCATCACTGCGACCAATGAAGGGTTGCCCATGGCAACAGATGATGCTGAGGAGGAGGGGAAAGAGGAGCAACCATCAGAGGACACGTTGGATCTCACAGATAAAGCACAGAAGAGAAAAGCACAGGTATGCTTTCTACTAGACCAGTGCTTCTCAACCTTTTTTTACCTCGAGGCCCACTTTGGCTCTTAGAAATTTTTTAAGGCCCACCTTCATTCTTAGAAATTTTTTGAGGCCACCTTATAGAATCTTAATGAGTAAAAAAGACGATAGAACATGACAATGGAAAATAAAACCTGATTATCTGGACCACTACATTACCTACCTCCACCCCTCCCCAGTTTTGTACAGAAATCTCTGAAGAAATTTCAACACTTCACATTGCTTTGATTTGATCACATTTGCTTTATTATAGTCAATTCAATTCAATTTGATTTGATCCAACAGTAAAGCTGGATTCAGGCTTTGTCACGTAGCACCAGACACAATTTGTTTTTAATTCTAATTTTTCAAAATATTTTGGCGGACCCCTGGTTGAGGAACGCTGTACTAGACTAACTACAATAAAGTCTATGTTTCTAAACGAAATTGCAAATAGATTTGTTCACCTTGTTTTCTGTAGTACAGTTACTGAAAATTCTAAATGTGTATAATCAGTAGACACACATGCTTCTCACCAGGACCTTTACACATGGCTGGGCCACCATGTGTAAAGTTAAAGAACACTTTTGCCACCATGGGTAAATTTAGAAGGGGAAATACAACCATGTGTATATTTAAGCATGAAAGTGCAGCCTATCATTTTCCAATGGCACTTTTCGTATTAAAAGTTACCCAACCAAAACAAGGTTACGCGTTCGGTTTTCTGTACCATGCCTTAATTTTTCCTTCTTGCCGAACATTATGTTTCCACCACGTATATTGAAAATCCTGGTGAGAAACCCCGAGTAGACACATCAGAATTTTTATACTGGATTAAAACCTCCATATCAGTTCCTATTCTGAAATTCATTTGGAGCCCTCTATCTCCCTCTCTCTCTTCCATTCTCTGTCTCAACCCCACTCATCTTTTCTGGACTGACTGTTTCTTTGAAAAATTTCCTCTTTTTCTTCTTCTTTTTTTTTTAACTTGTAAAATGAAGCTTTGTTATTTTTCCTGTTATTTTTGACAGTTTTTTAAATTTCAGGAATCAGATGGTGACAAGAGGAGAGAAAGGAAAAGACAGAAGCTGGATCAATTGGCAAAAACTACGGAGATGCTGTTAGAGAAAAACATGGACACGTAAGTACGCCATGTGACAACATCGCTTCAGAGTATTCAATAAACCATTCATACAGTAGATGCTAACTGTCATTATTCCAGCTTTAGCCCAGCCACCCCAATATGGTGCTGAAGTATACAAGGAATATCCTACCAGATACCCTTTTACTTTACCTGGGTGGAGAGTGGAGAATAGAGATTAATACCTTGCCAAATCAGCAGTATCTTCTTAGACTCATTTCAATACATCTCAAATTAGTTATTTTGTTTTTCAGTCTTGTAGCATATGTTTGGTTATCTGCTCAATACCACATCAGTTTAACCCACTGAATTCTATAACTCAGGCTAGGGTCTATGGAAATGTGCATTGTACTGAAATCAGATCATGCTCAATGGGTTAAAGACTGATTGCCACATACCTCCGGATCTTCATATTCTGATTAAGCTCAATATTTATTCTATCAGTGATGTCCATTTTAATGTCAAATCTTAAGTCATCGCAGACATTTTCCTATAGAGCAAAATTTGTGACAGGTCAAATATTATTTGCAAACTTGTTCTTCTTTTTATTTAAAGTGTAAGCACTCTTTGTTATCTATGTTTTCTTTTTCATTTAATAATTACCCAGACTTGTTCTTTCATTTTTATAACTATAAGAACTCTTTATCTGTTTTCTTTTTGCTTCAATAATTACAGATTATTAATTGCAACCAAGTACCATCCTGCCCCTGTTCTGTTAGCCCTTATTGATTTCTTAGCCTTATCTAGGCCTTTTGCTGTCTTCTCACCCTATAAAGAGGTAAGCTGCTTTCTTGCTTTTATTTGTTTAACTTATTTCATTTATTGCAAGTTTTATTTACATGCAAATGGGTTTTCCTTGTTAGTTGAAAAACTGATGGCCTGTCAGTAGAAAATAAAGTAATGGCAATTTTATAAAGTTTCTGCCCTAGTATACCTTTAAATAGATGCATTAATTGCATAACATTGGCAAATTTTTTTTGCAAAATTTTGAAAATTTATATATTTGAGTACAATTGTAACGATGCACTTAGGAGTAGTATAAAAGCAGTGTATACAGAATGAAGTAAAGGAATATGAACTAAATCTCTGTCCCTCTTTCAGGATTGGATATTCCTCTCTTTCTCTCTCTTTCTCTCTCTTTCTCTCTCTCACTCTCTCTCTTTCTCTTTCTCTCTCTTTCTCTCTCTTTCTCTCTCTTTCTCTCTCTCATGCTTTCTTTCTGTTCTATATCTCTTCCTCTATCTTCATCTATCTCCATCTTTCCTTCCATTTTTGTTCCCTTTAATCCTAGTGTGTTCTTTAATCTTATTATTCCTGTTGCACCACTCTCTAGGCTCTTATGGAATGCTATGTGAAGCTGCGTGAGAGGGGCGGGGTCATCAACCTCAACGTAACAGAAACATGGCACAGAGAATACCAGGTGAGTGAAGAATATTGCTATACAGTAAAATACCCTTTTTTTTTTTTTTTTTTTTATAAAGTTAAGTTAGCCCATTTCAGCTTCATTGACAGAAATAAAGCTGACCTTCCATAGGGTCATTATTAATAGCTGGAAAGTGTTCTTAATAAAACAGGGCAGTGAGATCATTTGCCTTGTAGCATAAATTCTTGTGTTGATTACATACCAAATCTAAGAGTAGTTATGTAATTTTCTGTATGTGGTCACTGTGTTCTGTCTTTGGCATGTTAAACTCTCTGTCTCATTTTGATTAGTCCAATTTGATTTTCATGCAGTGTATCTTGTTACCCTGTGTGCTTTGTAAATAACTTCAAAACATTAGGTACTGTATATATTTGTTTGCTTAATTAATGTTACGCTTGTTATCATTATATGTGTAGTAAACTTTATTCTATTGAGATAAACTTTTGACCATTATGTGTTTAGCATCTTTCAATATAATAACACACAACATCTTATGTGACTATTGCCATAACTATGTTGAGAGCCCAAAAGGGCATCAACTCTCTAAGTAAGGCTAATGTGTTACTGTCCTCCAGGCCCTCAGGAAACAATTTATAAGAAATTCTGAGTTCTGCTATACTTCCCTATTTTATTTTCAACTCTCCATATTGTTTTTTTTTTTCTGTCAGGTACTGCCCGACAGGACACACCCCATGATCACCATGAACCATGCTGGAGGATATATACTCTCAGGGCTTCATGTGGGAAAATGATCAATGGACACGAGCACATCATACATAGAATGGACCATTCTCATCCTTTAACCCATTCATGACAGAGGGTCCACATTATGTGGTTTGGTTTAATAACTTTTGATGCAGAGCCCTAAAAATCATACCAAATACATGAGCAGAAAGAGCAAAAAATTCTACACAAACTGTGCCCATTTTGGTTGCATCAATATTCATTGTTTGATGCTGAAAATTTTTTTAAAAGGAAAATAAGCATTAAAATCCTTAAATTGGCAATGTGATAGAATGTTTAAAATCACCGTTTTCCCCTGCAAATTGGCAAATTTTTGACTTATCATAATTTCTGTCAATTTATATTCATTTCTGATACATGACGCTTTATAAATAAAATGTAGCAATGAAATAAAAATGTTGGTGTTGCCAATTTGAAGAATAAAAGCTAATTAAATTAGGCTTTAAATAATTCCTGTAACAAATGGGTTAAAAACAGATTTTGACAGAACATCATGACTGGGGAAAATTGAAACGGTGGAGTACTAACTAGAGAGGGCAATATCTCTGCTATGTCTGATGGTTTGATACAGGCATTGAATCATCTGGGGAAACATTCTCTCTGAGCTGCATGTGAGAAAGTGATGAATGAACTCAGGCAGATTCCATTCGATAAGCCCACAAGACCATGTATAACATCACATTTGAAGTGAATTTTTTGACTGGATAGTTAAATTTTTTAGAACTTATTATTACTAAGACTCAAGACGGGGAAAAATGCCATATCAGGTCGTTTCACGGAAAGGGACCTTTTACTTTTTAGTATTCTGTTTCTTACAATGAACTTGTATTTTAAAAGTAATTTTTATCAAATAATCTGCCAAGGCAGAATTTTTTTTTTTTGAGAGGTTCAATGAATATTGACCATAAATTAGACATGCATGCTGAAGTATGACTATAGGAACATATGAAACAACAACTTTTCAGGTAACCCACCCAAGAACACACTATGAACATGACGGACAAAGAAAGCGGACAAAATAAACAACCCCTCATTCTACCCTTCACAATGGTTCTGGTAGTCAAAAGAACATCCCTTCACTGCTATTGTCTAAAATGTGTGGAACATGGGTCACATGCATATTCACCTGGAACTACATGATTGAACATAATAGCTGTGAAGGGATGTTCTTTTGACTACCAGAACCATTGTGAAGGGTAGAATGAGAGGTTGTTTATTTTGTCCGCTTTCTTTGTCCACCATGTTCATAGTGACAACCACCTTAACTCATATGCTCAGTTAAAGTTCTCATCAGCTATTAAGAGATTTTCTGAGCAGTTGCTTTTCATATATTTGTTAAGAAATTTCTAAAACTTCAACATACCTGTACATGTGTACTTATCTTTAGTTTCTCCAAGATTACCTGTGAATTACTGAAGCAAAATGGGATGAATTTTGATATGAATTTTAAATTGTAAAGAAATGCAAGAGCAATTGCTCTGCAAGTGCTTGTGTAGGGCAATAGACAGTCACATCCAGTAATGGCAGATAATGGTAGCGTAAACAACATTGCTCAAAACATAAACAATGTAATGTGCTTCCTCACGCCTACCGAGAACTATCATAATATTTGAAAAGTATGAGGCCAGTTGAGTGAAGTTATATGGTGACCTCGGTATAAAACCATTATGTAGGTACTGATATACTTTAAGTGGTCTACCAAAAAATGTAAATCTCTCTCTCAACTTGGTCCACTAAATTATGAAATTTTTAACCAATATTTTTAAGAAATAGAACAATAGTGATGAAATAAGTAGTTTAATTGAATTCAAGATTTTCAAAAAGTTTTTATGCCTCCGCCCACTGTAGGTGGTTGCTGGAAGCATTATGTTTTCAGGTCTTCCGTCCGTCCGTCCGTCCGTCCTGTTTTCGTTCTCATGATCCCGTTTGAGGGATCAACTTCAAACTTGGCTCGTGTACGCATATAGGAGGGACAATGATCTGATTAGATTTTGAAGTCTCAAGGTCAAAGGTCAAGGTCATAGAGGTAATAATACACATAAAATGGCTTGTTCTCGCGATAACTTAAGAACCATTTGACATATTGGCTTCAAACTTGGCTCATGTATGCACATGGAAGGGACAATGATCTGATGAGATTTGGGGGGTCACAAGGTCAAAGGTCAAAGGTCATAGAGGTCATTATATACATAGAAATGGTTCGTTTTCACCAGAACTCAACAACCATTTGACTGATCAACCTCAAACTTAGCACATGTATGCATATGGGAAGGACAATGATCTGATTAGATTTTGGGGTCTCAAGGTCAAAGGTCAAAGGTCATAGAGATCATTATGTACATAGAAATGGTTCGTTTTCCCGATAACTCAACAACCATTTGATGGATCAACTTCAAACTTGATTCATGTATGCATATGGGAGGGACAATGATCTAATTAGATTTGGGGGTCTTAAGGTCAAAGGTCAAAGGTCATAGAGGTCATTATGTACGTAGAAATGGTCCGTTCTCGCGATAACTCAACAACCATTTGACAGAGCCGCTTCATACTTGGCACATGTATGCATATGGGAGGGAAAATCATGTGATTAGATTTTTGGGTCTCAAGGTTAAAGGTCAAAGGTTGTAGAGGTCATTATATACATGAAAATTGCTTGTTCTTGCGATAATTTAAAAACTCTGTGACGGTTCAAACTTGGCTTGCATATGCATATGGAAGTCTCATAATAGTCTCATTAGATTTGGGGGTCACAAGGTCAAAGATGTCATTTTATACATGAAAATAAAAAAATCAGCATGAATGTGCCATATATTTCCGATCTGGCAATGGCGGAGGCATAAATTTCAACCGCACGCAGTCGAGGATTCATCTAGTTTTTTTTTTTTATAATTCATTTAGTTACAGAATTATAGTTATATTTACTTAATTGGGTTGTCTCTTCGCATATCATAAACTATTGGATTAAATCCCCCCCCCCCCTCCTTGAAGTGTGTTCTTAATTAAGTTTGAATGCTTTTAGCAGTATCAGCCACAGATTATGTCAACTGTTTTCATTTTGTCTATGATAACTTGTTTCATCCATTTGCAGTAATAATGGGTAAAACTGAATCCAAAATCAAGACAACTATATACCATTAAAATTAAATGAATTGTTGAATTTTTACTAGAAGCATGAACTTCAGGGGAAAAAAAAAACTTTTGGCTCAACATATTCTTTTAACCACATGTGCGCAAATGTTTATTTTCAGGTTGATAATAGAAATAATTATTTTGCAACAAATATTGTCTTTCCATAACATGCTGCACAAAATTTATTTTAAGGATGGTGACTTATTTGATGCTCGTATATTTGAGATAATAAGGAAATACAGATTTTTAATGTAATATTTTGTTCCCTTTTACTGTTTGTAGGCCCAGCATCATGATAAATGATTTTTATTACTTGTTCTTTTAGATATTTTGAATTGCAAAATAAACATAGGTAGAGGACAATGTAATACAAAATTTCAACAACTTTTTTAACCATCTTTATTTACGATATTTTTTTTAAAAAAGTCATTCTGATAATGGTAGTCACATTTTCCTTTATAGAGCAATAATACTAAAGAGATTGCTCTTGTATTGTATGCTTCTTTTTGAACCTGTTCATAGGAGGAAAATGTTTTATTTGCAGTATTGCAGACTAGGTTTGTTGAAAATATTAAAAAGACAGCTACATGTATGTTATTCAAAATCATGTTTGTTAGTGTTTTCTTGTGTGTCAATAATGAAAATAATTCATATGTTCATTTTAGCGAAAGTGCATTCCAATGTAGTGCAATGTGCCAATCTCGAATAAGAGCGATTTAATGGTAACTACCTGCTAATTATTAAAGTCTTTCAATTAGCAACACGATGAAAAATATGTAATCACTATTTCCATGAACAAGTTGGCAAAGTTTGCAATTTTCATTCAGATGAATTCATGTTGTATACATTTTTACTTTTTCAATGTGGTGACACATTTGCTCCTGCGACAATGGCTCTTTTCTTAATTTCTCCAAAGACTGTGTTGGGGTTGTGATAGGTTTTTTCTTTTCTTTTTCTTTTTTTTAGAATAATTTGAGGATAAGGATTAAGGTTAGTGCTATGTTTCGGGTTAGATTTTATGTTTGGCTTAACGTGCAGATTTTCCATGGGAGCAATAATTGCCGCCGAATAAAAAGTGGAATGTAGAAAACTCTACATCCCACTCCACATGGGATGTAGAGCGGGGAGAAGATAATTGTTGCCTATTTGAGCATAGAAAGCTGATTAAGTTAGCCCTTAAGAAGTCTTTTATACTGCTACCCCCTGCCACCCCCTATGCGATTCTCTTTCAACATTCGCTTTTACAGGGTGACTTACCGAGTTGTTGGAAGAGGGCAACAGTTATCCCAGTCCCTAAAACAAATAAAGTGTCGGAATTAAACAATTACCGATCCGTTGCCTTGACATCGATCGTGATGAAAGGATCATTATGAAACTCATCCTTCCAGTAGTTTCTCCTCTCATAGATCCACACCAGTTTGCCTACCAGCCGAAGAAATCAGTCACGGATGCTGTGCTGACACTGGTACACGAGATAGCCCAACATACAGACAAACTGGGGTGTTATACCCGGGCTCTCTTTGTAGACTTTTCCTCAGCATTCAATACGATACAGACACACATTCTCGTTGATAAACTGAATGATATGAACCTTCACCCTAAGATTGTACTATGGTTGGTAAAGTTTTTGACTAATAGAACCCAACGGGTTAGAGTTAAGAATAGTATGTCTGATGAGATTGTCATAAATACAGGTGCCCCACAAGGATGTGTCTTGTCAGCATTTTTGTATATTCTGTATACTAACGATTGTAGATCAATTGATGGAAATGTAAAACTCTTCAAATATGCTGACAACACAGTAATTCTAGGTCTGATGAATAGCGAGAATGGTGATCGTTTCTCTTTGTGGTGTAAAAATAACCATCTTTTCCTAAACCCATCTAAGTCCAAAGAACTAATTTTAGACTTTAGATCATCTCTCCCACAACCAGAGTCAGTTATAATGGATGGTGCCACAATCGAGGTAGTACATAGTTTTTAAGTATCTAGGTACTACAATAGATAATAAACTTAATTGGATACCACAAGCTAAGGTCACACTCTCAAAAGCCAATAGCAGAATGTTCTTTTAAGAAAGCTAAGGTCTGCTCATGTTCAGAAACAAATTCTACAGGTGTTTTATAAGGCAATGGTCGAGAGTGTTCTTCTCTTCAGTAGCGTAGTGTGGTTTAGTGCAGGCAGGAGAGAGGACATCCAGAAATTAGAAAGAATAGCAAAACAAACTTGTAAGATTATTAAAGAAAAAAGGAGTCTCCAGGATGAGTGCGAAAGCAGGGTTCTCGAAAAGGTCAAAGAAATTCAAACAAATGAGGATCATGCTCTCATGCTCTGTATAAAAATTATCATTTAATGAGGACTGGTAAACGACTAAGATCATTCCACTGGAGAACCTCACACTTTATGAATTCTTTTGTTCCGAAATCAATCTGCGAATTTAACAGCCATATCTAAACACTAATTTATTCAAATCTTCTTGTTTTCGGGGGGGGGGGGGTCCTCTTCCTGAAGGCACACAATTTTCTTCTTATTGTTTTCCATACATTTATGTATGTCAATTTTTCATATTCATTGTAGGCCTGTTGTAATTTTTGTGAAATTCATCAAATTTCTGTTATATGTGCAAACAAAATGAATTTCCATTGTGTTATATTGCATTATGGGCAATAAAAACAAAAATCTGAATCTGAAAAATCTATGGGTTAAGTTAACATATTCTGTTTGAAGATTTTAAGTTGTTTGATGCTTTGGGGGCTTTATTTTCATTCAAGATATTGCTGTTGGTTTTAAGTTGAGGTTAGAGTTGGGGTTACCAGGCCTAATGCTGGATTCAAGGTTGAAACTAGAAATTTTGTTGTTGTTTTTTAATATTGAATGTAGAGTTAATAGTCACATAAACATGTGTTGAACAAGTAAAATGACATGTACAAAGGGGATATTTATTGAATCCCCTCCTATGCCTGGAAAATGGTTTTCAGTTCACTTAAGATTTGTAAATGCTACATCCATCTTTACTTACAAATGTGTGTTTCAGGCAAAGGGTGCAGAACACACAAAATTTTCAAATTTCAATTTTACTTTTTGCAACTGAAAAGTTCACACATGCAGTCACATCAAATTTCATGGAATTCCATCGAACTGAACTGAACCAACATATTTCTGAACACATTGCCTTTTAAAAAGACAAGCATTTTCACACAAAATCATAATGATAAACAAACACATTTTAATCACAATAGACATTAAGACAGGAGTGGCATTTTCTCAAAATAAAGCTTGCCTTTATTTCCAAATACAAAATGATATACAAATTCTATGTGAACATCAAAGTTTGAAAGTAACCATATTGCAATCAACATTCATACACTCTTTTGGATCAATTATACTGAACCTTCAGCAGTTACTGTCAAAAATTTTGAGAAAAAACTCAGTGTTGATAGTTGGATACTTATACATAATGTGGTAATCATCAGTAATTAACACGCAGAGTAGGCAGGCATGGAAGAAGTCAAGAACATATCTTGAGCCCTATAGGCGAGGAGAAAGGCAAGAAGATATTAAAAGCTATGAAGAAAAAAGGAAAAATCAAACTCATTTGACCTTGCAGTCACGTGTCTGTTGATTAAATTTTCAAGATTTCAAGTTTTTTATCTTGGCTTTGAAATAGCCTGCATTTACATGATGAAATTTCCAATGTTCAGCAATAATTTGCTAAATAGGATTTTTAAAGTTAGGTATCTGCTCTCTCTCTCTCTCTCTCTCTCTCTCCACCACTTTCAAATTCCTATTACTGGTAACAAGAAGTAACTACAGTAGTTTTTAAGCATTTGTGGAATACACACATAGAAAATTTAACAAATAAAAGTTTGTAAATATCCTATTCCTAAACATGCAACAACAAAAAAGGCACATACTGATATTCATGTGACCAGCCAATTCCAAAAGAGAGAATATGTATTACGCACCATGATTTTTAGACTTGAAGTGGGTCCAATATAAAAGCAACATAAAAATGTTTCTTTTAAAAAAAATGTAACAAAATCGAAATGTAATTCACTGTACATGCTCTATGCACTCTAATGGACATTGCTGAGTAATTGTATAATTTATTGCTCAATAAGCAGATGAAGCTTCAGACACATATAATATTTTGCTATAGGGCACTGAGATTTAGGCACTTACATATGAGATATGAAATACAAGTAGCTGATGGAAATTGCCCAGATGTATCAGAGGGACCAAGGGGAAAACTTCTGACATTTTTAGGGAAAGTGAACAAAGCCAAAGTAAAAAGCGCCAACGGGCCCATGAAGATGCGAGCAGTGGAGATGATGGGAGATACAGAAGAAAATGTGAAACAAGATCTAACTATGTTCCGTGACAGCACCCGGTAAGAGGTTACCAAAGTAAAAATAGCAATGTTGGTATGGTACTGACGGCTGATAGCACAACATCAAAGGTCATCAGCGAAGATGTGCTGTCAAACCACTGAACTATGTGTCAAGAGAACGAGAAAAGTATGGATGACACCACTCTCAATAACTGGTACAACTAACAAAAAAGTGAATCCAACAAAAAAAGTATACAGGATTGGCCACTTCCATGGAGCTAAAAGGCCATGGACAAATATTTTCTGTCAATCAGATATAACAAACTGAGGTAACTGACTACCTCAGAGATGGTGATTGTAAATCTTACACTGACATAGAAAAAAAGGCCAATGTATACAAAAATACTTGCTGGAGTGTTGTGACTCTGTACAGGACAGAATGGGAAAAAAGGATAAAGTTGATAAAGTGACGGAATTGAAATATCTGCAGTCTGAACACGAGTAAAGAAAATGAGGATAATTCAGTGGAAAGAAAGCGATTATGAATTACAGGGACGTTTAAAATCACTACTGGATTCCGTTTTATCACTCCTGCAAAAGGATTTAACAAATTTAGCGTTTGAAATTGGAAAGTGTATCCCATCAAGTGCTGAGGATTTGTTTGAGCATAACTCTAAGCAATGGATGCTTTCACGAAATGAAGTTGTCTAATACGTTTCCTCTCTGGAGTTATCAATTTTAATTATGCAAATTTTAATAATGCACATGAATATGCATACACACACAACAGTTTGTACAACAATAGTGGAATGATATACAGATATTGTATGATCAATACTTGCAGGATGTTATAGGACCACTTTTTGGCCATGTCTCGGATGGCAATGCTCACCGGAGAACATTGATGGTAAAGTCGGCAAAGAATGCCACATCTGAAAAGTTCCAACCAATACTGACAGATGACGGCTTCACATACACCCTAACCAAAGTCACAATTGGAGATGGAACATACATAATAACAGATCTACCTGACCAGGATTACATAAACAATCATAAAAACTTATCACTTATCAATCACCCCTTATCAAGCTGATAAACAGTTCTGATTTCCATTTCCCCTTTGATAATTAAACTAGTTCCAAGGCATGCGGTTTTCACAACAATAAAAGAACGAAACAGGCAGCAAAGATGATACATGTAGTTCTACTGCTAGCAATTATAAGTCACTGGGACATTTAGAATTACTATTGGATTCTGTTTTGTCACTCCTGCAACAGGATTTAACAAAATTAACGCTTGAAATTGGAAGAGTCAACCTCAACGTATATCCCACCAAGTGCTGATGATTTGCTTGAGCATAACTCTAAGCAATGGACGCTTTCATGAAATGGAGTTGTCTTAAGTTTTCCCTCTGGAGTTCACAATTCTGATGTAAAATCAAGTTCACCAGATTTCAAGGAGGATGTAACAGGTATCTAAGCTCTTGGTAAAGCAGTGGAGCTCACTGAGCTTGTGATGATATGATTGAGACTTTTAAAATGATCAAAATAAAATGATCCAAGTGTAATGCCTCTTCTTGAGCTCAATAATTTCAGATAAGCTGAGCAAAAGAAGAGCTAACAAGAGTATAGGTAGCAATTTCTTTCTTATGAGAGTGGTAAATATGTAAACCAGATATGCAAGTTTTCATCAAACCATTCATTGAAGAATGTCAAAAGCTGTCCTCTGTTGGCTTACAATGGCATATGGGAAATGAGCAATATACACTGGTATGCTCTGTTGATAGTGTTGGAAGGCCTTTGCTGCAAAGTATGACACAATTAAATGGGTTGTTTGGATGTGGGTTTTGCAAGCACAGAGAGGAGTACTATGAATCAGCAAAGAGGTACCCTAACATTGACCCTCCACCTCAGAAACACTCTGACAGAGAGACGAAGTGCACTAGTAACCTAGCTCAAGAATCAGGTAGGGTAGTTGAAGGGATCAAGGGAGTGTGTATTCTCTGTTAATGTACTTCAATTTAATCCAGTTTCATCCCAGACTATATGCATGCAGTACGTCCGGGAACTGTTAAATGGCACATGTCCTCGTAGTTAGATCCTGGAAATAGGCACAGGGACTGGTTCATCAGAAGATCAAGACAGGAGATTGACATGAGGTTAAAGAGCTTACAAATACACAAACACCAGTTTGTAAAACAGTATAATGATATACAGATATTCTATGATCAATACTTATGGGACCGCTAGCTGTTGGCCATGCCTCAGATGGCGATGCTCGTCGGAGAACATTGATGGTAAAGTCGACAAAGAATGCCACATCTGAAAAGTTCCAACCAATACTGACAGATGACGGCTTCACATACACCCTAACCAAAGTCACAAATGGAGATGGGACGTACATAATAACAGATCTACCCGACCAGGATTACAGACACTATCATAAAAAACTGATCGATCATCTCGTCTCTTATAGTATCTAGATTTGAAAGCCGGTTAACCGGTGTTGGAGGTCTCGAGACTGGTCTTGGTCTCGAGACCAGTTTGCCTGGTCTTGGTGTTGGTCTTGGTCTCGAACCCTCTGGTCTTGGTCTTGATCTTGGTCTCGAGCCTTCTGGTCTTGGATTTTTCGGCCGAGACCAGCATGAGACCAGCTATTAAAATAACGATTTTACACATTAATCTTTACGCTCGCACATGTCAGAGCGCATTTTCGAAGTTACAATCATCCCTACTGTGCATGCCTGCCGCCGGAGCTGCCCCTGCATGATCACCGACATCGCTTGCCCACCAGCTACGCGAGCGCGAGAGATGCAGAAGTGCGTGAATGCTAAGTGCTAACATGCAACACAGTTGAACACACTGATTGTAAGCTGGATCGAGCATGCATGATGTGTGCATGTGAAGAGAGTATTGTTATTGTTGTTGTTGTTGGCACGCAAATATCGCGATCGCTCTTCATGAAGTATGGTCATCCCGACTGTACTTGATCTAAACAGCCATCTGAGGACGATGGAGGACAGAGCGAGATGCTGTAAGCAGCTGGTCCATACGCTTCTAGAGTCTCCACAAGCGGTTCAGAGGTATTTTTTCCAACTGCCTCATGATTGATCCTGTACCTGGGGCCCATGATTTACCCTTCTCTGAAAGGATCTTTCTGATTGCTCCCATCCTAGATCCACAGTTTATGCTCCACTGGGTGGATGCAGATCCACACTGACAGGGGCTTAGCTGCCAAAAATGAACTGAAGGACAACCTAAAATACATGTATTTATATAACTTGAACATTTATAATGAAATATAATAATAACCAAATTTACTGCTTTTCATTTGTTAATGATTGAAGATGCACATTTAAAAAATGTATTATGAATATGAATTTTCAAAAAAAGAAATGCAACTTAATTTGAAATGATGAGTAAATTTTTAATGTAAATAAAACAACAGCTTTTTATTTTTGTTTGCTTTCTTGCAGAAATGGCCATCTCAGAAGCTGAGCAAATAATGAGGGTACGTGAGGAGGCAACACCTCATCAGGAGGGAGGGCCTGTCTCAAATGAGGATGAAACTGCTGCCCCCTGTGCAAAGGTGCCAAGGCTGAAGGCAAAGTACTCAAACATCCGGAAACGGAGCAAGAGTGGTGAAAACTGTCAGGGCTCAGCTCAACCGCTTCCTAGAGGCCGATCATGTAGGAGGGGATCATGTTGTTGTCTTCTGGGAGAAGAACAAAGATAGATATCCTGCCCTCCACACCTTGACCGAAAAGGTGTTGCCTGTGCCTGCATCAAATGCCCCAGTGGAACGGGCATTCAGTAGAGGCGGAATCATAATGCAGCCACATCGTGCAAAGCTCTCTTCACGAATGGTGGAGTTGCTAATGTTCCTCAAGTGCAATGAGCATGTCTTGCCAGTAGGCAATATTTAAGGCATACATATGCAGATAAAACCAAAAACACAAACAACTCCACAATGAAACTGAGAGTTTCACATAATATGCCTGATATTTTTTTTTGGGGGGGGGGAGGGTCTGTTTGTTTGTAGTAGTAAACATTTGTACTGTACAGAAAACTACATAAATATTTTCGTTTATTTAAAGGTACTGGGGAAGAGTGTTGCCTTGTGCAAAACTATAAGGGAAAGGATGGATTGCATGTCATTTTCTTGTTTATGCATGGGGAATCATCTTTGAAAATTTCAACCCAATACGACATGTATTCTCCGAGATATGAATGAAAATATAAATGAAGAAAATAAAAAGGAAGCGTTACAGCATGGTTACAGTAACGCCATCAGGATCCACCCCAAAAAGGAAGCAAGTTACATGCCTGCCAAGTGGGACTTTTTTCTGAGGCTTTTTTCCAATCTCTGAGTGTCTGCTATCAGTAAAGTTGGTTTCAACTTCTCTGTGTCGAACAACCTCTGGTGCCATCAAGAGGAACTGTTTGACAATATCTTATCACTGGGGACCTTGGGGCTCATCCTGGTCAAGCACTTGCGTGGCTCTGCAGATGACCCCTGTAGTAAAGTTGTTAAGTGGCTGGCCTTACAGCGTCTCAGGTAGAAGAGCCTCCCCCATCAACGAGTGCACTTACACTGTTTCAATGGAGATGCACGTATGGTCCAGGCCTGGCAGGAGGCCTTTCCTCAATACTAATTTGGGATTACAGGCCTGGTCCGCTCCCAAAATATATGCATTCAGTATGTTTGGGAACTGTAAAGTGGTTCAAGTTCACATGGTTAGATCCTGGAAATAGGATCGGTTCATTTGAAAGATCAAGACAGGTGATTGACAGGAGGTTAAAGAGCACCCAAGTTATCAAAAAGACATCCAGATTTTTGACCAAGATCTCTGAAGGATATGAAATTCTGGAAAGCAAAGGTGTGGACAATGTTTCTATAAATTTTCTTGTTATTTTGCATAGGATTCCCCCATCACTCATTTAGGTCATTGGTTGTGGAATATATAATCTTAGTCAAACAAGAATTTCACAGAAAAGGCTTAAGCACAGTGAAATCAATGTGCATAAGTTTGTTATATTTACAGAGGCACTCTGTTATTAACAACATTCAACAATCATTTGCTTCTTCATCTTGTAGATACTGTGAGAAACTGGGGGCACTCTGGGAAACCTCAACATTTGCTTTTGAGTCCATTAATGGACACATTAAGTCATATCATGATACACAGGCACTCTATGGTAAACAAGAAGTTACATTCAATAATCATTTGCTTTTTCATCTTGTAGATAGTGTGAGAAACTGGGGACCACTCTGGGAGTACCTCAGCATTTGCCTTCATGGATACATTAAGTCATTATTTATCATGGTACTAGCATGGTAATAACATATGAAAATCATGTGTACTATGGATGTTTTCATTGAGATAAAAGTAGATAGTGTAATACAAGTTGTTACATTGTTGCATGATAGCACCAGGTAAGAGGTTACCGAAGTAAAAACTGCAGTAGCATCATATGGTACTGATGGCTGATAGCAAAACATCAAAAGTCATCAATGAAGATGTGCTGTCAAACCACTACAGTATGTATCAAGAGAACAAGTATGGAGGACGCTACTCTGAATAACCAGCACAACTAACACCATTTGAGTGAATCCACTTGGTCAGTTCCATGGAGCTTATAAAGGACTGTATCTGTTCCAGTTTCATCTTTAAAAAGATCAAGTCTCCCCTGTCAGAACAATTTCATCATGTTATTTCATGATATGTCTCCCTGGGCTCCTTAGTGGTATCCCACAAGGCAGTGTTCTTGGCCCAATCTTATTCCTCATCTACATTAATGATCTGCCTAATGGCACGAGTTGTAAAACTTTCTTAAATACAGATGACATAATTTTTCAATAAGATTTTGTGTACCAAGGTCTGCAGGAAGACATAATGTGACTCAAGAGTTTGTTCGCTAAATGGCCAGATATTAAGTTTCCATCCTGACAAGTGTATCTAGCTATGGTAAAAGCATCTATTGTAGGTACTGCTTAGGGCAGGACTTTTCTAGATATGCCCTTAATGCCACATTGGTCTGCCTTCACATGTCCAAGCGTTTAAATAATGATTTAAAAAAGTAAAATCAGTGACATGATATAAGGGGGGAGGGGTTGTACAATGTTTGATGTTAAGATATCTTCATACAAAAAATATCTTTTTTTTTTTTATATCAAACACTTAACAATCATTTGCTTCTTCATCTTGTAGACAGCTTGAGAAACTATACACCCAGATACAGCACATACACTAGTCATCCTCAACGGAACTCCACTTTTGAACCTGAAGAAGGCCAGGTCACGTATGTTCATCAAATGCAGATCCGCTCGCCTAATGTATATCGTGTTGACCGAGAGAGAGCTCACTCAACTTTCACGTTTGAATATCATCGCGAACTCAATCTTGTTGCTACTCGGGTTGCTACTGACGCTATGCTTCTTAATATAGGTCAGCTGGGGGAACCCCCAGACTGGTAGCCAACCTTATTTTGGAATGAAAATCAAACATAGATACACATGCCTTCATAGGAAATAATGGTAACATTCAAACCAATATATAAAAGCACCGGCAATCAATTTTGAATTAGCCGGCGGCGAAAGGGGTGTGTCGGTCCCATATACACGTAGCTGTCACAGTAAATATTTTCAATATTTCTCAGATTTCTTTGAAAAAAAACAATACAAATCCATAAATTTTCGAGACTTTGTGTTGCTTTTATTTCAATAGTGACTTGTATTCTGTCAACTTTCTTTCATTTCTAGCCATCCTAGAATTTTGTGTGCACGTATCTTGTGGTGTTTGTTTTGACCTTGTGTTGTTGTTTCATCCTTCATTCTGTACTATACACAGATTTATATGTATGGAACAGCATATTAATTGTATGGCATTGCTGTGTAGATTTTGTGGAAGGAGGGTTGAGACAGAAGTGGGAAAGAAGGTGCATGCATATAGTGTTTTCAAGTACCACCAGATAATTCTAGAGAAGTTTAATATTAACATTTGACAGGACACTCCAGCTATACAGCCCAAAAAATTTTGCACCACATGCTATTGTCGCCTCACTATCAGGAAACCATTAGATTGGACACCGCAGAACTGGGACTCCCATAAAAGAACATCAAACTCTTCTACATGTTCACACTTTGAACAAACAAAAGCACGAGGCAGACCAAAGGAAAGAAAAGTTGCTGCTGGCCGCCCCCCAAGCACAACAACACCCCAGTCTCATTTTTCTCACTTGGGACTATCAACAACAAAGGACAAAAAATACATCATCAATCACAACACGTTTCACATTGACGACTCACTACGATTCCTGTTGTGTTGTGTTTGCAAGTATGTTGTGTCGTGCCTTGTAGTCACCTTGTAACCACCTGTTTTGTCTGGATTGCATATCGTCTCTCTTTGTCAAAGTGTCTTTTCCGTGTCCTGTTTGGTAGACACTTTTGAGGCGACTTTGATGTGAGCGGAAGTATTTCATGCGGCCGGCAGGTCACGCGGGCTGATTTATGAATATTCACGAGTTCTTATCACTGCGCTGCGCATGCGAGATGATAGCAGAGCAGCTAGCTCAGTAAATACAGTGGAAAAAACCGGAAAAACCAAATAACCAACACAAATTAAGCACTTGCAGCATGCACTTGTTAGGAGTCTTCGTAGCTCAACATGGCGGAAGACTCGGCCGCGAGCTTGTGGACTCCTGTAGTCGACCCCAGTGACGGCTGGGATGCTGGTCTAGTTCGCGGATATGTCAGCTCATTTGAGGATATGGCTGCTGTAATAAAGGCATTTGAGGTGGCATCCTCCTTGACTTTCGTCAAGGAGTATGACCGGGGTCGGGGACAGTGCCATCCTCCTGCTGCCAGGGGCAGTGCTGCTGACACTGACAAAGACAGTGCTGTAGGTGATGCTGCCATTGCTGGTAAGCTAGTACTATTAGATCTAGTAGACTAGACTAGACATCTACTAACTTTAGTAATAGGTCTAACATGTCTAACTTGTTACAGTTACATCAATAAGATCTAGATCTAGACCTACTAACTGTTAGTCTAACGTTAGGCCTTTTTCTTTAGGTCTAGATCTAGACCTACTGAACAAATTCTGATTGGTCCATGTTCAACTTTTCGAATGATATGCGTTTGAATCAGTGGTCTATTTTGATTGTTACAACTTTGCGATTGAATGCAAATCTTTGTGTTAGTGGCCTCAGGTAAAGGTGCAAGAGGTGCAGAGAACTTCTAAAAAGAATTTTAAAAAGTTTGTCTATCCTATCATTTCTGGGAATTTAGTTCAAAATCCCAAAAACTACAGCTTCTTGTTCATCTGTAGACTAGTTCTCTTTTTAAATTTGTCACAAATATTTATGCATATTGACTAAAAAATTACACAAAATGTTGTTACATTTTTTCTTTTTTTTTTTATTCTATGTTGTGGAATTAAATGAGGTACACTTAACTCCTGCACAGAATTCCACTGCCAATTCATTGGAAATTGAAAATTATGTGAATTGATCTTGATGTTGGATGAGCATCACATCTTTTATATGCTCATTTCCTTAGCCTTTCAATGATATGCTTTTTAACTTTCTTTTTTTTTTTTTTTTTTTTTTTGCTTCTTTTAAAATGCATTTGTTCTTTTAGTCATAATTTTTAGGTATTTATTCCTCTACTTTACTAGTAGTAGAAGTAGTAGAAGTAGTAGTAGTAGTAGTAATAGTAGCGGTAGTAGTAGCAGCAGCAGCAGCAGCAGTAGTAGTAGCAGTAGCAGTAACAGTAGTAATAGTAGTAGTATTAGTAGTAGTAGTAGCAGTAGTAGTAGTAGTAGTAGCAGCAGCAGTAGTAGTAGTAGTAGTAATAGTGGTAGTAGTGGTAGTAGTAATGGTGGTAGTAGTAGTAGTAGTGGTAGTAGTAGTAGTAGTAGTGGTGGTAGTAGTAGTAATAGTAGACGTAATAGTAGAAGTAATAAGCCTCTACGATGACACTCTACGACCATTAACCCTTTGCACGCGACAGGTGCAATTTTGCACATTCGTACAATTCAACAATCGTAATAATTAGTTTTCTCTGTCACCTTTGTACTACACGACTAATAATAATGACTATAATGCTCAAGTAGAATCCATAGAATAGTTATCAGTATCATAGGTGCAATGACCAAAGCCAGATTCAAAGAAAATATCAAAGAATGGTCATTATTATCCCCTCAGAATTAATTCAGCGTGCGAAGAATTAACTAAAAGTAGAGAAAGCACTGCACATGACTTGCTAATGTATGTCTGCCAATAGGGATGTAAATATCATATATGCAATTTTATGCAATTCATGGTCACATTTGTTGCATATTTCCCAATGTGACATACTTCTCTTTTCATTTTGGGTTTATGTAGGTACTCCAAGATGGACCTGGAAAATCTTGAAATGCAGATGAAGGAATGGGCCCAACAGTTTCCACAGGACAACTTCAAGCTTGTCCTTCCATCAACTGCCCCTTCAGGGGATGACAAAGTATCACAAGATGATGATGCAGAAGTACCTAATCCCCAAGAGTCTGGTACTTCACACTTCTTCTTTTGCCATCAAACAAGATTTCAACAGCACCTACTGCAACGGTTAGTTGTGATGTTTAGTGTGTCCTGGAATGGGCCCAACAGTTTCCACAGGACAACTTCAAGCTTGTCCTTCCATCAACTGCCCCTTCAGGGGATGACAAAGTATCACAAGATGATGATGCAGAAGTACCTAATCCCCAAGAGTCTGGTACTTCACACTTCTTCTTTTGCCATCAAACAAGATTTCAACAGCACCTACTGCAACGGTTCGTTGTGATGTTTAGTGTGTCCTGGAAGAAATGTAACCTAGATTTGTCACTGTTGCATCACATATGAATCACAATAATGAAGAAACACACATTTGGAAAGCTTGGATTTTTTTCTTTCATTTGATATCTCTCATAGAATACATTCTTCATGCATAAGTGAATGAATACAATGTGAAGCATTGCTACCAAAACATTGTTTGGCCAGCTATATATGAATTTTAAAGGAAAATAACATTTCTAGAAAGTTCATACTCAGCCCTTTCATATGACACCCTAATTGGCAAAATTGAGCCAGATATGACAAAACTGTCAGTTTAAAATGTCACTTTAAGTGAAGCTTGCAGTTCCATGACTTTTTGTAAACAAATTTGTCTGCACTGGCTGCTTGTGCTAGCAATGAACAAACAAGACAAAAGATATCGTAAGCAAAATGGAGAAGTGAATGGAAGTGACATAGGAGTCTTCGGAAAGTTACTGACACTTGATGTGTAATATCTATTAAATAGAATCCTGTATTTTATTCAAGATATCAATGACATTCCTGTCTCAATTTAGGTGTTGCATGAAAGGGCAGGAATTTATCTTTTTAGAAATGTGAATCTTTCTTTGAAATTCAGATATCATTGGCCAAACAAATTTTTGGTTGTCCTTTTTCATATTGTCTGTACCAATATGGGAACTTGAAGTATGTATCATATTGGTGGCATCATATGAAAGAATAATGCAAGCTTTCCAAATACATGTATATATAATTTATTCATAATAATACCTCTCTATCCATAACCCCCTTTCGATTACTCAAAATAGCAGCTCCAAGCCTGATTGTATGAATTTTTTCCTCAATTTTATATTCGTTTATTAACATGTCACTGCTAAATTATTCAGCTGTTGAGCTGCTTTGTGGTTTTTATTAAATACCTTTTCAAAACATATCAGATCAAATATTGATAGCAAAGTGAGCAAATTAAGATTTGCAATGGTTCATTAAATGAACCATTTTCTCATTACATTCAATCTAAGCAACTGAAGAAAAAAGAGAGATAAGATTCTTAGCTGTGTATACAAGAGAAAAGGAAAGGATGCTGCTATCAATTGTACCAATGCCTTTAAATGTTTTCTTTGTCCTAGAGATGGCAACCAGCTTTCCCTCCTTGATGCGATGTACCGCACCACTAAATATGTGTTACCATTGTTCCTCATTGCTGTGAAGACAAACCATGGATAAGCTGTAGTCGGGCAATTTGTAGTGCAGTACGAAACTGCAAAGGCAATTCAGCTGGGCCTTGAAACAATCAGGGAATGGACAAAAGAAAACGGCACAGAATGGAATCCGTCATATTTCATGACCGATTTCTCAGAAAGAGAAATTAAGGCTATCGAAGAGACATTTCCAGGTAAATGATTTGTACAAATGGGAAAGAGTGTAGACATAGATCAATTTGCAAGTAATTTTACCTACTTTTATTATACTACTGAACAATAATTAAATATTCATTCCATCATTTCTATTTCTTAAAATAGGTATATTGCCAGTAAAGAATTGAACTTTTCTTCCAAAATATTCACGAATGTCCTTCCATGATTTTTCTGCCTCTGCTTAAACAGATTTAGTCTTCTGCTTTTTATTTTTATTTCATTTCTTTGTTTTAAATGGGGTATGTTTGGAAACTTGGTCATGCAAATTCATATGAAATAAATGATTTATAATTTAGTCAAAATCCTAATGTGCTTTTTGCAGAATGCCAAACTTTCCTGTACGACTTCCATCGCGAGCAGGCATGGCTGCGGTGGTTAAGCAATTCCGAGAATGGAGTTACCTGCAAGCAGAAAGTATTGGGGATGATGAGAAGATGTGCAAATGCCACTGAACCTAGAGAGTATGAAGCTGCCTTGTCGGCTTTTAAATCATCACCTGAGTGGACAACAAATACCAAGCTGAAGAACTGGTTTTCCAGACAATGGTGCCCACATTGCAAGGTAATATATCTCGATGCATCACAGATAGATTTTCATTTCAATGCCTCATATTTGGTGGGTCCTTGATTATCCTCTACTTCTTCCTTAGTTCCACTGATACACCAACTTCTTTGAAAAAGTACTCCTGTTAAGATTTTTAATAGCAATATCTTTCTAATCTGGCAAAGGCAGAGGCATAGATGTCTAGGATTTTTTTTGATATATGATCGAGAATAGAATTCTAGGAAGAATAACATTAAAAATTTGATGATTTTCAATCGAAATCAATGCATTTTGAATAATTTTCTAATAAAAAGTCAAGAGTTGACCAAAAAATTTGAGTATGAGGTATGACGTAAAAGTGGGTACCCAGCTTCGCGCATCGCAGTTGTGCTGCGCGCTAGACTGTACAATGTGTATTATACCTTGCGCGCATTTTGCTAAAAGTGCGCGACAAGGTACCCACTTTGACGTCATTTTGACGTCAAAGTGGGTACCCAGTTGAAACTGGGTCACAGCTGAGGGGTCAAAAATATCCTGAAATCTTACCACATTTGGGGGTTTCCTTGGCAACACGACTTTTTAAAAAACTTCAGGCAGATGATTTTCTGCTAATAAAATCATGCTCTTTTAAATGAGCTAACATTGTTTCAGCATTGGGTACCCCCTTTAACCTTTGATTTCAGCGTTGGGTCTAGGCATTTCGCGCCAACAGGGATCTCCAGGTGAATACAAATAATGGCATAGAGCGCCAGAATAAAATCCTAAAATATGATTACTTGCAACAAAAGAAGGATCTAAGCATCTCAGGAATGATCTCCGCCCTGATAACAGAGTACCTGCCCAGCATGAAACTTCGGTGAGAACATGTCAGGTTTATTTGACTCGATTGCACGTACTTGCAATATTACGTGTAGCTGTTTTGTCATTCTATGAATTAATTTTCTAAAATGTTATGAAGAGGTTCTGAGATGGTAAATCTGATTTAGGGCAGGAAAAGGGATGTTTTCCAATACATATTTTACCTCTGTAATATTACTGATTGATATTGCCTTTCCAGGACATATATGATTAAAGTTATACGGTACAGTAAGTAACAATGCAGACTACCTTTTGATTTTGTCAAAATCAGTATGTATTAGGCGATTTGCTACATAGAATCTCAGGTTATCGTTCCATAAGAAATTTTTAAAATCTTTAATTCTTTTTTATATTTGTTTATAACAATATTCATGCATTCTTGTTGTGATGAAGTAGTAACAAAATTTTGAGTTTGATTATATGCCTTTCACTCCAATGGTGGGTTGAGTGCTGGCATCCACTCCATGACTTTCGGCCAATTCTTCAGCTCCCTTGCTAAGTATAGAGCTTTGCCCAATATATATGCCAATGCCTGTAATTGCAGTTAGATCTGAAGCAGTCCATCCAACAATGAATGGACATTACCTTTACATAATTCTTCTAAATTATATGTTAAATTATACATGTAGGTGAAAAGTGAGACATCTGTGCTGGGCTGTTTGTACAATGTCCATATCACAACAGCAGAGAATATTCCCTCATGTGAGTGTTGGAAACACATGTTTTGCAGTTTTCCAACACAGTGATGCCAGCTGGCAGGACCTTCCAGAGCAGTACCGCAAGTTGCCTCTCTTCACACTAGACTCCCATGTCTCTGGGTTTCTCCCAGGGAGGTCAAGTGTTGCATCAGAAAATGAAATACCAGAGTTCGATGACGGGGAAGTAGCATATGAGGACATGCCTGTGAGGTGCCGGCTGTCTTCCAAGAAAGCAATCGCTCTGCAGGTAAGGGAGCATCTCGATGTCCTCCGAGATCTCTCTTACGTCTGCAGTGATGTAGAGATCTTGAAATCCATTGAAGACAAACTAGGCTTACTCATTGCGACCACCCATCTGCGTATGCAGAATGGGGCTGGGCTGTTGGAAGCCCCACAACCACAGCAAGGGAAGAAGAAAAGAAAATGACAGAAAAACAGCAGTGGGAAACACGACACAGTACTACCAGAGAGGAAAAAGAGGAAGTCTGTTCGTGTTGGAGCTGCTACTGGTAGGAAGAGGGAGAACAGCAGACTAATTACAGACTATCTTGCTGCACAAGGTGAGAACATTCTGCTTGTTCTGCTCAGTTTCTCTCATTGCAGTAATAATTACTCACTTATAACCCTCACAACATCACACTTTTTGGACCAACTTCATGGAATCACCCATATGTGTTTTAACGTTAATGTACCTAAAGAAGTAAATACATTGAAATTAAAAGGTGGTAGGTCCAGTATCCATCAATGTATAGGGACAGCAGTTTGGAACATACAATTGCAGCACAGTACTATTTTAGCTGGGCTTTTTTGAGAACTCAAATTTACTGAGGGGATGGGTCGATTTACCCCCTCTCGTTTTGCGATCGAGGTGGTAAAAGGTCTTATTGACACAAAATTGTGAACAGATATTAAGTGACGTGTAGAAATTGACTGCATTGGCAATACATTTTTTCCAAAAAAAATTTATAAAGTATGCTGTTTAGATGCATGTTTACTATTTTTGCTATTTCCCTCACATAAAGTGAATTAGTGCCAAATCTTTTGCAGCAACTTATATAGAAAGTGTTACAGACATAAAATATGGAAATTTGTCAAATTCAGATCAATTCTTTTGTAATTCATTGATATGTTATTTTCTTATGTATTATATTTTCCTACTCATTTGCCTCATCAGCATCTATGGATGGTACTACGTCATCTGAATCTATGGGTGCTACATCGTCAGCAGCATCTACGGGTGGTTCTACGTCTTCAGCAGCTATGGATGGTACTACGTCATCAGCACCAACTGGTGGTACTACGTCATCAGCATATGTGGGTGGTACTGCGTCATCTGCATCTACGGGTGGTACTTCGTCATTTGCATCAACTGGTGGTACTTCGTCATCTGCATCTACGGATGGTACTGCGTCATCTGCATCTGTGGGTGGTACTACATCATCAGCATCTATGGGTAGTACTATGTCATCAGCATCTTCTGGTGGTACTTCATCATCTACAGCTATGGGTGGTACTGCGTCATCAACATCTATGGGTGGTACTACGTCGTCAGCATCTATGGGTGGTACTACGTCATCTGGATCAATGGGTGGTACTGCGTCATCTGCATCTATGGGTGGTACTTCGTCATCTGCATCAACTGGTGGTACTTCGTCATCTACATCTATGGGTGGTACTACGTCGTCAGCATCTATGGGTGGTACTACGTCGTCAGCATTTACTGGTGGTACTACGTCATCAGCATCTATGGGTGGTACTGCCTCATCAGCATCAACTGGTGGTACTACGTCGTCAGCATCTACTGGTGATACTACGTCATCAGCATCAACTGGTGGTACTACGTCGTCAGCATCTACTGGTGATACTACATCATCAGCATCTACTGGTAGTACTACGTCATCAGCATCTATGGGTGGTACTACGTCATCAGCATCTATGGGTGGTACTACGTCATCTGGATCTATGGGTGGTACTACGTCATCAGCATCTATTGGTGGTACTGCGTCATCAGCATCAACTGGTGGTACTTCGTCATCAGCATCTATGGGTGGTACTGCCTCATCAGCATCAACTCGTGGTACTTCATCATCAGCATCTATGGGTGGTACTACGTCATCAGCATCTATGGGTGGTACTGCATCATCAGCATCAACTGGTGGTACTTCGTCATCAGCATCTATGGGTGGTACTGCGTCATCAGCATCTACTGGTGGTACAACGTCATCAGCATCTACTGCTGGTACAACGGCATCTGCATCTATGGGTGGTACTATGTCGTCAGCATCAACAGAAGATCCAATTCCTTGTTCCTCGACTGCTTCTTTGCCAAGTTTGAAAATTGGTATGTATGAAGTTCTTGATCATCATAATCATTACTTTATTACTAATTTTTAATTTTTTTATCTCGCCTGCATAGCAAGAGTGAGATATAGGCATCCCTTTTCCAGCGGCGGCGACATCAACATCTTAAGAAATACTCTAATTCCAAAATCTTGTGTTTTTTTGTGTCTTTTTCATTCCAAATTATGGTTGGTTTCAGGGTTTTTGAGTACAAATACAAGTACTCATACACATGTTTCATCTTCGTTTGAGAATTTTTTAAATCAGCTACTCACAAAGTTAGCCAATGCCTTTAACCTGCTAAACACAAAGCCCAAGATAACCTGCATAGGGTCTAAGGAAAATACATGTTATACTGAAATCTAATCATGCTCAACTGGTTAAAACAAGCATGTACAAAAAGCTTCATCACCGATCAATGTAGAAAATACCGACATTGAAATGACAATATAAAACAATACCTAAAACAACAAATGAAAACCTTTCTGTGGTTCACAAAAGGGCTTACCATAATACTCAAATTCTTTGCTTTTTATACACATTTTATAGCACCACCTTCTTCTTTTATTCTCCTTCTTCATCATAATGAAGGTCAGGTAGCTGGACAAAACAACAAGCCACTTGATTGCCCATCCTGAATGAAAAAAATCCTCGATCTACCATCTCCTCTTTGGAAGTGGGTTCCCAGTGCACCACAAGGCAAGCTGTACTCCTCACCATTTCCTCAATACATAATATGACTTAACAAACCATACACGGCCAGACTGCTGGAGAATGGTGTACTTCAGAGTCGTTTGAGATTTATTGAAGTGCTGTTCACTTCTAAGTTGAAAAACGATGTACTTCACGGTTGTTTGAGATTTACTGAGGCGCGCTGTTCACTTCTCAGTTGAAAAACGATGTACTTCAGAGTTGTTTGAGATTTATTGAAGTGATGTACACTTGTCAGTCGATAAAGCCTGTCCTTCTGAGTTTTTTGAGATGCATTAAAGCGCTGTTCACTTCTCAGCTGCAAAACAATGTACTTCTGAGGTGGAGTACTGGGCACTTTGGAGTTCAATGCACGCTCCTACATCACATGTCCAGGATACAGTGCCATCTCTGCCGTAGGCCTCCTCTATGGTCATGCTGGAAGACATCGCAGATGGTCTTAACATCCTTGGAAGGATTGGCTAGAAGAGGATTTGTTCTTTCCTTGGGTCCACTGGCAGAATACTAACAGTGTCATTCCCAAATCCGCATAGCATGCAGTACATTGAATACTCCTGTGGGAAAAAAAATTAAAGATAACATTCCCATTGAAATTTACATCTAACTCATAGAATGAAATATGGAATCATTGCTGTATGACTTGTCAATGAATGGCAATAAATTCTTTTTACAAAGGAGACACACATTCCCAGTGAAAAGTGACATTACATAAAATAAAATGTCAAATCATTGCTGTAGCTTTTACTTGTTGAAAGAATGGCAATAAATTGACAGGAATCAAATATAAATAAGAGGAAATACTTTTGACATTGCAAAGGAGATCAAAATTATGAGAAAATGAAATACATAGGTGAAAATTACCTGTGTATTATAAGATACAGACATATGATCACAGGTATGGCCAGGATTATTCCGTGCGGGAGGAGCAAAATATGAAGGATCAACAAGCCAAAAGAGCATAGAGACCAAGGGAGACAAAAAGGGGACTCTCTTCAGCTCCCCTGTCTACACCAGGTCATAGTTTACCACTGCATATGAACCAGCTTTTAAGGCTTGTTCAGATGACATGTCACACCCCCATGGTTATTTTGTGTAGCAACTTGACAGATATGAGATGGCAAATAAAAATCACTGAGGCAAGAGGTGTGTTTTTAGCCTTCTGGTGGCAAAAGGCTGAGGACCAGTCAAATTCTTAAAAAGTTAGCACAAAATATCAAGAGTTTGTCTAGGTGCAACTTTTGACAAAAATCTCAATTATTTGAGCATTTAGACATAGATGCACATCCATTAACATAAGTGGCGTTGTTTGCTGCATCATATCATACCACTAAAAAAAAAAGTGGGGGTTTGTGGTATATGTGAGCAATCCTTTACTTATCTCACCTGATACTGTCCTGATATGGTGAATGTGTGCTCATGCTCTGCTATCACATGACTACAGTAGGCACACATGTCTGAAATAGGAGATAAGAAGAGGAAGGAAAGTGTGGTTAGTGAAAAAGATCTTACACAAGATAAACAAAGATCTTTATTCATGAAATCATGGCCACCTCACTGAATTAACCTATTTACCATATCTCTGCTGTATACATAACCTAAAACCAAATGAGTTTCCAAACCCATTGATCGATATATTGTTATCATTTGATCCCCTGTTAAATGTTCCAATGAACTCCAACAAATATTTTAATTTGAACATAATGTAGGGTGACTTGGGGAGCACAAGATCAAGATTCCATCTCAGTCAATGTAGGCCAAGCTGTATCAAAGTAATAGTTCATTGTGGACTTTATGAAAAGTGAAATCACACAAATCTTGCTTCATCTCCTCAAACTTTGCAACAACATAGAAAGTTGACACTGAAAGAAATTCAGCACATTCAATGCTATCACCTGAAAATTGTTACTGCTTCATTTGTAAACTCTTTGAAAGCCAGGCTTAACACCTTACAGGGTAATCAACAATAGTCTTAGCCTTTGGAGGATTAGTCCAAAGGTATCAGAGCAAAGTAGCCATTACACTCAGCAAGGCTATTTTTCCATAATTTCTGGAATGGGAAGACGGGAACTAGATGACGGACAGACCAAGAAACTTGGCAGACCTTGGCATATTCTCGATATAATTGTTAATAAACAGGGCTTATAAGGTTCATAAAGTTAATCGCTACCATTTTATTCTGAAAACATATAGAACAATTTGCAGATGCAATAAGGTCAAGAAAACATGAATATGCATGTTGAATAAAAAAAAAATTAAGTCATAAATGGGTTGACCCCAAAATAATAATAACTCTTATTGCGGGGCTAGGGCGAATCCTTTCGTCTCGGCCTATTGTTCAGATTGCCTGAATGCACGCTCGATTCACCTTAACACTCTCCTGCCCTATTGTGACGAAATAAACCCATTCACTGGATTCGCCCTATGGTATGTTATAATGCTATAATGTAATAATAGTAATAATGATAATGATAATAAAAAACTAATAATAATAATAATAAAAATAATAACAACAACAATGTATTTATATATGTTCAAGGAAGAGAAAATACCCACGTTCATAAGAAATGACCTCCTCTCCATCATCCTTGACCTCTACGTTCCTGTGAGCAACCTTGATTGGTTCACGTTTCTGACACTCGGCACAGCGATCAAAGTTGAGAACATATGATCCATTGTCCAGACATGTGTTGCCCTGTTGCATGAGGAGATAAAATGAAAAGGTTAAGTATAAGATTCTGGTTATCAATGACAGAGGCTATTAATCTACAGGCCTAAAATCATGTTGATCGCAGGAATATAAAATAAGAGCACATGTATACAAACTATACTATGTAGTGTGCTCTTACTTCACTCTACACAGCAAACTTATCTTGATACATTACAGGATGATTGTCTTTTCTTTGCATTACTCAGTTTCAATTTATCCCATAGCAGTACAGAGCTTTCTTGAGCTCTAAATTAACCTATAGAAGTACAGAGCTTTTTAGAGGTCTAAAAATTAATCATCTTCAATCCCTGAATTGGCAACAACTATAATTTTTTCCACTCTTACATAGTTTGAAAAAAATAAATATTGATATAACATGAACCAAAATGAATTATGATTGTAAAATTTAAGCGGAAACTGCCAATATAAACATGGAAATAGGGATTATATAATATTCACTGTGTTGCCAATTTAAAGACTTTAATGATCAGTTACATTTAAACTGCTCTAATTCGAAAACGCAACATCATACTGCACTGAAAATGGACTCAAAATTTTCAGTGAATTTTTCTCTTCCTACTCATGTATAATGTGTCCTGCCCAGTATTCTGGACCAACAGATACTGCCAAAGCGTCTCCTAAAGCAGACACTGTACGTCTATGGGTTAATCATCTTCAATCCTCAAATTGGCAATACAAATGATTTTTTTTTCCACATTTACATAGCTTGAAAAAAATAAATATGGATATAACATGAACCAAAATGACATATAATTGTAAAATTAAATGCGTGCCATTTATACAATGCAGAGATCGGCAGAGACAGCCGAAATTCAAGCCTGGTAACAAGTTAGTGGTATGTGTCTGGGTCACATTTGCTTGCACACAAATGAATTGAATTAGCATGATTAGAAACAGAATACAGCGCGCAGTCTGGCCCCTATTCTCCGGGTTTGCCCACTTATCTTTGGATTAATAAATAAAGAGAAGTACCTGATGAATGGTCGGGGTGGGGGGGGGGGGGGGGGGGGGGGCTTGTGTTGAAAGGGTGCGTTGAGCGTGCCGCTCCAGTCTCAACGCACCCTTTCGGGACAAGCGGGGGTGCGTTGAGCCCAGCGCTCCGCCGCTTCACTGTACTGCGCGCCAGCGCCACCCTTAGGTTTGAGATTTACTCTCACCAACACACATGGTACACGGGTCGGGTCACAGCACATCACGACCTCGCAATGTTCATGCAAATTTCAAGGTGTGATTTCTGTAAATATACCTACCCTGTCTGGACATTTGCTTTTTACACAATCTCCGCACATATTGCACGACTGTCTTAGGCAAAAATTCTGACTTTAGGCCCTTTGGAAATTGGTTTTCTCGCTGGATGTCCCAAGGTTGAAAATCTATGGTTGTCCTGAAGAGACAATTTTGAAGGATCTTCTCACCTTCTCTCAATCAAATAAAATAGTGAGGTGGAAGAGTCTCCCCCTTCTGTATGTCCCTGATAAAATTAGGCAGGTAACTATTTCTAGAAGCTTTCTCAATTATGTTTCATTAACCACTGCACTTACCCTAAATTTTCAATGCGCTTTTTGACTGGGTATTTTGTTGGGGGCAAGATGACCCATAGGTAAGTTTATTTACGGGGTTTTAAATGAAAAAAATAGGGGTATTATATAGTTGCATCACCCAGCCTTCTCTTTTCCCATACTCTTCTTTCTTCCTCCACCCCTTTTCTCCTTTTTTCTTCTCTTTTTTTTTTCATTTTTTATTTTATTTTTTTTTCGGTTTTTTTTTAATCACTTGAAAAATCATAGGGCGGTCGCCCGGCCCCTTGCCCCCCCCCCCTCGTGGCGCCGCCCCTGCTTTTTGAAGATAAATTCTGATTTGTACTTTATGACTTACTATTTCGAATTATTCTTTTGCTTTTTTTGTGGAGAGGCGGGGCTTTGAGCTTCCATATACAGTGTTTATTGTAAAATCTTGAAAATTTGAAGCTCACATTATGACAGTTTCATGGAAAATATTGGGTATAAGTTTCATACGTATATTTTTTTCAATTATTTTATTTTACTTATTTATTTTTTATTTTTTTCATCTTTTTGCCCGATCAGGCAAAGAGTTTATAAATAATATAGGGCACTTTCTTCAGCAAAATTGGAAGCAAATGCATGTGCCTAGCTGACCCCCTTCCCGTACTGGTTTTGCCGACGTCTTCCCCCTCCCCTTTCTCTCTCTCTCTCTCTCTCTCTCTCCCCCTCCTGCTCTTTCTGTTTATCCACCAGCTATCTTTCCATCCATCTTCTCCTTTCTTCCCATTCTCTTCCCTCTCTATCTCTCCCTTCATGGTCACATCCTTCTCTTCCACTCGGCCCCTCCCTATCTTTCTTCTTCTTCTTCTTCTTCTTCTTCTTCTTCTTCTTCTTCTTCTTCTTCTTCTTCTTCTTCTTCTTCTTCTTCTTCTGCTTCTTCTTCACCACTCTCTCTTCTGATTTTTTTTAAAAATATTCTTTCACTTCGAATAAACAATCTTTTCCTATTCGCCCATCAAGCTTTGTTGTAAATTGTGCATTACCTCGTAGATTTCGATAATCAACCACAAACGTGACATCTGAACTGTGTTGTCTTTCAAATTTTAATGATTTAAAACAATACGATACCTTAAAACATTTGATAAAAATATTATCAAACAATGCAGTTAAAACAACATTACAAATACGCGTTCCATACAGAAGTCGTTAGTGACCCTCCTTCAGGCTGAATACTTGGAAAACATTGCTCAGAAAAAAAGATAAGTTGGTTAAAAACAGATCAAAGAAGAAGCGTACACAGCGGTCTTAAAAAGTTTCTTTAGATATGTATAATACTGAAGTAAATCAAAATATTTTGCACAAAATACAGTCACATCATTCTTTAACAGGAGGGGAGGAGGCTTTTTGTTGGGGGCGATGGCTGCATTCCCTCAACCATCCCCCCCCCCTTCCAGGGGAGGGGCGTCCCACCATACAAAATTTTGAATGAACACAACTAAAATTCGGGCAGTGGGGTAGTGTGACAAAATATCATTGCCATATCAACAAAATCCTGTTTTCACTCGCTCGCTGGCGAGAAAAAATGAGGATATGACAGAGACGATATTCCAGAAAGCAGATATCGGCAAAATTTTCTGATTTCGGTGAAATGTGAATAAGAAATACTATGCAACAAAATAATACTGACATGACAATTATGCAACTTACAGGAAATACTCAGGAGCGCCGCAGAACAGGAGGGCAGGGAGATGGCAACTCCTATCATTTTTCAAGTGAGCAAAAAGAGGAAGAAGAAGAAAGAAGAAGAGTACGGGAGAGAGAGAGAGGGCAGGATCATGCAACTGTAATAGCCCTATTTGTTCATTCAGACACGACGCGCGCCGTTGCCATTAACGCCATCTTGCCGCCCCCCCCCCCCCCCTCCCTATATAAATAACTTGGTGTCGCCCCTGGAAATACTTGTCATAATAGTAAAGTGTGCATAACGATTTAGTCTTAGCATTATGAAAACAAACATAATCTTCATGCACCTCTGTAATGCAGTGAGAAGGAGAGGAGGAAATGCATTTGAATCAATGGGCGGAAATCCGTCTTGAAACACGAGCGGGACACATCTGAAATTGTCTGGCCGGATGTCCGCCCATCTTTGCACCTGTTTATTAATTACTTTATCATAACCAAAGGCATCATAAACAACGGCTTGAAATAGGACGAATGAAAATCCTACCTACATAATTAATGTGCAGTGTCAACAAATTACAGTATTCCTATAGATATTGTTTACAGAATACGTACAAACAATGGCGTATCTAGGGGGCAAGGGGGCCAAGTGCCCCGGGCGGCACTTTGAGGGGGCGCAAAAGAGAGAAAAAAGGGAAAATGAAGAAAAATACTATATTTTTAAGGATTTTGCAGCCCACCCCCCTATTCGTAGGGTAAATGCATCAGAAATAGAATTTGTGAGGGTTCAAAGTGCAAAAATTGTGTAAAGCTCAGTCGCTTTGCCTCCCTCGCATTATCATTTCCTCTCAGAATCTCATTATTTTCCGCCCCTTATAGTTCTTAAACAAGCTTTAAAAAAGAGGTTCAGAATTTTAAAAATAGTGATGCAAATGTCGTTGTTTTTCTCGCTGTCGTGTAGGTTTTATCTGCCTCTTGCTAAATACTGCTCCCCCACTGTTGCCTAATACAGCATTTGCAAAGGTTAAACATTTAAAAGAAATCTAACATCTAATAAGGGCGGCACTTTAGAGGGGGCGCAAATGACGCAAGAGAAAAAGATATAGCAAAAATGAAGAAAAATCATAATCTTTAAAGGAGAATGCAACCCAGGCATCAGTTTGCTTCCAGTTATTGAAGAAGAACAAGAAGAGTAAACAGTGAAAGTTTGAAGGAAATCGGACAATCCGTTCAAGAGTTATGAACTTTGAAAGTATAAGTAAATCCTTATTATGGAGATCCTTGAATTGGCAACTTTGCCAGCATCTGTGATGTCATTGTGGACAACTCTCCATTCATTTTGTACACAGAATTTAACATTTTCTTTATTTTCCAGAAAAACAAAAATTCTTTTGATTTATGGTTTGAGTATGACATGTCTATATCAATTCTGCGAGCATTTTGAGAAGAATTATGTTGATTCTTGACTTGAAATTTCATATAAATCAATTTCTTTTTTTAATTATGTACAAAATGAATGGAGAGTTGTCCACGATGACATCACAGATGCTGGCAAAGTTGCCAATTCAAGGATCCCCATAATAGGGATTTACTGAAATTTTCAAAATTCATAACTCTTGAACAGATTGTCCGATTTTACTCAAACTTTCACTGTTGACTCTTCTTAGTCATCTTTATTCACTAAGAGTACACTGATGCCTGGGATGCATTCTCCTTTAAGGGATATGCGCTCCCTCCCCCATCCGCAGGGAAATGCATCAGAAATAGAGTTTTCGAGGGTTTAAAATGCCATAAAATGCCACATTTTTCTAGTTCTGGGTCGCTTTGCTCCCTCGCATGAATATATTCCTTTCAGGATATCACAGGCTTTTTCAAATAGCTTTTTTAAGGGGGTTCAGAATTTGAAAAATAATGATGCACTCTCTAAATTTGGGAGACTTAAAATTTAAAACTCATGTGAGACTTATAATTATTTAAGTCTTAAAGACTTATTTCGACGATGTTTTTATTTCAAATTGTCGGAGACGTTTCGCGAAAATAATTCTTTTTGAAAGACTTAAAACTTTAGCCAATCATATCGTGATTTTCGGGATCACGTGACGTGACAAATTACCGCCATGAATTTCACGTCTGATACTGCGGCTGTACCTAACTGCGGCAGGTTCGGTTTCGAGATGGAAGAATTCTTGGCCAAAATTGGTGTGCAAGAAGACATCAGAGAAATATTAAGAGGTATGCTTGAAGTTACATATTAATTCAGGAATATTTTGATATTTTTTTAATTGTGATTCGTCGTTGAATTTATGTTGGAATCTGTGTTCCTGTTTTTGATGTCGCCAGTCTACGACTCTTGTTGGACTGTGCAATCAATGCGTTGCATGCATGCATTGCTATGGCAGCCCGAACGGGTGTGGACTGGCGCTCTTGGCACCGGCACTGATCGCGGTGACACCTACTGTAGGGGGCATAAGGACCTCGTTAACGTGGAGAAAAGCTGTCGGATTTTCATGCACTATTTTACAAAATTCACATGAATTTTATCAAAATATATAACTTAAATATAATTCTTAATATCTAGATCTAAACTGCAATAATCAATAACTAATTTCACTGAAAAAAAGTTTGTAATGAAATGAAAAAATAAGAAAATCACATGACAACTCAACCCGCCGACAAGCCTTGTCGTCATCATTGTGTGCATTTGTGTGCTACCGCAAGTGCCGACTTTCCACAAATGCACTACCCCGTATATGCGCTTGTTCCGCCTATGAGGTCAATACTGTTATGTTTTGACCTCATTGGTACTACTACTAGGTCTTGGAATGTCGACATCAACATTCCGGAGCGCTTGTTCACGGGGACACACACATACAAGGCCGTACGCAAATTTTTTTCTAGGGGGGCAAGACGCGGAACAATTTTCGAAAAGATTTGAAAGCAAGGGAGCGAAGCGACCGAGCTAGAAAAAAAGGCAATTTTAGATAATTGAAAGTGAAATTGAAGGATTTGGTGCACAGTTTTGGTGTTTTTTGTGAATTTTTAAATAAAAAAAATTAAATTTTCAAAATTTCTGGGCGGGCAACTGCCCCCCAGCCCCCCCCCCTCCCCCGCTGCGTACGGCCATGCACACATAGTCAATCCCCATAGGTCTAGATCTACTACTACTAGCTCTATACAGAGCCGAGGTGCCAAGCAGTAGGGTTTTATACTAGAATCTATTAAGTAGGATTTTTCAGTGAAAATACAACATTTAGAGTTAGACTACAGGACAAAATAGGATTTGAATTCCTTGAGTTGAAGGCTTGAAATACAGTGTTTGACAGTTGCAAAGCAGGAAAAATAGGATATTTTTATTCTGAAAATGGGATTTTTATGTCAAAATAATGGGATTTTGGGTCAAATGAGGTTGGCAGGTCTGCATAGAGGTATCTATTTTCTATAAAGACATAGTGTCACTAGACCTAGCCTTCTAGTTCTAGGCATATGGTAATCCAACTACCCATCGATGACACCCATTAATTCAATGAAACCGACCACCATGACCATCACCCTGTTATGTTTACGCACACTGAACGCGTACTACGCCCTGCATATTGCGCACAGCGCATACACAAAAGTGTCGTCATTGGTCCGCGATCAGTGATACGTGTGTGTGGATAACAAAAATTTACTGGTAAATTAGATCTAGATTAAAATTGAGGATAAAACATTTCAACAGCATTGTAACAACCAACTAGTAACGTATTGACGAAAAGACAATACAACCCAGACTCGGTTTAGACAACAAGGTTTGATAGTGCTGCATTTTTTCAACCGTGTAATCTAACTATAGTTTTACTAGGTAGATCTAAATTTAATTTTCTAAATATTTTCTATTATGCGGACAACAAATGTGGTCGATGAGTAGTACTAGTAGTAGTAGTAGTAGTAGGACCAACCCTACTGTTCTGCCACACAGCCTCACAGGGGGCTGTAATTAGTGTTGCTAAATGCACTATTAGTATTACTATCATGGTTAGGCCTACTTTCAGAAAAAAAGGGGCAGAACATGAATTGTATAGGGCCTAGTCTAGTCTAGATCTAGTGATAGGGCGTCTGCAGGATTTTTCTATCTCACTAACGCCTGAATGAAATGAACTGATTTTTTCAGATATAGTTGAATATACAGTAAGAGTAATGTGTACCAAATTTCAAGTTAATCCATGCATTCATTCTTGAATAATGCTTAAATGAACTTAATGTTTGTTTTCATGAAAAGGAACATTGGTTGGGGGTATAAACAGGCGGAAAATATAGCATGATTTCATATTACTCGTTCTCTGTCGTTTATCATTCATTTGGGTTGTATGCTTATGTTTTTTTTTGCATTTGATAACTTCAGGTATCCAGGAACTGATGAAAAAACTACTCTTGCCAAGGAGATTGTACAAACTTGGCCTGCAACAAAAGATGCAACACCAGGATTACAGGGACATGTAAGTAAAGAAAATCATGCGAAAGATTCAGTTGAAAATAATTGCTGAACCAATATTAAAGTCCTCTGCATTTTGTGTGTGGTACTTGACGAATCAACTTTAAACTTGGATTATGTTTGCATATTGGCATGAGGATTATCTGATTAGTTTGGGGTTAATTAGGTCAGAGGTCACAGAGGTCATTAAATTCCTGAGAATATCTTGTTATTGTAATTATTGTAGAACCGTTTGAGTTATCAACTTCATCTTAGTGCATTTATGCATATTAGTCAAATGTCACAGAGGTCATAAACTAACAAATTTTTGTCTCGAATACTGAAAATTCTTTTCATGTATCAAATTGTAGCTCATTGTCTGTATGAAATTTTTTTTGTGATAAACCAAAGACCGTTCAATAGATTAAATTTCAATATGGTTACAACATACATAATGACAGTGACAGTGATCTTGTCTGATTTGATGGCCTGAATTTCTTGTCTCTTATCAAATTTCTTGAATGCATTTGAGAGTGAACAATCTGATTAAAAAAGTTTTTGAAGATTTAGGGAAATTACCTATGCAACATATTTCTGATGTGGCAATGGTGGAGGCATAAATTCCGACCGTGCAGTCAAGAATTCATCCATTAGAAGTACTTCAAAATTTTCTTTTTATGTCAGGACCTCCCCCTTAAACACAGAAATCTAAAGAAAAGGCCGGAGTTGACAAACTGCAATTAGACAAAATCTCTCTTTCAGTTTTTAATGTAACTCTTCTGATAAGGCAGAGAGGCTGGTGTTGGAGCTTAGATGTTCTTTTTTGTGGAAAAAAACTTGGTGGTGACCTTTAACAGACAATTTAATATATGTGACCATTTACAGGTTGAGTGGATGAAGTATACAGCACTCAGACAGCAAACGAAAGCACAGTTAGCAGAATTCTTCATGGATACACATAAATATCGACAGGCTCTGATCACTCAACAAGAACTGACCATTACTGACATTGTAAATCAGTTTCCCCGTTACAGGGATATGCCCCAGCTGGTAAGTATTTCTTGTTGTAGATGTAAGTTTTGATTCATCCAGGAATATAGTCAATATACAATGATGATAAATAAATCAAATCTTGTGGACTTACTTGAAGAGACCACTAACTCAGACTGGCTAATGAAGCATCCAGGATAAGATGTGAAATGTTTTGTCTCTTCAAGTAAGTACAGAAGATTAGATTTATTTATCATCATTGTATATTGATTATTTCTTGTTGTCTTACGACAAAAATAGTTTGAATATTGGGGCCTTAAAGTGCTTTTGACCGCATGGGTTAAAAAAAAAAAAATTAATCTTAATTCTTCTTCATTCTTCCTTCCTGTCTTTCATCTTTTATTTCTCTGTGCCTCTCGTTTCATCTGATTTTGCCTCAAAGGTGAAAAATGTTCCAGACTTTTTAAAAGAGGGGGGTGCAAAAATTAGGACTCACAGAGTTTTGGCGTTAGTGGGCAAAGTAGGTGTCTGAGGGGGATGTGCCTCCTCAGAATTAGACAAAATTGTAAGTTTCAAAGTCAGTTCACACGAATTGGTGCATTATCTTTGCTGCAAAAAAATTGAGGGTTCCCCGTCCTCCGCCCCCTGTACTCTTGCACCTATCCTTCAATCAATAGTTCACATTCTTGCATTTTGTGATTTACCTGGCTATTAAAAGCATTGATTACTTTATTTTCATTTGAAAAATTCTCAACAGCCAGGTCCTAAATGCTATCTGAATATTTGATGGGGTACATAAATTTAGCTGTGAAATATTACACCTCAAAGTCGTCGTTTAGTGCTTCAAAAAAGCACAAAATAATAAAGTTCCTCCATAGACACATTGTACTGGAATTATGCATCTCGGAGACACTAAATTAAATTTTCAGAGATATCTTGATAGTGCATGTGTGACTTCCTTAATTTTTGCATTCTTTGTCGGAATTTCATTCCTCTGAATATAATTAGATAGGCCAGACAGCTTGATTTGAAATTTTTTAAAAATTACCTATATATAACCACAAACCTAACCAATGCCTTTAACCCCTACAGTGTAGGCTGGAAAAGTACTCAATTATACAAGTCACTCTTTGTTTTTCCATCTTCCCCAGATCGGAATCGAGTTTAGTGTACTTTTATCCGGACGTGTGTGACAACTTCGTGAAGAAGTGGGGTACATTTTATCGTCCTCCTCGATCATAGCATTGGCAAAGAGAGACTTCCCAGCAGTTCAGCAGGTTATTGCAGACTTTGAAGAATCTAGTGGAAACGGTAAGTCCTTCCTTAGTAAGTTAATGAGGGAAAATCTGTTCTTTACATCATTTTGCCATCACACATGGAGGGGAGTTTCTGTGTCTCCACAATTTTTTATCCCGTTTCTGGATCAGCAAGTACTATTTTTTTCTTTGTTTTTTCCTTTCTTTGCGAGGACTTAAATAATGCAAGTGAAATTTAATTCACTCACAAACATCCTTGGGGAATATACAGCAATGGAAATTTGCTCCAAAACAATGTGGAGACGCAGAAACTCTATGTGTGTGCCATGTGTGACTGTCAAAATGGCCATCACAGCTATAGCATTACACATGGGGGTAAAAAAAAAAAAAGATTTTCCTTATAAACTTCCTTGGTCCTTCTTTACTTCAAAACACATGGAGTGCATTGGTTTATGTCAACTCATTTATGCATGAGACTGGCAGGCAAGGCTGTATTCCAACTGATCGTAAACATATCATAGATAAGTTGATAGAGAAAAAGGCTGGTGTTTTTACCTGACGGATGCAAGATGCAACATATGACATGGATATGGCTAACTTTGTTCCACAATATTTGTCCAAAAGGTTTTCATTCAGAGGAAGAAATAAAACAAACAATAATTAGTACAAATAAATTTATCAGATTATTTCTATTTCTTTTAAATTTATGCAGTGGATTTGTGTGGCCTAATTGCTCTCCTCTTCATGCTTCATCGACCAACGTCTCGAAAGAAGGGTAGAGAGATGTCCTGTTCAAGGCCAGGCGCACTGATGTATCTCATTCAAAAATCTGCCGGTAAGTGTATTTCACACTGAAACAATTAATTCACAGTATACATTTCTATATTAACCTCAAAGCTCTGTATTTTGAGCCTATTTTGGGTGATCAGAAGATAATAATTACTGGCTGAAAGTAAAATTTTTGTAATTTTCAGTGATTGAAATATGTAGAAAATTGTGAGGGTATGGCATCACCTTACTCATCTGATTATTCAATTTGGACTATTCAAGAAATGTTTTAACCCTAAATAGAGGGGGGGGGGGGGCGATAAATCGGTAACGCAAGAATATCGCGCTGCGACGTTTCATGACTTTTTTCTTTCAAGCCTTGTGAAACTTTTTAGGCCGAATTTGCGATATCGGGGGTACACTGTTCAGAAGTTACGCAATATTTTGTAAATGCATGTCAAACCCAAAACTGCTCAAAAACGTGATTTCATGTACAAATCAAATGCAAATTTTGTTTCTAGCCAAAATTCATAAATATAATATTAAGTAATGGGTATTCAATAAAAATCCAGGAGGAGTATCTAGACCAAAAATTAGCAGTTTTGAACCTTTATTTACAGATTTATGGCCAATTTAATAATTTCATGCACAAATTAGCATAATTAATTAATCAATCAATCTGAATAATTCTTGAATAATTACCTCTTCAGTTTTGTAGATTACGTTGATTGTGACGCGCGTGCCAATTCTTGTCGCAATCGCGCGGCCAATGGCCGAGATCTTGGGGGGGGGGGGGGGCTTTTAGGCCCCCCTCAAGTCTTTTGAGTCATCAAAATACCCCAGTCTTTGCAGGGTTAAAAGGATATTGGAAAATTCAAAATGGCAAAAGTTAAAATTCTTCTGTGTCCCTTATCCAATTTTCATAATTTTTGCCACCACTTTGTCTGGAAATTCGTTCTCTTTTCTTAAATTAAGAATAAATTTTGGTCTGGATTTCCCCTTTGAGGAAATTTACGCTTCATGCATAATTATTTTAGACAGTTCAGGTAAAAAAAAAAAATTGTGTAGAAGGAAGTGGTATTGTATGACATATCGCCTTTTCACCTTTATTGTGTTATTGTTGTTAAGGCTGGAACTGAGTGGAAGCTGCAGTAAAGGGCAAGGAGTCCATATATCAGCAGCCCGTTTTTGTTCAGCCTGGGGGAAGAGAAGAAGCCAAGTCAGTTCTTCTTGGTTGCCGACAAAATTCCCATCCCAGCAGCAGCAACCACAGTCGAAAGTTTTGATGTTCTGTTCAAGTCTCACTTTGCTTTCAAAGTAGAGTATGCTGCCACATTGATGCCATTTTATACTTTCATGGCGGCATTTATCTATGAGGTATTGCCACCATCCCAGGTAGCTGCTAGTGTTAGATCAGTTGCAGCAACATATAGAAATATGGAAGAGATCTGAAAAAAAAAACTTGGCATGTGCTAAACAAAACATGACCACGCGTCATGATGGTCGCCTACTTCTGCGTTACATGGTCATTTATGTTTACATTACCTCTTGAGCTTTAAACGTTCATATCTCATTAAGTACACAACCTATGACAGTTAAAGTTTTTTATGCCTCCGCCCCGAAGGGTGTTGGAGGCATTATGTTTTTGTCCGTCCGTCCATCCGTCCGTCTGCCATCCATACGAAATTCTTGTTACCCGCGATATCTCAAGAACTCCTTGATGGATTGTGATCAACTTGGCTCAAAGGTAGCCCATGATGTGGAGATGTGCCATAGAGCTATATATAATAAACTAGAGCACAACTCGCAATAGGCTCCCATGCTGTGGCTCAGTGAGCGCATGGAGCGTTCCATAAATTCGATACTACACACTGATTGTGTTGGTGTTTTTCCAATTTTGTTGTGGTAATTGTTTCAAAAATGTGAAATTTACATTGTTATTGGAACATGTTTTACTTGAACTGTAAGTTTTGTAAAATAGATATTACTGAAATGTGGCAGTAAATTGAAATTGATCCAGTAGTAAAAATGAAAGTGCATGTAATATGTGATCTATTGGTATATAATCCAAAATGATGCAAACTTAGAAGGCAAAATAATTTGACTCAATCTCTATTTATATTTAACACACTGGTTGTGATGATGTTTTCAAATTTTGCTGTTGTTGTTTCATACTGAACTTAAAATTGTTCTTTCTGGGAACAGTTTCACTTGTGTTTTGCAAGCACTTTGTTTTGTGATAATATGTCGCTAAAATATGGCAGTAAATTGAATTAAATGGATGCATTTTATAGTTATTGTGAATATAGAATGCCCTAGACCCTCTATATATGCATTTTTTGATTGAAAATTTGTAGCACACATGAATCGGGTTAAGGTCCATGGCTATGCCATGGACATGAGTAAAGACAAAGTGCCTTAGACCTATATGGATTGTTAAGCATTTTTTTTTTTTGCAACCATTTGTCTTTATTATTTGCCATCAACAAATTGGTAGTGCCATTAGTCATATTGACTCAGGTATGATTTTTAAAAAAAATTCTGTTGATATCATATCACATACGTGAGTCATAACTTTTTTACATAGGGGCTGTGGAGTTTTTTTTTAATAAATAACTGCGACTACTAAATAATTGCGGCGCTTGCAAATATAAAATTTTTTTACAGGGGTTATTGTTTTATTTACCCAAATTCAAACCGAAACCCCATATGGAGACACTGGTTAAAGAGTAAAAAAGAGAATTTTTCACTCTTTCAGAGGCTGTTGTATTTCAGTTCTGCTAACATGGTGACGACAAGCTCGATTGTCAATCCTACTTTTATCGCCAACTGATTTCTTAATTTGGTTTCTAATATTCGAATATGTTTATATTTATATATGTCATAATTTTTTGTTATTTTTGTCTTTTTTTTTTTTAGACCTCTTTACCTTTTTTATTTCAGAAGAATTACTTAAAAGAAGAAAATCAAAAGTACGCTGCCAGTCGGCAATTTTGAGTACGTGCACGAAGACATATGACGAAGAATGGGTATAAGCCTTTGATCAGGGGTGACAGTGATTTGCTTGTATCGATCTCTCAGATATTTTTTATGTCGATAGAAAATGCTCTGATTAAGGGAAAGTCCAGAATTGATACGTCTATCTTGCTCCAAAGTTTCTAAGAGGAAATTTCTGTACTTTTTCCAATAAAAATGTATGCCAGGGGATCAGCAAGCAAAACACCGTCGAATTGATCAAAGGCTAATGGCCATTCTTCGTCATGTGGCTTTTGTTTGTTCTTTGTTGCACATGCTCAAAATTGCCGATCTGGCAGCATACTTCCTATTTTCTTCTTTTCAATTCTTTTCCAAAAATCTGAAATAAAAAGGCCTTTTAAAAGCCTTTTTTGAGCTAGCATGAGATTGTTTTGTCGTGTTTCAAAAAGTTTTTTTGAACCCCCGACAAAACCATCTCATGTTCGCACAAGCATGAACAATTTTTTTTTTTAATTGCATTGGAAAGAATAAGATTTCAGCGAAGAATCTATAAACATCAGAAATAGACATCATAAATTGGAACAAAATTTGGATAGACTTTTTCAAAATTATCCCGTTTTTATTGACTCAATCTGTAATTTATATTTGACACACTGGTTGTGTTTTTTTTTCTCCAAATTTTGCTGTGTTTCAATACTGAATTTTACATTATTCTTTCTTAGGACACTTTTCATTTGAAATTTAAGCCCTTCTTTGTGATGATATATGTCCCTTAAATGTGGCAGTAAATTGAATTTAAATGGATGCATTGTAAAGTACAGTGAATGTATTAATGCCCTCTTAATATTAGGCTTAAAAAACATATTTCAAAGCTTGTGAGATTTTTTTTCCATCTGACGTGGAATATGATTTTTTTTTTTTTTGGCTTACCCTGCACAAAAATCAACTGAGTTCCCCCTCCTTACACATCTGTTACCAAAAGTTGATTGAGAAGCTTTTTTGTATTTTGGAAACCACATAGCATTTCACTTTTTTTTTCTTTTAAAATGAAATAGAAAATACCAAAGAATAAATAAAAGTCGGACTTTTGCAAATCAAATGCTTGCTGCATCTTCGAGACATGATTTTTTAAAAAGCCTTTATAGACGTATTTTTACCCTTCCTCTTATATAAAGATCCTGCAAAAAAAAAAAATTTTAAAAAAATCTGAGTAAAATGATCAATTTAGCTTATCACATTTGTGGTTCCTGCTCAATAACACAGTGCCGGCTTTATAATGAAAATTTACATGAATCATCTTAGGAATTACTGACCTAAAGTTGGTCAAGGGTGCCCAAAGACAGCCCACAAATTGCCTAGGAATCCCAATGTTATTTTTTGCATTCTTCTCATGAACAATGACTTATTTCAGCCAAACTTGACAAGAGTCAACCTGAGGCAAAAGATAATTTAAAACTGAATAAATGGGGCACTAATCTGAAGGGGGGCGGGGGGGGGGGTTGTAGGGTAGGCCCCTCAAATTTGCCATAGTTTGCCGTAGTTTTTTTATGGAATAAAAAGTTTTATGCAATGGGCCCCTGATGAGCGCAGGTCTGCAGGTGTAGTTGACTGACCAATGATATCTGATGGCAACTCCTTCATCCACTCTGCAGGTTGAAAATTAATTGTGTTCACTTTTGAAGTATAGCGTGGGAGTAAGTAACTCCCTAGATGGCCACATGTGGTTAACTTTAACTTGCTGCACAATATGTGCCCCTTCCATTTAGGACACATAATGTATATGTTTGTAATTTTTATGTTGACTCCAGCGAAAGTGTGCAAAGCGTGATATATTTTTTTTTCAACAAATGTCGAAATTGTTTGAATTTTTTTTTCCCCTTTATCGATTGAAATATAGACAGCTAAACCACTGCTCTCAAGAATAGGGTTCCCATGCACAAAAAGAAAAAAATCTGGTTCTCTCCATCATGATTTCACAGGATGGCATCTATATGATGTAAAGCATCTATCAGGGCACATATTACTGCCAACACAAATGTGAGAGCTAGATGATTATTTTTTTTTTTTTTTTAAATATAAGTTGGATCGATGCATGCCGTGTTTATACACTTTTCATATGAGATCAACCTTACACCTTATTAACCGTAATAAACATGGTCGCTATTTCTGCATTTGACAATTGCAATTATTATATTATATTTGAATGTCATTTAAATGTATTGTTATAGGAGTTCCAATGAAATAATTAATGTTTGCCTGAATAAATTGCACATTTTTGAATCTATGTTGTCCGTTTTTTTCCCAGTCCCACTTTCTCTGAAAATATAAGTCTCCAAAAGATTTATCTGTTATTAAAACCTT
>CM057152.1:31619226-31690064 GCA_029962745.1 Echinometra lucunter
GCAGTTGTTGTTGCTTTGCTCGCTATCATAAGGTTTCATCTGCCTCTTGCTAAATACCTCGTCCCCAGTATAACAGCATTTGAAAAGGTTAAACATTTGAAAGAAATCTAAATTTTTTGTCACATTGCTATTAAGATCAGGCCTCGATTGTTTCTCAAGGGTTGTCGTTAATTTTACTTCCAATTTTAAAACTGAGAAAATAGAAAACTGCTTATTAATATCTAATTCGATCTTCTCTACCGTTCAATTTCATTGGTCAATTGCCACAATTCCTGGATAAAATTCCCAAGAAACTGTGTTTTCACGGATTATTTTTTTTCTAATTCGCTGCTTGGTCGCTTCGCTCCCTCGCTTGAACCGTTTGGGCACTCGGGAGGGGGGGGGGGGGGACGCAACTTCACTGTTTGCCCGGGCACCATAATGCCAAGACACGCCACTGCGTACAAAGCAACATCATACAAAACCTTTGTGGCCTATAGTAAAACTGATAGGTTGACTGGTGAACATGTTTGCGTGTTAATGAGTGCTATATTTTGTTTGTTTGTTGGTTGGTTGATTGCGTTTTTTGTTTTGTTTGTTTTGTTTTGTTTTGTTTTGTTTTGTTTTGTTTTTGTTTGGGGGGGGGGGCAATACCTTAATCATATTTCATATTTCTCTCTGTCTGCAAATCACGGGGACATTCTATAGCATACGATAACATCCCCTTCAGCCCCTTCATATTTTATGTCGATGAATTTTTATTTGCCGTTACAGTCGTCTGTAATTAATCTATTTTTTGCAGCCGTCTCTTTGCTTGTAGGTTGTTTTTGTTTTTGTTTTCCAAAATTGACTTTTTCTTGATATGGGGTACTTTTATGTATATGTGCTCTACATTATGATGAAGAGATTAAGGTTACATGACCACCAAGTTCCGAAATATAGACCTATCAAAAGGAAGCAACTCATAAATTTCCTCACTAAAAATAAATCATTCTACAGAGTTGCTTCCTTTTGTCACTGACGACAGTACTACTACCATTACTACTTACATGTATAATAATAATATAGAAGCAGGAGTAATAATTGTATAACAATATTATTATTAATAGTAATAGTAATAGTAATAATAATAATAATAATGATAATGATGATAATAATAATAATAATAATAATAATAATGATAATAATAATTATAATAATAATAATAATAATAATAATAATAATAATAATAATGATAATAATAATAATAATGATAATAATAATAATAATGACAATAATAATAATTATAATGATAATAATAATAATAATAATAATAATGATAATAATAATAATAATAATAATAATAATAATAATAATAATAATAATAATAATAATAATAATAATAACAAATTATAATAATAAAGATATTAATACTAGGAGTGATAAAAAAAAGCAATAACAGAGGTGCACAAATACCAGATAGTATACAGGCACGTATATTTGTTGTAATTAAATACTTCGGTATATTTGTCATAGTACTGTATATAGAATATCAGCTCAGCCGTTTGGTATGTGTATATTCATTTAAAAGTCATAATTCGTTTCTGCTTTCATTATGTCAAGTCCATATTATGAGTCGCTCTGAATTCCCCATGTCAATTTAACGGTATTACCATTACTAATAGTAACAGCTGTAAATAATTATTATTGTCAAATATGATTATTCGTCCAGTAACGCGAGTACATAATAATACTCAGAAAGTATTTAACATTTTCTTTTTATAATTCAGATTCTGAAAATTCAGCGGACTTGAGGAATATTTAATCTTTTGCATATTTTTATTAAAAATTATAATCATTTAAAAATCAAAATAAAAATGAGGGATATACAATTTCACGCAGTCCATTAATCCACTGTCAGCCGAAAGATTTGTGTCTACCCATGAAATCCGAAACATATAGTTTTACTCATTTAAGATGCTATAATTTTATTCAATTTCTATCTTTATTACTTCTTATTTTATCATTAAAATAGAAAATCATGTTATGCAAAATGAAAATTCCCTTTGAGAATGAGGACAAATGGAGACAATAATTCTCTCTTTAGCTATGTTTCCTCTGGACATAACGAGTTTTCCGTAATTTTCCATGTCAAGTCATGGTCATCGACCACCGTCGAGGTGGATGATGGCGGAGAAGATGACTTCAAAGACTGCGTGATCATCGTACTTTCATCGTTTGTTTCTGTCTTTTTATTACAAGAACAGCAACAACTGCTGTCAAGTTTTGACCAATCGGTCTGAGTGGCAGCATTCGAAGTCAGAACGGCTTGAGTTTGCATAATATCATCAACAACTGAAACTGTTTCGAAATCTACACCTGACTCCATCTCCTGCATCTCGAACACATCGCTTTGACTGTCATCCCCGACGACAACATTCGTTGTTATGACAACGTATTCATCACTCTCGGAAGGCGTCTCTTTTGAGGTGATGCCATCCGGCTCGTCCAATCCCGCCTTCCGCACTCGCCTTCTCTTCATGATTCTCCTGATGACCCTCCGTTGTGCCAGCTGCTTGACTTTTTGAGCGTTCCGCTTCTGGAGACCCTGCAGGAGCATAGTGACGAAGCCCATCCCGAAGACGAGATAAAAGATGAGGAGGACTTTGTAAACAATGCGGCCGACGACACTCAGCGTCCGGCCGTCGCCGGCGACGTAGTCCCCGAACCCGATGGTGGTGAAAGAGATAAAGGCGTAATACTGACTGGTCAACCAGTCCCAGCCTTCGATGTAGTAGAACAGGCACGCGGGGATGATGATGAGAATAGTGTAGAAAGCAATGCCGGCGATGACGACGGCCGTGATTGATGCAAAACGGTGGGCAAGTAATGATTTCGTTGGAGTGATACAGTGCATTCGATCAAGGAGACGGTTCCAGAGACCCTTGAGGCGCTTCTTGAGTTGCTGACCGATGATAGTGACAAGTAGACCACTGAGGGGTATACCAATCAAGGCGTAAATGATGCAGACAGATCGCCCGACTTCTGTGCTCGGTGCCAGATGACCATAACCTGAATGGCAGAGAGGGGAAGAGAAGGAGAATTAAGAAGACAAGAGGAAAGGGGGAGAAATAGAAAAAAAAAAAAGGTGACGGGCAGGAACATAGGGAGGGGAAAACACTTGTTAGTTTGTCAAAATAAAAGAATCACTTATATATAAAAGGCCCATGAATGGTTTCCTGTGTATTCTATTATTGTTTTAGACCGTATGTTTTCTGATATAGCCGTGTCTTCTCTCTGAGGTGAAGCATGCATCAGTGGCGTATTCAAACATCAATAAACAGTGGGGGAGAGAGTTTGAATGCCACTGTTCATCGTACCTCACTCTTACAGTTCACTTTCGGTTATCCAGGAAAAAGTTGGAAGAAAGAGCAGGATATGAGAAATAAAATACTCTAAATTTAGAAACACTGATTCATTTCCGGATTTGGTTACTGATAATGTTTCTCTAAAGTCTAGTGAATGGGTACGTGATCTTGGTTTGTTGATTGACAAAAATCTCACTATGCAACAGCATATTAAGCATATTTGTAAATCTGCATCCTTTGGAATGTTCAAAATCGGAAAGATCAGGAAACTACTTGACCGACCCAATAACTGCCAAATTAATGCTTTCGTCTCCTGCCACCTAGATTATTGTAACTCCATATTTTCTAACCTCCCTAATACACACTTACTTCCACTCCAAAGGGTACAGAATTCTGCTGCAAGACTCGTCTCCCTCTCTAGGAAATCCGAGCCCATATCCCCAATTCTGCGTTCTCTCCACTGGCTTCCAATACATCACCGTATATCTTTTAAAGTTCTTCTCCTTACATACAAAATTCTGAATGGGCAAGCCCCCCCCCCCCCCAGGATCTCACAGATCTCATTTCTTTCCGTTCCAGTACTTCCTCAAGACCTCTCTGTTCATCCTCTACAATGCAGTTAACTCCTGGACCTCGCACTTCCACAAAATATGGCGATCGCGCTTTTTCTACAATTGCCCCTTCACTCTGGAATTCTCTACCTGCCCATATACATCGAGCCGCTTCCGTGAATCAGTTCAAGACCCTGCTCAAAACTTACCTTTTCAATAAATAATTCTCTGGAATGTCCCAGTTGTGGGTCGGTCAATGGAGGTGCAAACCAACTTTGATTTTCGGTATTCATTAATTCATATGCCTATTTTAAATCATTTAAGGTTTCTAATAATTTTTGTATTGGTATTTAATTTCAATTCCCTTATCAAATGCGCTTAGAAACGCCCGTATTAAGCGCCAAATAAATGTTTTGTATTATTATTATTATTATTATTATTATTTCAAAACCAACATAGAATTGAGTAGGAGATTAACAAGGGAGCTGCTGGAAAGAACACAATGTGAAATCATCTTCACACTGTTAAATTTGAGCGTTTCAACAGTGTGAATCACATCTTCACATAGTCCACTATGTGAACACACTGTGAACAACTGTGTGACACTGTGTTCTTTCCAGCAGGGGTACTACTTTGATAATTTTATAGAAAAGATCCTCATTAAACAAAGGCGATGTAACACAGGGGCTGCACCAGGGTATTTTGAAAAGGGGGCAAGATGACTCACAGAAGAGTTTACTTCCGTTTTAGATGAACAAACAGGGTTATGGTTAAATGGTTGGTTGATTTACCTGAGTGTTAAGAAAGCATGTGTATGCTTGTAAGTAAGCAAACAGAGGACCGACGGCTTTAAGTCCCCTCCGAAGGACTTGGTAATGAGGATTAATACCTTACCAAAGGGCATTAGCGCATCCACTTGGTTTCGAACCCGGGTACTCCCGGTTACGAGACCACTGCTCTATCCGCTGAGCCACAGCGCCTCTCTCTATGATAATAGTTGCATGACCCTGCCCTCTCTTCCTTCATACTCCCTTTTCTTCCTCTTCTTCATGTATTTTTTTTCTTCTGCTTCACTTTTTGGGGGATCACTTGAAAAATTATAGGGGGCGGCCACCCCCCGCCCCCCCCCCCCCCCCCGTGTATAGTGCCTCCTTTGATGTAATAATATTACATTTTCCCAAATGTCAGAAATATATGGTCCTGCATGCCGTCTCATTGTCAACACAAGCACACGGGTGTAGAACGTGCGCCTGCATACAATTATCATTAGCAGTCAAAACATGAATGTTGATCGCAATATTGATGGGAAATGTACATTCGATTAAAGTTCGAAGGTCATTTACAGTCAGTGGGTGACTCAGATATCAACCGACCAGATTGTTTACAATGCCCACAATATAAATCTCTCGATTTGTCTTTCATAATTTCTTATAGGCCTATAGTCATAAATTCATTCAAGAGTGTAATAAAGGCTCAAATTGTTTGATTTGACAGTAGTGCCGGCAGGGCCAGGGCTTGGTAACAGCGTTCAGAAAGGGTTTAACAGCGGATAATTTTTGTTTTATGGCCGTTGAATAACGAAGGCTATTCATTGCTGATTAATTACAGTTCATAAGTTTGATCATTCTTATTCTTTTTTTCTTTCTAAAGGCACCGCGACTGACAGCATATATAGGCATATTAATGTGCCAGCCCCCCCCCCCCCCCCTCCATCCGGCCCCTACGGGCTCCCCGTTCATCCCTTCCTCTAGTGTATAATGATCCGATTCCATTCCATTCAAATTATGTTGATTGTAATCCAGGGGTTGTAACATAAAGAGATACAATCAATCTTACAATCAATTGTATCTCTTTAGTACATGGTTTGCCATAGACTTACGATTGATAACAATCGTAAGATTGATTGTATTTTTTATGTTACACCCACCTGGTATGATAATTTTCAATATTCAACATTTCTGTTCTCATATAACAATTATATACATACAGTATAATGTCCATCATGTAGTTCAGTTTCATAATTTTATTACTTTATTCACTTTCAGCTAGAGAAGAGAATGGGAGAGAAAAAAACCCACATGTAACAACATCTTGACTTGGCAAAATTAACAATGAATTGCTAAATAGCAAAGGGTCTATTTGTGATTTTATATGTCATCCCCCCCCCCCCCCCCCGGTCGAACGAGTCTGGCTCCGCCCGCCCAGCACTTAAGGATACTTTAGTGCAGCAATTTTTCGAGGCATACAGCCAATTGCAGTCCACCGTGTTCAATAAACATAGCATGCTTCTAAATGGTCATCAGAAATGAAAATTCACAGACACTATCCAATAATTATTAATCCTCATGCAGCCTTAATATCCGGCTACAAACTTCAGAGTTGACCAATTTATTTCCACAATTCTATGGAATGGTATTATGCCGGCAATAAAGTTGATATTTGTCTTATTTCACGATTTTTCTAATAGTATTGCAAAATGCAATTCAAAGTTCATATTGAAGTCATTGGGGGCAATGCAAGGGCTAGTATATCATTAAGATTTGTTAATATTATGTGTTTATTGATCTAATAAAACATACCAAAAAGTTTGAGATCTGATTGTTTCAAGGAACTCAGAAGCTTCGATCGCAATATCCCATTAGTGTTTGTTTGTATCTTCCTTTCTTGTGTGTGTGTATCGAACAAGATCCACGATTGAAAGAAAAGATAAGTGTGGCTTGATATGCAAAGATCTGATTATTCGAAATATAGGTTGCAAAAGGTGGCTTTGAGCTTTTTTGCTTTATGTAGTCTAATTAGCGCTGTTTTTCCAATAGGTCGGAAAAATGAAATAGAATGTACGTCTCCTCAGTTGCAATTTTCTGGGCCTTCGAAAGAAACTTCCTCTCTTGAGAACATAATGAAAATGTAAATAATGACATGGGGGTACGCCATGTATATAAATCCAACATTAGTTTTTATTATTCAGAATTTTCGGCCCGCCTCGGGCCTTCCTCAGTGTATACAGTTTAATGACAGTATAAAATCTATCTTGTCATTAAACTGCATGTATACACTGAGGAAGGCCCGGGGCGGGCCGAAAATTCTGAATACTACAAAAAAGGTTGGATTTATATACATGGCATCTTTTTGAAGTTGTTACTGTATATATATATATATATATATATATATATATATATACATATATACATACATACGACTGAAGTGCATGATTCGTAGTGAATCAGGTGGACTTATGATGAACTTCATTCGTCTGTAATATGAATCATCATTTTGTTCAATTAATCTGTTTTGCCCCACAGAATGTGTTAATCATTAATTTGGATAACCGAACTGATTGCGTTTGCGGATTCAACGAAACTGAAAAACATGACTTAATATCATCTAGCGATGTAAACAACGTGTATAATTTCGTAAGATAACTAAACAATAATGATGAACGGGACATTAAATTTTGCTTAATCGCGCATTCATTCCTAACGACTGAGAAGTATACAAACCCATTCTCTATCTCATCGCAATACCTAGTAACCTAAAATGCGTATAATTATAGTCAATCAAAGGGAAATCCATATTCATGCTCTTATATATTGAAAAAGGGGGAAAAAAGTAGAATCGTTGAAATATATTTATTTTAATGGTACTACAGCAGATGATAATGTCTTAAAGCAATTTGATATACCCTGCTCACCAATTATGGAGGTTTGAGCACTGGTCAACTTGTAGAGCATGTAAAAAAATTTTTTTTTTTTTTTAAAAACCCGCCTTTTCCCGACTTTTGGCTAAACGGTGTTGATGACCCGCTTTCATGACAATGTGCATTCATTGGGAACGGGAACAATTTTTAACCAAATCTTGGGTTTGACATCCATTTTATTCGAAACTTGGGCACAGGCATATTTGACATGAATCAGGAGAAATTCTATTGATCAAGGTGACAAGTTAATGCATGATATTAAGCAACAATACGGGCACCTTTGACGGAATCGATATTCACTGATTGCAACTATAATAAGGGTTGAAGATGGGTTTCATTTTCATCGACTCACACTGCATATAATGGGCCTCGGGGAGGGAATTTTGGCAGATGCCGGGTTGTCGATTCTCTGGTTATTCATTAAAAGGAATACAGATGATGAAATCTTTGTGAGACAACGAAAGAGAAACAGGCAATACAAGTATATCTTCATGAGGTTAAGCAGGCAACAGTATTCTGTTGTATTTCCAAATCACAACGGAATAAAAATGATCTGAAGTGATGTATAGGCCTAGAAACGAAGAGCGGAGAGAGGGTGCAGGAAGGGAAGTGAAGGGAAAGTGCATGTAATTAGTTACAGAGAAAGGGAGAGAGGAGAGCGAGAAGAAAGGGGGGTAAGAAGAAACAGAGGAGGGGTGGTAAAAGGGGAAGAGAAAAGAATAAGAGAGAGAGAAAAAAAGAAAGAAAGTAGAAGGTAGAAAACAGAAAATTTGGTCGTAAAATTGGCTCCAACTTTGGGTTGCAGTTGATTAGTTTCATTTCACATCTTCCTCAGGTATTTCCCGAAAGCGACAACACGATGACGAAACAAACTCATAAATACACATAAATGTTACAATGGGTTCTTTTTGTTTTGATTTGTTTTGTTTTGATTTGTTGTTTTTTTATTTTAGTCATGAATTTTGATGATTTTCTTGGTTTAATCATATTACGTTAATATCATATTTAAATAATTTATGCATCAGGGGGTCTACATCTTACAAGCTATGCTTCCCAGTAGACCCCTCCACCTTGTTTTATTGCTATACATCATGATCTGTATATATACATGTATTAGAATATGTATTTTTCCCCATTTGAAATGTTATATATTGTGACATGTACTTGCATGATTTGTGGAATATGAATAAACTAAACTAAACTAACTAATTAAACTCTGTAATCAATCACATGACATATTCTTTTTTTACTTTTCACTTCCTGTACGCCTGCAAGTTCATTACAGATTTGCGTTACAGATGGCATGGTTGGGCAACATTGGGTCAGAGTTCTGCTGTAAATAAGCATGCAGTAAACGTAATTCAAACAAAAATAAGAGTCATACAAATTCCAATTAGTGTCTTAAAATTTCAACAACAAAAAAAATTCAGAAAATTGATTTACCGCTCTTAAAAAAAGATGCTTTTATTTTGGCTTAAAAACTATGGAATCCATGTTTAATATCTAAAATCAAACGGAAGTTTGCCAAGAAATGCCAACTTCCGTTTACTGACGAAGCCCTGTAAACAATGGTGACACTAAATCTCCCGTTTAATTCCAATTAATGTCTTAAAATTTCAACAACAAAAAAAAATCAGAAAATTGATTTACCGCTCTTAAAAAAAAAAATGCTTTTATTTTGGCTTAAAAACTATGGAATCCATGTTTAATATCTTAAATCAAACGGAAGTTTGCATTAAAGAAATGCCAACTTCCGTTTACTGACGAAGCCCTGTAAACAATGGTGACACTAAATCTCCCGTTTAATTCTCTCTAGTATTGTAATTACTTTTTACAGTTATTTAAGGAGACAGAGAGATAGAGAGAGAGAGAGAGAGAGAGAGAGAGAGAGAGAGAAAGAAAGAAAGGGGACACAGAAGGATGAGAGAGAAAGAGAGATCGGGGGGGGGGGGTAAAGAAAGAAAAGTGGGAATCAGAAGACAGAGGGGCAGAGGGAAAGGAAAAAAGATACATAGCGCATTTCTGTCCTTCCTGACAGATTTCCAGCCAATGGATAATGGAGTGATGTTCGTTATTCCGAAGGTTTGTTATTCCGAAGGTTCGTTATTCCGAAACACGCAAATTGCGTATACCTAAATGTTTGTTAGTCCGAAAATGAAAAAGGGTTCGTTAATCCGAACATATTTTGTGGCGTTATATTCCGAATGTTCGTTAGTCCGAAAATGAAATAAGGTTCGTTAATCCGAAGGTTCGAATAGTCCGAAAATGAAATAAGGTTCGGTAGTCCGAAAATAACTAACGAACTAACGAAAATATGAAAAATGTTTCGTTTTTTGAATAATCTGTCCAAATTTCATTTCAAAATTTTCATAGGATTTTTTTTTTCTTCATGTTGATAGATGCCCAGGGTGCCGTTGCATAAAACTTGCTACTTTGCTATTATAGTAAATTTTCATGGAACACTGGATTTTGAATTGGCTGTTGAGCAACTTTACCATGGTAGTTAACATTGATAGCATCTATCAAGTGACATAAGATTCTCACTCTATATATACGACCGAGAAAAAAAAAACTCACAAACAAACAAACATCAGTTTAATCCAAACTATTTTAGGATAACTTAAATCAATCTCGGAATATCATCAGTCAGTGCCAGGACAATAATTCCTCGACATGTACTCCGGCATGTACTAACGAAGACTGGTTTTGTTATAGAACAACTATACGTCCTGACAAGTAAACTTCGAGGACAATTACCCCCTTAGAAAATTATTCCCTAGGACAAATACCCCCAGAACGATTACCCCTAGGAAAATTCCCTCCCTCAGACAATTACCACCTGGACAATAATACCCTAGGGCTAACTGTGCTGGAAGATAAAATTCCGGGGGAACTGAAGCGACATCGTCCTCAAGACAACATATCCTCTATGATTATCCCAGGACAATGCATTAATGGAAAGGGTGATAACTTTAAGATATCGTCATTTCTACAGGGCTAGTGCATTTGTCCGGACTTACTGACAGGTCGGGAATGGTGGTTCATGGGTTATTTATCGCCGGGGATAATTGTCCGAGGTTAGTATCCCGGATATTGTAGGAAACATAGTGATATTTGCAATTAAGTTGCACCTGTCGACGTAATTTAAGTTGGAACATTATGAAATTAATTGGCATATGTCGCATTACCGTTATGATACTTGCATGAAAACAAATAAACAATTAAATGTGACAGAGAAATAACGCAAAGGAAAGTGACATAGATTCCTCCCTCCATGGTCTTTTTTTTTCATATCAGATCCTCATCTAATTTTTTGATGACTGCACACTAGTCTTGTGTGATCTGCTTGATTCAGATTGACTCTGGGGTATGACCATAAATCAATTTTCCATTATAGAGCAAATAGACATCCACATTTAATCCCCAAAGTGATTACCGTCCTATCAATAATTAAGGGCGGAGAAGTCTGATACGGATAATTTCAGAAATTTGCCTAAAATGGACATTCAACATATAAAACTCGAAAAATAGGAGTCTGCAATAGACAAGGATGATAGAGCAAAATGATATGAAAAAGGTTCAGACGCAATTGATTACATGGTTTCTTAAAATGGAAACTCGACCTTCCCTGTTTATTCGAGAATTGATTATGTCCTAATTTGTGTAATTCGTGTGAAAGATCGGTTCTTCTTCCTTCATATGATACCATAATATACTATGACATTGCTATAATTTGGTATTAATTGAGTAATGTCAAGAGTAGTTTGCGCACAGAATAACGTACTTACATTTTAATTACAATAAAACCAAATAATCAAAAGATGAAGACAAAATCAAAGATAGATAATCTTTCATGATGTTCTTTTATTCATCGCTCGACATTTTGTTGTTGTTTTGAAATAAGATTGGGGTCCATGTTTAGCCTTACTCTCTTAAAAAAAAAAAAGGAGTGAACGCATTCACTCTGTTAGGGGTAAATTTAAGAAAAGAGTGCATTTAGAGTGAATTTAGAGTGAATTAAGAGTAAAAATTGTGATAATCAGTCTTTTAGGGGTGACCTCAGTGATCACTCAAGGATTTTGAGTGATCTCTGAGGTCACCCCTTAATTTAAAGAGTGAATAAAGAGCGAATATCACAATTTTTTAAAAACTGATAATTACTCTTAATTTACTCTTAATTCACTCTAAATTCGCTCTTTTCTTAAATTCACCCTTAACAGAGTGAATGCGCTCACTCTTTTTTTTTTTTTTTTTTTTTTAAGAGAGTAAAGTCCTTCCAGACAACTCTTCCTCTCTCTGTCCACACAAATGAAAGCACGGAAAAGTATCAATCAATCAAAGGCACATTCGTTGTGTTGATTAATACTCTCGTTCATGCGAAAATCACTTTTGGCATTACCGGTTTGAAATTATCATAATTTGATTGCCCCTAGCTAAGTCGTCACATACATGACATTATGCAGTGTCTTGTGAAATAAGAAGAATTATCCTTTATCATGATGCGTTATCATATATGTTTTTTTTTTTTTTTTTTTTTTTTTTGTCCGTGAGATAATGCCGGGGAAAGTTAGGTTTCCTTTTAAAAAGAAACACAGTTTTAAAGCGCAGGCTATGTATAATGTGAAACGAAAGCAAATTATTGTTTTATTGATTTTATATTAGCCCCCTATATCATCTTGTGTTCGATAAAGGGACATTAAACTTTAAGTCTCATCCGAAAGCATTCATGTTTTTGAACCCTGGATCTTGCAACAAAGTGACAGGGAACGTTCGAGCTCCATTCAAGGGGACAGTTATATAATTGAGAATTGATGTTTATGAACTTTAAACCTCTCTGTTCGAAGAACTTCTCGACTAATTACAGCTACATACTCCGCTTCGTTGCACTAAATGCTTTACAATAAACGCTTTTCTGAAATAAAAGAGTTCCACAATTAATTTCGATCAAGAATATTTCCGTTACCTATTTTATAACCACTCTAATATGATGAAAATAATTTTCTCTTATCGCATCACTTGCCTCGGGATAGCGAACAAGTAAATGCAATCTCACTGATGAATATAAAAATTAAGCGGCGTTCTAAAAGGCGCATAAATCATTTTTTCATTGGTGCGAAATGAGATGGGAAGGCATGCGTGCAAGTCATATCCACACAGAATTAACCCTTAAGCTACCAAAAGCCCGAACCATGATCTGCGTGGAGTTGCCAAATACACGTCGCAAGCGCACGCCTGCAATAAACATGGTACAGGGGTGCCATGTGGTTAGCTTAATATGGGTTAAAGATAATATGATTGGCCTAGGTGTGCTGGAATAAGTATTAACATAAACAGTTTCAACTAAAAAGTAGCTGTCTGAGAGTCCGATTAATTAGAGGCGGGTTTAAGGGAAAAAGGGGAGGTGAACAACCATCCCGCGTATTCCCTAACAGATACCCAAATTTAGTACACACACACAGAACGTAACCCCCCCCCCCTCTTATTGTCGTCTTCTACCCCGTTGAAATTGCCCCCCCCCCCCTTTTTTTTTTTTTTTTGCTCGTCAGCGTTGTATCCGTTATCGTTAACATTCAATCCCTACAGAAATCGTAACGTGAAAAGAATTTTATGATGAACCTCGAATTCTAACTTAGTTAAAGGACCGGTCATATTAATATCAATGTGTACAGGAGAGCACACATGTACCACAAAATGTATTGATAAAATGAATCCGACTGGTTCAAAATGACGAAACCGGTAAATCATGCTGGCAATTCGCAAGGCTATCTAACAGATTATGACACAGAGACCTTGCATACCTTGTCTAACATTTTACTACTTATCATAAAATGTATTTCGCCTGGTACATTTCAGGCTTTATTATGTCAGAATTCATGTAACAATATAAACAAAAACAAACAAAATAAAACCCACCAAAACAAAGCAAAACAACAAGAAGGGGGTTTCTGTATTAAAACCCTCCCCAATATGTAATTTTCATTTATTTCTTTGTTGTTGTTGTTTTTCTTTGTTTTGTTTTGTTTTTGTTTATAGTGTTTTATGAATCCTGACACAATAAAGCGTGAAAAGTACCAAGCAAAATAAAGTGAACAAAAGTGTTGTATAATACCCCAATTGCAGTGAATTCATAAAGGAACACGAATGTACGAGCGGGATACCTTGGGGCTGGGGGAGGGGCTGGAAGTCTGTAAACTGGCTAAACCAATATCTCAGTACTTTCCGTTTTCGGGCTATATTTCCACCTCGTGTTAAGGCTATGTATTCAGCCAGCAAGGCGGTCAGCTTGAAATTCTTATGCAGTATAGTCACATTAGCTAATAAAACTACCTTTTCAATCTACATAAATTTGTCAAAATGCACAAATTCATTTTCAGGTAATAGATCTCCCCCCCCCCCCGGCTTATGCCCGTTACATAAGGAAAGGCGGTCACTTAATAAAGCAGTTTGTGAAAGTTCAGCTTATATTGCAGGGATCACAAGCTTTCTTCCGTTTCCTGTTATTTTCTTCAGATATATCACGAGTATGAAATAAATTTGTAGAGGTGTCGTGGTCTATTGGATATGTCACCGGACTGTGGGTCTCGTGGTCCGATCTAGTTCAAGTTCCGCTACGTCGCTAATGTCCTTTGGCGAGATATGAATCTACATTTGCCATTCTCCACCCAGGAGTCATGGCCGTACGCAGTGGGGGGGGGGGGGGGCAGTGAGGAAGTTGCCCCTCCCCCAAAAAAAATTTAGAGACTTTTTATTGAAAATTTTCCAAAATTCAACCAAAAGTGTATACCAGATCCATCAATATTTCAATTTCAAAAATGGAAAGCGCCCTCATGACGAGCTCGGTCGCTTCGCTCCCTCGCTTTTGTGTTTATTTAAAAATTTTACATATTCTTGCCCCCCCCCCCCGGAAAAAATTCTGCGTACGGCCCTGGAGCAAATGGGTACCTGTGAGGATTGCCGAAAGCCTCTGAGTGACTGCCTTTGCCATTGCTTTGTATGTACGCATGTGAACGGTGCAAAATGGTACGAATGCTCCCTGAGTGGAGATCGTGCACAAAGGCTTGTGTGTGGTCTAGAAATCCATGCAGTGATCAGGGGCAATAAAATTGTAAAACATATTGAAGTATTCACAAAATACACTATATATGTAGTATCCCAAGATAAAAACCAATTGAAACCAATTGAACACCCATTGAATTTCGGTTGGTATTCAATTGGTTTCAGTTGGTACCAGTGGGTCTTCATAAGTTTCAATTGGTCAAAATCAGATTCCGGTTGACGTCCTATTCCTATCAGCCATGGGGTCAATCGGTCCCAATTGGTCCAATGGGATTTTAATGGGACAGTTTGTTTCGATAACTGGGACCAACTGACAACTGGTTTCAATTGGAACAATTTGGACCAATTGGTTTCAATGGGGAACAATTTGGACAAATTAGTTTCAATGGGGAGCAAATGGGACCAATAGCCAATAGGTTTTCAATGGGGATCACGTGACTGGTTTTTCCTCATTTGCATATTCGCTATTTTTTCTTGAAAATTCTACGATTAAAGTAAAATACAAATGCAGTCATAATTCTTTTTATGAATATTCGTTCTAAATATGTTTGTGAAATATTTTCACCATAACTGTACGATTTTGCATTATATTCAAATAACAGAAAGATTGATTCAATAAGCAGAATTTTTGGTGTAATACACTGATCATGCTATATATAAGAAATCATATAGAATGTTTTAGGCGCAAATATTCTAATTTATTATTGATAAGCGCCTCTAAACCCCCAAACCAACCAACCGTTTTAGGGACTACGATTGGTTTCAATTGGCCTATTAAATACCAGTTGAAAAGTTGAGTTGCAGTTACAAGACCATGCAATTATGGACATTGAATACCAATTGGAAGTATATGGAAAGTGGAACCAATTTATTTTTAATGGGTCAACTAACAATTGGTTTCACTGGGCCTGACTGGGGACCTATTGTTTCACTTTCCATATACTCCCAATTGCCAATTGGTATTCAAAGGGGATCTTCAATGGGGATTCAATTGGATTTTCGTCCTGGATATGATATATTATCATATCATTGTGTTCCTGATATTTCATCAAAGAAACAGAATCTCAAAGGGAAAATATAAGAGAGAGAGAGAGAGAGAGATCGGGAGAGAAAGAGACAAAGATAGGCCTATAGAAATAATTATGATATATAAATGAAATAAATGAATATAGTAATTAAACTTACCTATCGTAGTAACCACTGTTGCACAGAAGAATAAAGAGTCGATGAGATCCCAGTGATGATATTGCTGTTTGGACGAGTTGAAACCCTGGTCCGGTGTCCACCGAAGACCGCCGCTGTAGACATCGATAAGGACATTGGAGTAGGTCTGGAGGTCGTCCCGATCCACGCAAGAGTTGTTGGTCGTAAAGTCGATCGCGGCGTTGAGGAACTTGCGCTGGAGGTCGTCGGCGTGGCGACGTTCAATGGAGGTGAAGATCAAGGCACCGATGAAAAGGTAGATCCAGAAGATGATGAGGACGGCAAGGAGCTGCGTCCTGGTCTGCCACGTGTTCTGCCCCATAGCGACCACCTTCTCAACGACCACGGCAGCTAGCCACAGCAGTCTCTCTTCCGCTTCCCTGGTTGTTTGATGATTCTATCCCAAGATGAGGCCTGCGCGTCCCTGCGTATCGCAAGCCGGTTGATCATGCATGGAACTAAATGAAAGTTTCAAATGCGTTTCCCACCTCTTTTAACGATGTCCACCACTCAAATTCGCTCTATTCGGCTAATTAATAACACGTCATCATGATGAAATCTACGGTTTCCATCTTTCGACATAACAACAATCAGCTGCTACAGTAGCGTAATTATGTTCACGGCGGGGTTCACGTTGCTTCACCAAACTGACACAAATCGCTCGTTGAATCTCTTTACACTCGATAAATATCAGTACGGATTGTTCCGATCAACACATGGTCCTGTCAAGAGGTGGCTTATTTTTTTAGTTGTTTAGTTTAGGGTATTAAATTCTCGAATGCAAATAATTATGAACCTGTTATATACAGCGGATTAATTATGAAGAATTACTGGGATGAGTCTACATGACATTCAGGTCCGGTTACGACTATCAACTTCACCAGGTTACGAAACTATTGAAATGTGAATATTCTTCAGTTGTGTTTCGATAAAAATTAGCCGATGTCACAATTGAGCACATGCTTGCATGCCTTCACAAGCAGGATAAATATATGCCGCCTGATTACTACACCAGGAAATCATTAAAATGATACTTTCGATATACAGTGATCGAACAAAAATGTGCACTCCCGTGTCGTCTGCGTATTTGAATGTTTGTAACCAGTAAACACTCGTCCGTGTTGTAAACATGCCAAGTCGAATAGGAACTCAAGAGATTGACTTTCCGATTGCAAAAACATAATTGTCAGAAAGCAACATGTATTTTCAGCTGCTGCGTATATATCCAAACCGCATGCACTATCACAAAGTCCATACTATGATAGGGCCTATATCACGTTAGGATCTTGACGACACAATGTTTGTAAAATATAGCCATACAGAGTGCCCTTTTGGAACCTCCGATTGATAGAAAAGAGATTAAAGGCGATGATTCAACACACTTTGTTTGAGTTGACCTCAAATCGTTTGAAAGGAAATCAATGGAGTGCGAAGTCTTAGACGCCTTTAGAAAGTCCGATTTATTTTCCCTGGCCTTTTAAACTTTCCCTTTCGATACATCCGGATCCGCATGTGTGTATGAAAGCTTTTCGAGTATACTTGGCAAGGAAAATTGGCGAATTCTACTCAAACAGGACATGAATACAGTGTATATCTATAGATTCACAAGATGTGAATAGATGTGATAGAATATATCATAGATTCACAAAATGTGGTCCCAAATATTGTGATTTGGAGGTCTTAAGCAAAACTTTGAGAATAATCGCGGCGGGGCAATAATTACGGCCTAATTCTATATACCACCCCCTTAAATCGAATTAAACAATGATAATGAAAACAATGCTTAATACATAGTTCTGTTCATAGTTAAATTGTTTACACTTTGAGCATATTTTCATTCACATTTTTTTTTTTTCATTATCATACGTCGAAAAATTTAAGTATGTGTGTTCAATGCCCTTTCCCGATTCTGCAGCGCCAAACATCTTCCTGTTAGTATATTTTTAGTGCAACGTAGATTTCCCATTTGCGTTAATTTTTTTCAAACCACTGAGGGAGGCACTGAAACATGGGGGTGATCTTACTGGATGAAAGAAAATTTAGAAAACAATTCAAACAAGAAGGCATGGGGGGGCTCATTGACTCCCCCTCTTCCCGTCTTTTTTCCCCTTTCTTCCGTTCTTTCTTCTTCTTTTTTGCCTATATCAGAAAATCTTTTTACACCATTCAACCTCCCCAATGTCAACGGGGGTCGTCGCTAAAGGGGGGGGGGGGGGGTGATGTGGGGGTGTAACACTCCGCACCGCTCAGGATATCGTCGGTAAACCTGCGTCGGGAAAAATGAGAAAAGGGGGATAAAAAATAAAAGAAATTCGACTTGTTTAGGACAAGAAGACGAGATGACGAGATTCTGAAACTCGGCAAGTTCCAATAACTAGTAATCTCGTCTATTAACTTTTCTTCTCGCCTTCTCGTCCCAAACAAGTCGACTTGCCGAGTTCCAAGAACTCGTCATCTCGTCTTTAACTCGTCTACTTGGCCTAAATCTCGTCATCTCGATGGCACTTTTAAGCTTCCGTAAGGCGGGGCTTTTGTTCATCATTGACCTCGGTAAGTGCACATCAGTCAGTTTAAAGAGGAAGGAAAGGAAAAAAGAAAAGAAAAAAAAAGGAGGGAAAGGAAAAGAAAAGAAAAGGAAGGAAAGAGATAGAGATAGGAAAGAAAAGGAAAGACAAATGGAAAACCGGGAAGCGCTCGCTCGCATTTTAAGTATTTTAGCCAATGTCAGTTGTATTAATAATTGCTATTCTCATGAAAGAAATTTGGTTTCCATCTTGTGTCTCAGCTATTATGTTATACTATATTCTTCTAGTCATGGAATGTTAGTAATAATTGCAAGGAATCGAGCGGCAACGTCCGGCAGGTTGACCTAAAAGAGATGAATTTTCAGGAGATAACGGCCTGTGACCAATGGCCTTATTCCCACTATGGGAATGGAAGATGCCGAGAAATTGTACATTACTCAAATCAATACAACAGAGCCTGCAGATTCTCACTGTACAAAATTTTTATCTTTTTTTTTTTATTCGCTCGCTCGCAGAAACAGAAATGCAAGCAAGGTGCCCAAACAGAAAATGCAGAACTTTTTTGTTGTGTTGTAATTTCAATTTTCATTCATTTTCATTTCGTTTATTTCCACAATAACAGCAAAGATAATATGTATTCGGGCACTCTCTTTCCAGCAGCTAAATGCCCGAATATCATAGTATTTGGGCAGCGAGGTGTCCGACTATCCTCGAATTCTACAGGAAGATGTACATCATATAAGTCATCTAGTGTATTTCACTGACGAGTCTACGTTTTATTTTTTTTTTGTCTGTCGCTTGCTTTGCTCGCTCGCAGAAACAGAAATGCAAGCAAGGTGCCCAAACAGAGTCATGTTCGGCAGATATAGGTCATCAAATTATTATTTATAGAACTTATCGGCTTATGTAAGTTTATTTTGATGATTAAGATAACACTTCTATTTAGATACAGAATGGTTTGGGAAAGCAAGCGAATTCGGCAAGCGAGGTGGCAAAATATATTATTTAGATATCTTACGGCCCATGGTGTATTTTGATGAAGAATTGTCATTTCTACCATGAAAAGGAGTATATATATTTTTTCCTCGCTAGTTGCGCTCGCTCGTATAATATTCAGATACAGGTTGGTTTGGGAAGCTATAATGAATTCGGCAAGCAAAGTGACCGCGATAGGGCCATCGTGTATTTTGATGACGAATTATCACTTATACACACTAAGAAAAAAAGATTCAAGTTTGCACCCTAAATGCAACACTGGCAGCACTTTTTTGGGTGCAATCTTGCACCCTACATGAAAAATGTAGCTAACTGTACCCTCAAAGGTGCAAAAAGCGTCTTAGGATGGAAAGTTGCACCCAAAAAGGAGCTCCCAGTGTTGCATTTGAAGGGTGCAAAATTGCACCTTTTTTTCTTAGTGTGTACGATGACAAAAGGTACATGTTTTTTATCGCTCGCTGCGCTCGCTCTCATTATGTAGATACAGGATAGTTTTGGAAAGCAAACAAATTCGGCATGCGAGGTTGCCATATATATATAAGTTAGATATCTTATGGCCCATGGTGTATTTTGATGAAGAATTATCACTTCCACCATGAAAAGGAGTATATTTTTCCTCGCTGGCTGCGCTCGCTCGTATATTTTAATACAGGAGAGTTGGGGAAACGAATGAATTCGGCAAGTGAAGTGATCGCGATAGGCCCATGTCTGATGGTGTATTTCGATGACAAATAATCACTTCTACGAGGAAAAAGAGTATATATATTTTCCTTGCTCGCTGTGCTCGTGCGTATGATATTTAGATACAGGATGGTTGGGGAAGCGAATGAATTGCGTATTTTGATGACGAAATAACACTTATACCGTCAAGAGAGTGTGTGCTTATCTAGAACAGGGTGGTTTTGGACAGCAATTAATTGGACCAGTGTGGTGCCAGCACAGAGTCACATTTGGCAGCGAGTTGACCTGATATTATAATTTCTTATAGACCTATAATGTAATTGATGACAAAATAACATTCTTTTCATAACAAGAAGTGGTTATTCTTGGCACCCTCGTCGGTAATCAGTGGCCTCTATCCCCCCCCCCCCCCCCCCCCCCCCACTGAAAAGGGTAAAGCGACCTCTCTGAACGTCAGCGACTCTTTTTAAGAAAAAGAAAATTGAGAGTTTATGGTTTCAGAATGTCAATTAGTGGACACTATTTCAGAAGCTCAGTACTCTGACGTGCATGAACCATGATTCCTCTCAATTTATCTTAAGGGTTTATTTTTTTAAAATCCACCATCTTGAAAGTATTCACCAGTATTGCATAGTAACGTTTATAGTAATTAAAAAACAAACACACTCTCTACTTCTAATGACCATCATTCTTGTCAAAAAGGCAAAATATAGTACTATATGGGGTAGAATACAATACCCTGGTTCTTTTCTACCAAAGTGTGATCCAATCTGTGTTATGTTTCTGCTCAATCATTTGGTTTAGTGGACTAACGGAACAGAACAAAACAAAATTGGTGAGAATAGTTTCACAATCGAGTAAGATCATTGGGATCCCGTTAACTAAGCTAGAAGAAATTGTTCAATCTGCAATATCTGTGAAATTTCATACCATCCTAAAGGATAAATCTCATCCCTTACATGGGGAGCTAACTTTGAATAGATCTGGCCGGATCAGACTCCCGAAGGTGAGAACCGAAAGGTTAAAGATATCTTTCCTGTTGTGGGCGTCAAAGTGCTACAACGCAAATTTTGGAAGATAATTAGGATAGATGAGATCATTGAGACTTTTTTACATAACTGGTTGGACTGAACCTCTACATATAATTTATGTAAATTTTGATATGCATAGGAAGGTTTGGAGGTCTCATTGATTATTCCATGTATCCAGGTTTATACTCATGGTAACGTAAGATGGATTATTGGAGAGATGCCACCTTTACAGTGGTCTTTGGTTCTGCTGAGCCTGATACTGGAAGTGTTTTATCACACTGTATGTGCAATTTCTTAAGGTACATGTAGTGGCATTGGGCATTGGTTATTATTTATTACTTATTGACACTTGTACAGTGGACTGGTCCTGTTTTGTCTGGTCGGGCAGTGGGAGGGGGGGGGGGGGGGGGGGAGGGAGGAGGGGGGAGGGGGGATTTCTACACATAATATTGGAATTCTCTCACACTATATATTGTATGTGCAATTCTTAAGGTGTTCGTATTTGGCATTGGTTATTACGTAGGCCTAGTGCCTATTGGTTTTTGAAGCTCTACAAAATATATGATGTCAACTCATGATATGCATGCATATGTAAGGTGAATGATGGCTATCACTTTTACACATGTACAGTGGACTGGTTTTTTTTTGCTCTTGATGTTGTGTGTGTGTGTGTGGGGGGGGGGGGGGGCTTGTAGGGTCTGTGTGCCCATGATTTTGAAGTTAATTATTACATATATGTAAATTTCTCGACACAGTAACTACCCAAGATGGGGAAGGGGGGGGGGGGTTATGGGGCATTGTTTTTTGGCTTTTGAAGTTTTTTAGGATGTAAACTCACACAGGTTTACATGTATGATCTCTACACATAGTACTGAAATTCTCTCACAATGTATACGTACCGTATGTGCAATTTTTAAGGTGGTGGTATTTGGCTTTGGTTATTAGATTGGCCTAGTGCCTATTGGTTTTTGAAGCTCTATATGATGTCAGCTCATGATATGCATGCATATGTAAGGTGAATGATGGTTATCACTTTTATAGTGGACACCCTGGTCCGTTCTTGTTTTGGTGGTGGGGGGGGGGGGGGACTTATGGTACCGTTAACGCATATGATTTTGATACTTCATTACTACATGTACGCAACTTTTCTTTAGGAACAAATTCATGCAGATACTCCGGGGGGGGGGGGGGGGCATTAGTCACAGGTTATCGGTCATCAATAATTTTGTGCAATATGGGGTATGGGTAACAGAAGAGGGCATTTATGACATCTTTTCTTTTGTCTCTTACTTTTACATAAGTTGTATTTTGCATATGTCTTTCTCAGGTATTCATTTTGTATTTGTAGCACCCTATTTGTGTATACTGTATATGTCAAAGATGTTTTTGTTGTTATTGTATTTTATAAAGAGTCCGAAAACAATTTTTGTGTTTTTAAAATGTGACAATGAAGAAAATTGAATTGAATTGAATACAGCGAAACTATAATAAATGTCAATTTCATTGAGATTTTAATACTGAAAGTCATATAGTCATTTGATAGTAAAGAGTTGTTCATTTTCAAATTAGTCTTCCCATCTCTTTCCATCCCTCCCTCCCTCCGTCTCTCCCCCTCCCTCTCTCATTCTCACTCTCTTATTGGAAATCTATAGATTAGCACATCGCCATACCTTCATTTCAACTCATTAGTTCATGCAAGTGAGAAAAAAAAATGGTATCTTTCATCGGAATCTTAAATGCCAGAAAACTAGGAGGGAATATTTTGGCGACTTTTTTCTTTGACAAACATATTGAAAATGTAGAACTTTTGTTGTTGTTATTGTAATTTCAATTTTAAACAAATCCTATTCAAAATTCTATGAGTAATTCTGCTTCGACGGTATACTTGAGCTTTCCATGTAATTGGCGTAAAAGAATGTTATCTTCAAAAGGAAAAACCTACAATCCCTGAAGTAAGATTACATATAAAATATTTCTACATTTCTATAACAAAAAAACAAAAAAAAAAACACATTAAAAAAAAAAATAAAAAAAAAACACGACCAAATGAATGAAACAAGAAAACGACAAGCTTGTTTTGAGCTCCAGTGTAGTTTATGATATCAGTTGCAGTTTAGAAGATCCTGCCAGCTTGCCAAAAAAAGAAAGACCAAAAAAAAAAAGGGGGGGGGGAGACTAATATCTAGGACGGAATAAAATAACAGAAATGTGAATGAAAGTTGAATAGGTGAATGTTGTCAAACACAATGAGATATAAGCCAAGTCTAAAACAATGAAACTGTTGACATTTCCAGTCCGATATAAAACCATTTAGCAAATATCTTTATGAATTTATGGCATTACGAGAGGACGGGTCTAAATAATGTGATAGTATAGCTACTAGTTTTTGCGTAACTCGCAGGGGTCTCATAAAGAGATAATTTTATGCCAGGTAAAACAAATTCCATCATCATTAGAGAAGAGAGCACAGCATTGATCGTGTCATGATTATAGAGCAAACTGATTAAAAAAAATTTCGTCCTCGTTATACATACTGCACTCGATCGGGGAAAGAGTCGGGGTGTTGCGGCACAAATTATCGCCGGCGTCAATCTGTGCAGAGTTGGGGGGTGTGAGTTTTATATGGAGTGGTGGGAAACTGATCGCGGGTGGTGTCGTCGATGTTGTCGATTTGCGGGGCCGGGAGTGATTTGCGCGGGGGAGGGGGGGGGGGGGTGGATGGGTGTTGTTTCGTTTTCCTTTCTGTGACCAATTCTGCTTATTTCTTCTTCTTTTTTTTTTTTTTTTTTTTTTTTTTTAGTGTTGTTCGGATTCGTCCGCTTTTGTTGGAGCAGTGAGGCTTCTCGGGTGAACTTTCTCTTTTAGGGTCCACTCAGGAGATTTCGCCGTTTTGATGAGGGGGGGGGGCAGTATAAACAATTTTTAAATGCTCTTGCTATTCTTTATATGTTTGGAGGCTTATTATATAAAGTACAGTATTTGAGGCTCGTCAGCATGGTTGTCTCTGTCCTCTCCCCTTTTTTTCTCTGTCACATCCTTTCATGGTATTCACCTCTTACTCAACCCAAGGCTTCACCCCCTCCCATCTCCTATTTGCTCTCTCTCTCTCTCTCTCTCTCTCCCCCTCTATTTCTTTCTCCATCACATTATTCCCTGGTAGTAGGCTCTCCCATCTCCTTCATATGTGCTCTATCCTTTTCTCTCTCTCTCTCTCTCTCTCTCTCTCTCTCACCCCCTTTCTCTTTAGTTCCCATTTCTCATTCAAGCCCATTAGGCCTACATGATTATGAACAAATCAAAAGAAACGATAGCAATATTAAAAAAAAAAAAAAAAAAAAACACTTCTCCATATGAACATACCACCGCACAAACAAAACATGTATCCTCCACAACATTTCGCATTATGTCAGATCATCTGATATGAAACAAATACAGTACACATCAAGAGAACAGTCTACACACCAAAATAGCCGAGTACACAACAAAATAAAAAAGATTGCCAAATATTTGAGCTTGGAATGGAAGCTTTATCAACATATTTCGAATCAAATTAATACAAATACAGCATGATATCAAAGAACACAAAACCTGATTCTAATATATCTCTTTGCTCAATCGCTGCCAAATCATCAAGAATTATAAACATGAATGATTCATGATAATGAATATACTGTGTATGCATATGCCCGACATTCTTTCTTTTTATAGGTTCTAGAAATGGTATGGCATTAAAACTACATGAATATCCAAACAGGTCCTTCTACTGCAAATTTTTCTTTGATTGAAATTTTGATTTGGGAGGAAACAGATTGAAAGGGAGAGAAAGAGGAAGAAATCGAGAGAGAGAGAGAGAGAGAGAGAGAGAACAATAGAGACAAAGGGAGAGGAGAGCAGATAAGCAGAGAAAACAGAAGATAAGATTGGAAGGCAAGAGGGAAAGAAGTAAAAAGGAAGGGGTGGGGGGGGGCTGCAGGACAGTGCACCAGGGAGAAATTATTTTTTTTCTGGAGCTACTCTCTTGAGCCCACCCACCAAAATTTTCTACATTGTATGTATTACAGTTTACATTGGACCCTATGAGAATTTCAGGGGCTCTTTTTTAGTTTTCCAGGGCTCTTTTTGGCATTTCGGGGGCGAATTCGCCCCGAGCCCCCGTGTATTTTTTTTCCCCTGCAGTGCACAATATGTTCATGAACTGTGTAAGAGCAGAGCAAGAGAGGAGAGAAAATATGAGAAAGATATACGTACGTACACTGTAGGTAGATAGATAGATAGAAAGATAGAGAGAGAGAGAGAGAGAGAGAAGGGAGGGGGCATCTGAATTGACTGTTCAGATAGAGAGAGAGAGAGAAAGAGAAGGGAGGGGGCATCTGAATTGACCGTTCAAGGAGAGAGAGAGAGAGAGAGAGAGAGAGAAGGGAGGGGCATCTGAATTGACTGTTCAGGAAACATCTAAAAATACAGAAAGTATCATCTAGCTAGTATTGGAAGCCATATTGAAGAGTAATCCTTGAGTTATAATGACCTATCTACCAAGTGATCTTTTCAAGGGAATAATCTTGCATGTGAAAAAAACCCTTTTGTATCACATTGGAAAAGATTAATTTTTTAAGGGTAGCCTTTAAAAAAAAGGTAGAGAAATGAGAGGTTTAAGACGTACATGACATAAGACATACATCACGTGGACTGACCCATTTTGAAAATCAGGTCATAAATTTCTTTAACAATGACAACTCATAACATAAAACTATGCTTATCACCAAAGCTGCCGATCAAGTGCATAGAGTTTTGAATCATTGATTGTACTAATGAAAAATGGAGCAATTTAATTAATATTTACAAAATTTGACCAAACATTCAATGCACAAGATATTTACTTGCACTGAAACAAAAGGAAGCACCAGAAGATATTAACAGCCCATTCAGTCACAAGGCCATAAATTGCTTAAAAAAAAAAAAAAAATTACAGGAATAAAATTAAACAAGATAAGCTTGAAGTGGTAATTTCCGTTTTCATATCCTCATGCATTGCCTTTTTTTATTTATGTGCTTAGTTCCTCACATATTCTCTTCGAGGTGTTTTTCTGCATCAGATCTGCATAGAACTTAAAGCAAAACAAATTTCATTCTTGAGCAATTCGTTTTTGTTCATGTAGTGCTATAATTCTAATCGAGTTATGAGCTTAAATGTAAATTACATTCTGGGTTAAACTTCAATGTCTGTTCAGTTCAACAAAGATCTAACTTTTCTTTTGTTACATTCCAATTTAAATGTGCAGACAACCTATACATACTGCAAGACTACTCCAAGCATTGCACCTCTGTCACTATGAACATGGCGTACAAAGAAAGCGGACAAAATAAACAACCTCTCATTCTACCCTTCAGAATGGTTCTGGTAGTCAAAAGAACATCCCTTCACAGCTATTATGTTTAATCATGTAGTTCCAGGTGAATATGCATGTTACACCTGTTCCAAATATTTTAGACAATAGCAGTGAAGGGATGTTCTTTTGACTACCAGAACCATTGTGAAGGGTAGAATGAGGGGTTGTTTATTTTGTCCGCTTTCTTTGTCCGTCATGTTCATAGTGTGTCTTCCAGCTGAATGAAAAATAAAGCCGTGTAAAACAAACGCACATGGCGGAAGAAAAAAAATATGCCAAAGATTTATTGCAAAAAGACCACTCGCAAGCAGTACTATAATATTCAAGTAAACATTGCGCCACGAAGCAAAAACATCTTGCAAAATCTCACATAACAACACACTCGCTCAGCACAGCTCTGCATTTAGAAGTATATCACATTATCACAGGTAGAGAAATAAATTGATGCACTACATGTACATTTCTGGTAAACAATGCCTTGCATATTCTAGTGATATTTACAACCATCTTTACATTTATGTACATGTCAATAAAGAATTCAGAATGACACAATCTAGAGTGAAATGAATTAAATGTGTGTGCAGCTTTCTGAAACATACATGTACACATTTGCTACTTCCTGAGTAATAACCATGGGCATCAATCGTGGGGGGGGGGGGGGGAGGACAGGGGGGACACAATAGAGTATACCCCCCTAAAAAAAATCATGGAAGTCTTTTATTTTGTATAATAGCTTGTCAATGAATTTTTTTGGGAAAAAAATAGACATCCCAAATAGCCAAGGACCCCCTATTTTTTTCTTGCTTGTCAGCAAATTTTGGGGATAAAGGGAGACACCCATCAGAAAATTTCTAATGCATCCCCCTCCCCATGGAATTGACACCCCTGGTTCTAACTCAATAACATCAAGGAGACTGACAAAAGACCAACAACAGCAACTATAACTATTGTTCGGTTTGGACTATGGAGTCAGCGTGGAGTTGGTTCGGCATTGTGACCACGGTATCACATTGCCAAACAAATTACAAACTGACAAATATCTGACAATTTACTGTGTTTTCAATGCAATATAACTTTCTTATTTGACCTATTGTCAATCTGCTCTCTGTTTTTCTTTTTAATTTTTTTTTTAGTGTTACTGGAGTGGTAGCATAGAAACAAGGAAAAGAATTAATACTGTATGCTTCTCTCATCTCAAAATAAAGTTATTCTATATACACAGTGAGGGCACAAAGCAGTGGCAGTAGTACAGCAAAAATAATCTGTGATATTCTATACATATTCTATATATACAGAAAAGAGAACATCTTGTAAAAGAGGAATGTCAAGAAATGTGCCTGCTATGCAAATGAAATATATACAAAACAGGTAGAGGATAGTTACTGCCTCTCGCAGTTACCTTCCAATTTGACGTCATAGAAATGAATATGTATCAGTAATAGCTGTGACACTTTAACTATTTCTGACGAAGTAAACACCACTGTTATCAGTTATTACAGCAAAAATGCGCATGGCGAGAGCGGGATTCAAACTCGGGATCTTGAGACAGTAGACCGGTGCGCAGCCCAATGAGCTGCTTGAGTGATCAACAGCAGTACAGGGTCTCCAAGAAATTTATACCTGGAATTCATACGTACATGCTTGTAAATATTCATTTCTATGACGTTTCTATGACGTGACTATGACATCAAATTGAAAGGTAACTGCGAGAGGCAGGAGCCATCCTCTACCGCTATTTCAAGAGGTGAAATGAGGTCGTGCGAAATTGCAAAGGAAATCTTTCAGACAAATTTAGCTTTTACTTTGTACATGCACACAAATATTCTATCCTACTTATGATAATTAAAAGTTCCATATACCTGCACATGTTTGTGTTATCACACAGCTCTGTTTTATATAACTCCTTATCAATAATAATAGTAGTCACATTGCTATCAATAAGTTCGGTTTAATACAGCTAAGTACAGTCAGTGAATATGCAATTTCAGTAGCTTGTAACAAGAATTATTGTAACTTCTTATTGATATAAACATGTTTTATGAATCAGGGACCTAAACATTATAGGCAGTGCATTTAGCCATATAAGTAATGTGAAAACTGTTCACAAAGTTTTGTTCCTTTCCTTCTGAATTCAACCCTCTCTCTCTCTCTCCTTAAGTGATAGATTTATCTTCTTTTCCTCCAATACTGATGAAATGCAACTTCATTCTAAGCTTAGAGTAGCAATATAAATATTCATACATTCCATTTCTTTGCTGGCCCCTTCTTCATTCTTGTATTCCCAAAGGAGAATAATAACAAATATGAAAAGATTAATAACAGACTTTTCCTATGTTGCTAACACTTTGCTTTTTAATAAAGTGGAATCAATAATTGGATAAATACAGTCATAAAATAAACTTTCATGAAAAAAAAAAATCCCCACAATGACATAAAACAAATTACAATTATAGTTTTGTTTTTCTAAACTCCCTTCACCTACCTGAAACCAATTTTAAGGGGAGAGCGAATCCCCTAAATTTTCAATATATATTGAAATATTACATCAGATATGAAATATATGATCCTTGCATTGCATTAAATGCAAATACATACATGCATCTATCCCTACACAAAGTTAAGTATCCATTCCTAACACTAACCCCTAATATATTCAAGTCAATTTATATTTCAGCAACACCTACAAAAATTGTTAAAACAAAAGGAAATATTAAGCCTTAATCCATTTTTTTTTTTGCATGCCTTAAAGCACTAATCTATATCTAACCAACTGATTTCTGAATTAGTTATTTTTAGAAGTGCTTAAGGGCATCCACACAATGAGGAAATAGAAAATATTGTGCAATCACACAGTTAGGAGCATCTTTCATGCTTTCAAAACTGAAACTATTTAACAAAGTGGGTTTCAAAAGTGACCTGATAGCATTTGTATTTTGTGTAAGTCTACTCTTCTCTTCAATATCCATATGAAAAGAATTGATTTTGTACATTGGTACAGAAAAAATAAAATATTTGATGTATTATTATAAAAATGTTCTTTATTTTTATAAAGTCTGGATGTAAACTGGGAACCTGGGCCGGTATTCTGAAAATTGTTTTATCTTTTATCTTATTTCAATTGCCATAGCAATCAGAAATAGCGTATGCCATCGGCTCACATTGCGCACTTTTGTCTTGCGTGCTGGTCATTTGCACAGTTCAAACCAATCATAAGTACGCCTTTAAAATTTGTTATGACAATTAACACAGTGAAGATAAGATAAAAGATAAAACAAGAATAGAATACCTCCCCAGATTTACTTGGCCTTATGAGTGCATGAATTTTGAGTTCAAGATTTACTTCTAGTCCTCCCCTTCTAGGTCAAGCGATGACATCCGGCTGCGACCGCTCAGAAGTCCATCTTCACTGTCTTCCATCTTTGAACGAACCAGATTGACCAGCATGTCGGAGTAATGCTGGAGCATGGCCAGAGCCTGGGGCGAGGAAGCGTCCAACGATGCTGCCCTCTTGTCTAACCGTTCCTTCATCGTGCTCGACTGTCCACCATCCAAGAGGTCTGAGAGTGAGGGCAGGCTTCGGGATGTTTCTGCAAATGCTCCGTCGCCGGAATTGTTATTGTTGAGACACCCCTCGCTGGCATCGGAGAGGGTGTTCTCAGGAGAGGCGTTGTTGCTTTGGCGGACGACTGGAGCAACCCTGGTGTCGTAGGATTTGTCCATGGTGGCAAACGTGGAACTGAAGTAGTTCAGGTCTTGACGGTGATTTCCTCTCCTCTCAATCTAGTTTGAAATTCAATTACAAATGATAAATTTCTTCAAATGAAGGTAAAGGAATAACCCACAGCATTTTCATCACCTATACAAATGCAGTTAATTTTATAATATTGTAAAGTTTACCTGATACTCAACAAGATCCTGAAGACAAGATTTAATGCAATTGAACATATGATTAAAAGAAACATATGGCTTATTTCAATATTAAGAAACATAACAATATTCTTGATTGCTGTCAAAGTCATTTTTCCCCCACAAAACACATGAAAGAGACAGTAAAGGGAGCAGGAAACCTGCTGATTTTTTAAAGGTTTTCTTGTCTCTTCATTATTAAGTCACTTGCTGACCAAGTATCAGATGTCTTACACTGGAAAAAAAGTACATCTGTATTGACACAGAAAACTGAAAGGTATAGGTACAGGTCTTAGCATACCATTGCAACATAGTTCATGCACTGGTCAAAGGCTTTCTTCATAGCATCTACACTCTGTCTCAATCCAACACCAGGATCCTCTTCTCTTCCATCCACTAAGAAAGAAAGAAAGAAAGAAAAAAAAAGGACAAACAATAAACAACATGATTTACATTCAAAGAACAAAAGGAACAAATATACAGGCTGCAATTCACAAAAGAGGTTTAACCAATTCATGACAGGAATTATTTAAAGCCTAATTTGATCAGCTTTTATTCTTCAAATTGGCAACACCAACATTTTTATTTTATTGCTACATTTTTCTTACAAAACGGCATGTATCTGAAATGAATATAAATTGACAGAAATTATGAGATGTCAAAAAGTTGCCAATTTGGAGGGGAAAACGGTGATTTTAAACTTTCTATCACATTGCCAATTTAAGGATTTTAATGCTTATTTTCATTTTAAAAATTTTCAGCATCAAACAACAAATATTGACGCAACCAAATGGGCACAGTTTGTATAGAATTTTTTGCTCTTTCTGCTCATGTATTTGGTATGATTTTTAGGGCTTTGCATCAAAAGATATTAGGCCAAACCACAAAATGTGAACCCTCTGTCATGAATGGGTTAAACTATGGCATGGTTTATCCCCTCCTGGGTTTTTAAAAGTACAGTGGAACCTTGTTATAAAGAACACTGTTATAACAAACTCTCGTTATAACAGGTTACTTTGCCGGTCCCACTTCTTTGTATCTTATTGTTTTTTAGCCTCGATATAACAAGGTTTCGATATAAAGAGGTAATTTCCTTGGTCCAGAGGAGTTTGTTCTAACGAGGTTTGCCTGTTAGTGTACATGCACACAGAATCCGTTCCATTTATGTTTTCTTTAAGCATGTGCATGGCCAAAATGCACCTATTTTCACTTATTTTAGTATGCTTAAGGAAGTTTAAACCACCCCATGATTGAAATCTCTTTTGTGAATTTTGGCAAATATGGGTAAGTATAAGGTATTTGTTGTATGGCTAAGTATAAGGTATTTGTTGTATGGGTATCTCATCAGTTACAAAGTACTGTGGAGTACCTATGAATTGACATCACATGTGTCATCTCATTTCATATTTGATCAAATCTAGGAATTAGTAGGGCCATTTATGAATTACAACATACAGAGGTATTGAAATCTGAGATATGAATGGTAATAAAATCGGGCAAAAGAGCTTAGATGTGTTCATATATATGTATATTGTCATCAAATTAGGATTCCTACCCTTTTCTCTTCATAAGTCATTCCCCCTTTGTGAGCCCCCCCCCCCCCTCCTGTGCAAGCTTTTGAAGCTACATTTTATATCACATAAGAGTCAGGGATAAGACATTACCAAATTATTGTGCAATGTTGGTACCAGTGTTTCTTGAAATTTCAATACAGCAAAATATCCCCATCAAGTTTAAAACAATATCAATTAAAAATATTGAGACAGAGAAAAAAGAAGTCAATAAGTCATGCATGTATTCTTCTGAAAGTTCCTCCAGCCACAACATTTTTCTGATCCTTTTGTTCCAGTGGATCAAAGAAAAGGAAAAGATGAAGTATAAGATGCACATATCTAAATTTATATTCATAAAGAAATCCTTCACTTGACATTTGGTTATCTTGTTTACATGCATGTATATACCCTGATACTTTAGACTGATTTTCACTTGATGTCATGTTGAATCTCAAACTGAAATTTTATACTTTAACAGACAAAATAATTTCTGTTATTTATAATTAATACCACTCAATATACTAAATAGTCACTTACCTGTGATATCATCCAGATCTATCCTCAGGTCAGCTCTCATGGCTTTCACCTCCTCTGGTGTGTTGCCTCCACTGGCAGTGATGCCATCCACTGGTTTCTTCTGCCCCTCTCCAACTCCCTGCTGGTGGGATGCAGTCCTTGCTTTACCGGTCTCTGACATCATGGTGTCCTCACTTACACTACTGCTCTTATCCGCTTCCCTCTCCTCTTCTGTTTCCTCCTGCTTGCTCCTGGATTCATCAGGAGTTCCTTTGATTGAAGGTTCATGGGGTCTATTCACATTTGTCACACTTGCACTTGAATCAGTAGCACTATCTCCACCTTGTGTGATTGTGACAGAATCTGTCTTTTTAGTACATGTATTAGGTGGTGTTTCACTAGTGTCTAGCTTGGTATCTGTAGCGCTCTTTGGAGATCTGTTTGGCACAGCAGGTTTAACATTGACAGTGGGAATCTTTGATTTAGAGTCAGAGGTTTTTGATTTGCTCTCAGATGCTGATGGTGGTAAGGAGGAGGTTGATGATCTTCTACCACGGAATGTCCCACCTGAAATGGTAACAGATGAGCTCCTCTTTCTCCCTCTGTCTGACATCTTGGTATTGGACATCTTCTTACCCGGCTTTGCCTTGCTTACATGGGTTGATGCTGGTGGGGGCATGGCCAGTTTATCTGCTGCAACAGTCCTTGAGCCTGTGCTGGCTCCATCATCACTGGCCTTGGAGCTCTCCACAGATGCCTCACTATTGAGATCCTGGTCCACATCCGACTTGGCATCATTCATCAGGGATGGATCAGTCGCCTTCAAGGGACCACTCTTGGACAAGGTGCTCGCTCCAAGACTCATCTTCTTTCTCCTTGTGTTTGGCGAGGGAGGCGGTGATTCACTTATCCTCCTCACCACCTTGGCCATGGAACTCTCAGTCCTACCTTCGTAGGACCGTGTCTTTGGTGTTGGGAGCAGAGGCAGCATCCTATCTGCCTTCTCTCTCCTCTTCTGCCTGGCTGGACTGTCACTGGGTGACTGTTTCTTTATTCTGTCTGAGCTGGAGCTTCTGGTATGAGAGGATTGAGATGGTGGGGTCTGGGTAGGGGAGGACTCATTCTTGTCCACTGCAAGGTAATCACAAAAATTAATTAGGTCACAAGTTGAAACTGCAATGGCTATCACCTTTACTAACAGACACAGTACACTACTTACAAACCATGTCAGCTTCTCTATACCATGTTTAGTAGCTGTGATATATGAATTTATTCTTTCATTACAAACAAAAAGCACTTTAATCATCACTGGCTTTTTTCACATCAAACCAAACTGACAATAACTAAACTTTTCTGCAATGATTGGAGAAATACCAAATTTAAAGGATAAATGTTCTGTTGTAAGAGTTTAATTTCTGGCAATCTTTTATCTTCCTAGATACAGAGATTAATCTTTGATCAGTAAATCATCAATCCACCTAGAATATGGCTATCCATTACTCACAGTTATCTTTCCTGAGGTCTGTCAGGGATGCAACCCTCCTCATGTTGGTTTTCTTTTCAGCGCTCTTAGACCTATCTCCTCTGCTCACTGACTTGGTTTCTGGGATTTCTGTGCCCTCCTCCTCTCCCATCTTCTTCTTGTTCAGCATGGCTACACTACTCACATTCTCCTTGTTGGAGTCCACTTCTGCCTCAAAGTCACAGCTAATGGTATCCTCCTCTGTCTGCCTGATCACATGTTTTGGAGACTTGGTGCCTTTTAGGGTATCATCAAGTACTTCATCAAGTGCACTGTTCCTGACATTCCTGAGTGAGTCTGAGGATTTCTCTTCAGAGTCTTGGTCCTTTGCTTTGGTTGATGTCTCGGGGCTTGACCCTTGTGAGCTCTCCTTGCTGGCATGTCGGTTCTTATCAAGGGCACCATCTTCAGGAATGTCCTCAGTCTGTCTTTTCACGCCAACATCCTTGGATATTGTGTGACCATTAATAGAGGCACTCTCAACAGAGACATTGTCTTTCTTTTCAACATTGCATAGTACTGAATCAGTCTGACTAGGATTAGGGGCTGTCACAGTGTCTTTGGTGGAGGGCAGTTCTGATGAAGGTGGGTCGATCTTTCGTTGGGTTGGAGGATTCAGCCGAGGTGGAATGGCAGGTTTCACTTTGGCACCAACAGGAGCAGATGTTGTAGTGGATGGAGCGTTTGCAGTCTTTTTATCCCCCACGTTCCATCCAAGCTAGAGTCACAAAGATTTCAACAACAAGATTACAACACATTTATGACAAACACAAAGAAAACACACAAGACACGTACAAAAAAATAATGTGGAGGAAAAAAGAGCATTTGTTAAAAAAAAAATTTAAGTTTGGATGATGATAACATCCATCTATGCATAACTTAACATTTGATATCATTTTCTTTTCGTACAAGTTGCTATGCAGTGCGTACTGTTCGGCAGCTCAGTTGATGCTTGATATCTTTATGGATGAAAATCAAATACAAACAGACAGGTAGTATGAAATATGCTGCAAAATATAGAACAGTAGCCTAACTGGAAGGCCTTATGGGAGGGTACTGAATGTTCATATTTTGTCAGCATGGAATAACAGATAATAAAATGATCAGGTATGAAATATGAGCATAATATGTTGTGCGTACTTAAAGCAGCATGGATATGATGTAAGATACTTTAGCAGGGTTGAATACATGTTGTTTCCTTAAAAATGATCTAAAATTTGGACTTCTAGCCACCAAATATGTGTACATAGCTTCACAAATGCCCCAAATCATCCAGCACAGTTCCAAATCTGAGCAGCAAACTTTTAGCTAAAAATTTCCTATCAAGTTAATTTCTACTACTTCTAGAGTCAAAGATATGCTATAACTACAGGCAATACAAAAAAATATTATAATAAAAATTGGAAGCTGCTAGCATTAAATACTAGCCCATTTACCACCCCAATGGAACTCCTGACATTAGCTTTCATCAAGAAGGCATAAGAAAACCACCAACCTCTTAATATCGTGCAACCTTTTCATTTGCTTCAATATATAGCCTACCATTTATCTTCCATTCTAATATGATCACTATTACAGTGCATGCACCTTTGGGCTTGTCCTAGATAGAAGTGATAAGATCCCTTGAAATTGCCCGTGTAGTAAAACATTATAAGATGTGCATTGGCATCATTATCAAGCACTACAACACAGTTGCCACCTGCCTGTGAAGTTGTAAACAGAGCAATTCATGTTGTAGGAAAGTTGCTATCAATTCATCGCAGGAGCATTTGTCAAGCATCTGCCCAGAGCTAGAAAGGCATTAACTATGCGTTAAAGCAGCGCTTCTCAACCGGTGGTCCGCGGCCCACTGGTGGGCCGCGAAGCTTTCTCAGGTGGGCCACGAGGTCAGTCCAAAATATTTTGGAAAAAAAATCTTGAATTCAGCTTTACTTTTAACATCAAATTGAATTGAATTTATTAAACATATTAAAATAACACAAACGGTTGTGGCTTATTGTCAATGCAATGTGCTAAAGATTTTCGAAGATTTCTGTACATTTGGTTGGGGTGGAGGTATTATATCAATTTTCATTTACTGCAACCATACTTGTAGAGTGGATTTTGTAATGTAATATAGGTGGTAATCCAGATAATTACCACACATTTCGCTATTTTCTTTTGTCCTATTTTTTCGATGTTTTTTCTCATTAAAGTTCTGGGAGATGGGCCTCAAAATATTTCTAAGAATGAAGGTGGGCCGCGAAAAAATTTGAATAGCCAAAGTGGGCCTCGAGGTAAAAAAGGTTGAGAAGCACTGCGTTAAAGTGAGTTAATGCCCTTCTGGCACTGGGTTGACCAAAACAATTTACCACCTCAAGTGAGGACCAGCCCTAGGGGCAGTGGTTCTCAGCACCACGACTCAATCTTGTATTCTTTCTCAGCGCCATCATCCCTACAAAAACATTCTTGGTAGGGCTGTCACCCCCGGTGATTCAAGTTTACAAAGATTTAGGATGGTAATATGTCAATGGTGCCCCATGAACCCATTCGTGACAGAGGTCCACATTTTGTGGTTTGGCCTAATATCTTTTGATGCGAAGCTCTAAAAATCATACCAAATACATGAGCATATAGAGCAAAAAATTCTACACAAACTGTGCCCATTTTGCTTGTGTCAATATTCGTTGTTTGATGCTAAAAATTTTTTAAAGGAAAATAAGCATTAAAATCCTTAAATTGGCAATGTGATAGAAAGTCTAAAATCACTGTTTTCCCCTGCAAATTGGCAACTTTTTGACTTCTCATCATAATTTCTGTCAATTTATATTCATTGCAGATACATGATGTTTTATAAGAAAAATGTAGCAATAAAATAAAAATGTTGGTGTTGCCAATTTGAAGAATAAAAGCTGATCAAATTAGGCTTTAAATAATTCCTGTCACGAATGGGTTAATTACACTTAACAGATCCTGAACAATCCCTATGATGTGTACTTGCTAAGTGGTTTAAATACTTGACTAAAGATGTGAATATCAAAGGTTCCATCTCCATTTCAGCACTTTAGAAAGGTACATGTAATCAAAGGTGCGTTTTATTTTTCTCTACCTACAGGAATGGGTACCCTGTATGTTGCAAACATATGTGTAATTGTGGTTGGATAAGCAGTGAGGGAGTCTGTAAAAAAGCACATGGCTCGAACGCTCCCCGGGGAGTGGAGAATGTGCACACGATGTACGTGGGTGGGCATGAATCAGACAACCAGGGTAATGAAATCTGTGTAAAGTACTCGGAGACATCAACAATGTATAAAGAACTATAAAAATGCAGAATATGGTCTATCTTACAAGGGTCATGACCTGTTGGCTAAGAACCACTGCCCTACAAGGATTGAAAAAAAAAAAAATCATTGACAGAATTTCTTACTGATGTTAATCTCTTCCTAGTTTCCTCCACAGCTCTGGCTACCTCTTCCTTGCGTCTTCTTAGATACTGGAAAGCAAAATGAGGTGACAGATCTAATCTAGCGCCCTCTACATCCGCTAGGCATAATTCCCTCAGCATAGATAGGTATATATCATTTGCACTAAAAGAATTTTGAGCCAACTGGGACATGCAGTATCCTTGAATGCTCCACACAAACATTGTAATTTTCCGAGATGTATTTTAAACCTATGGAATATTTCATGAAGAATTTTTTTCCAAAACTAAAGACATTTCTATTTAACTCACTCTCAGAACATTTCCTAGCCTAAACAAACCTGAACTATTAAAAAAAAATCATTGTGCAGTTATGGAAGACATACTGCACTCCCATATTGGCTCAAAATACATATGATAATACTAAATCAATATTATTAGTTAATCTACCTATCCAAATCTGTTTTAATAATCATACATGAATAAACAAAAACAAAAAAAAAAAAAAAAAATACAAAAAAAGCCTCATCCTTGCATTAACAGCAGAGAAATATTTCACTAATTTCAATCCCCAATACCATGTTACATATATTTCATTCTGAAGATACATGTAATTTTCAAAGTATATAAGGTATATGGGATATATGTATGAAGGAAGAAAGGGGTGTAATGTACAGGTGAAATTTTCTTCTCCTTAGAGATGAAATAAGGGGAAATGATTTGTGATTGATTTTGGAAATGTGAAATCAGAACTAAATAATTATGAAAATGCATATCGTAAAGCAGCCTGATTTTGAAGGATGCTTAATGGAAAATGAAGTATTGGATTTTTGGGGAAAGGAAATACATATGACCTCAATTTATTCATAAATATATTCATAGAAGTATAATATGAGTAATGCATTGTATTAGTAAATATTCACTGTATATGAGAAAGTGGTTTACTATAACATCTTGAAAGAGAAATGGGCCAAAAGAATAAGTAGACCATCTCACTAGAACAGTCCACATGTATTTAGACTGCTTGTTCTTAAGGACTGCTAACTCATTTCCCCCCCCCCCACCCCCGGGGGGGGGGGGGGAAATCAATGAAAGTGACATCAAGATAACATACCTTTCCCCAAAAAAGTATTTTAAAAAAGAAAGAAAGAAGTAATTGTCCATATACCCATCATTGCCCATAGGAGGTAATTACAGGTTACAGTACTATTGTGCAGGGAATGCCGAATAGCCTTCCAATCTACATGTAAGCATTGTAGCTGGCAGAAAGGTGTTAGAAGAGGAATTGCCTGCAAATTATCAAAGGGCAATTCAATGCTACTAAATTGCAATGAAAGAAACTAGAAAAGTCAGAGATCTGTAAAATTTGAATAACATCAGATGTATAACATGGATTTTTCAAAGTTGGAATCACTATACGTATGGGAATATCAAAACGCCCAGGCATGGATGGTCTGACATTTCTTCCACTTGCTCCAACACACAAAGTGGGTAAAATACAATTACAATATTTTCATCACCGATTAGTGATTCTGATCTTTTCTTTATTGGACACTTCATAAGAACATGCCATTCATACTGTAAATGCACAAATATTCATGGTACAATAATTTTTGGGGATTTTGCGCTATTTTCGGCAAGCGCAAATTCTAGAACTAAAATATCAGCACGATTTCATTTGCACTGAAATATCAAATAAATTCATGAACTTTTACAAGTGAGTAATGGTGCAGGGCGAAGTCAAGAACCCGCGAATATGTTCTTGGCTCGCTCAGTGCGAAAATTTAATCATGTGAAAACAACAGCATTTACAGAATATATTGAAAAGGTAAGTAGACTCTATGGTATGACTGATTTTTCAGTAATATCCCAAACTATGTTAAAGTGGAAAGTGGGATGAATAAAAAATTAGAGATTCCCATCTTGAAACCTCATTATTTCTCAAATGTTGGCGAAACTTTGAACAATAAGCTTCTCTGACTTTTCCACTCTCCTTGAAAGAAACTTGCCATGGGAGTCAGAATGCTTTCTTGGGATGTCCTTGCTTATAAATACCTTTCTACCATGCAAAGTGTTCTTACTGATACCAGCAATACTTTCCCACTTTTACCTTCTGTACTGAGCATATGATAAATGAAGTGCATGGGTATCATTGCAATGAATTAGATAAGAAATTGAAAGAAATTTCCTACCTCTTCTGGACTTATTGCTGATGCCATGGAAGATGTAGACATCATTGGTGGTGCCCTGTGAATATGAACACACAGTGTGATTTAAGAACTGGAAAGGCTTCAAGATACTCCAAATTTACTACGTGAACAATTGCAGTCAATGATCAACGCCTTCATGTTCATTCAAAACTCAAGCATTTTCCTTGAACATCACCAAATACCGGCAGAGTTGCAATATATCTTGGGAGACAAATGGCTTAAGGGCAAACATCACAAGTACAACTATTTTCTCTCTTCACAGTTTCATACTCAATGATATCCCAGTTGATGATGATGATGGCTTCTTCTTTAGGATCACTATCTGCCTCTGCTGGGTGCCTATTGTGGTTGACCTACAATGTCTCCAAAAATTCAATGTTCATACTCAGTGTGTCATATTGAGAAAGTTTTATTTTCCATCATTTTATGTAAGCTTTGCTATTTGTAAGAGGATGTCGTAGCTGGAAACAGGTGCAGTGTTCAGAATGAAGTGCTACGAAGCTTCACGATGAAAAAAAGCACAAATCCTGCCTTATCCATTAAGAAATGACAATCACAACACAGGAACAAGGGAATCATTCTACTACTGGCTACCTTGGCTAAAACACATCATAATCTCATACACAAACACACACAGAGATTTTAATTCTCCCCTAGACCGTGAAGAGCGGAACTGCATGATTAAGAGTATTTTCATACAATAATGTACAAATCCTGTCTCACCCATTAAGAACTGACAACCAAAACTTTGGAAAGAACGATTTTTGTTTTGTGGTAATCCTAGCTGAAATTAATCATCTCCTTTGTCACACAATTCATACACACATATGCATACAAATCAGAATTCTCTTCCAAACTTTGAAGAGAGGTACTGCATGAGTACCTCTTCAAGCAATGCAGAGAGTATTGAGACAATAAACAGTTCATGAATCCTACCTCACACATCATAAACTGTCATCCAGAGCCAAGGCACAAGGTGAGCCTTTCAATACTGGCAAGCCTTGCTGAAACACATCACCTCCTATGCCACTAACTCACACACACATATCAATACAAATCACAGTTCCGATCAGAGTTCTCCCCAAATCTGCAAAGACTGATGCTGTACGAGTATACGTTCAAGCAATACAGGAAGATTCAATTTGTTGAGGTGATGCTCGAATGACAAGTATTTCATATCCTACTATGCAGGGAGGCATGAGTCATCAAATTTGACTCTTAATAAACCCTCCACATACCCTCCAAAAAGAGGAAGAGGGAGAGCAGAGAAACGAGACAGGCCAGAAATAGAATGGCCATACCCTTAAAACAATCAGACTGTTGCTTTTTTTCTGCTACAATTAATAAATAAAGAAATACAACAAAAGGAAATCCAAATTTGTTTGTCTTCAAATATGTAAAGTTGGTAACTGAAAAAGATTTTGCTGTCATTGATGTGATAGCACCCTTGGGACGAATGCCATTGAGAATGTACACATATAAAATTCAACAAGGGGGAAATAAAGAACAGGGCCCTGTTGCATAAAACTTACCGTTAATGGTAACTCTGCCATCAATGGTAACTACCATGGTAACATTGCTCAACAGCCAATCAAATTCAAGGTTTCCATGGTACTTACCATTGATGGCAAAGTTACCATCAATGGTAAAGTTTTATGCAACAGGGCCCTGTACTTTATTCATATGTACATTTCAAAAAATTCCTTTTGTGAATTCAAGAGAAGCTGCCAACTTTCTTATTGAGATGTGGATAAGGTCATACACAACAGAAAAAAGTTTGTTCTTCATATTATAATAATAATAATAATAATATGCAACATTTATATAGCGCTTAATACAAATGTTTCTAAGCGCTGTATATCATTACCCCGGCTTTAGCACGGCTACCCTGATCAGGCGCTCGAGCATTCAAGGAATTTCTTCCTACCGGGTACCCATTTACTACACCTGGGTGGAGAGTGACAAATGTAGATAAACGTCTTGCCAAAGGACTCAATTTACCAGAAATATCAAGTTAATTTTCTCCAACTGGATTATTTCATACTTCATCTGCTTCCTTTTCTAGAATAAATGGGACACGTTGTACTGTCTAAATATAACCAAATGGAAAAGATGCTGATTTCCATCATCGTTTGTTCCTGCTTCCACCATTCATTCAATATTTTTGTCAGTTGTTAGAGAATATAAGTGCAGAAATTATGATATATAAAATTAATTCATGGAGAAACAATTATATTGCAAATTCAAAATCAATATAATGATCATATACAATCATGAGCAAATTATACACAAAATGAAAGAAATATAATTCAAGAAAAACAAAGAGCATTCAATGTTTGTAATGCAGTATTTACTGTTATGATACAGTGTAGGTTGTTTCTTTTAAATCTAATATAAAAATAAGATTTTTCATCCAATTAAGAACTACAGACATGTACATCATGAATTAGTCAATGAAAAATAATCTACAGTTTAATAATCTACTAGTCCTAAGTTACATGTATATTCCAACAAGTCTATTCAATTCCTTATTCCTTTTTGGTGAAGTTATAGACTCCATTATGTGTAGTCATGTCAAAAACAAGCATCATCAGTGCACAGCACATCAAACAATTCTGAACATGCTACACTTTAATACCAAAGGACAATGAAAAACGAATACACGCTACTTGTATGTGCACTAACTAGAGAGGGCGTTAGTCACCTGTGGATGGAGTGTTGCGACCTGGACAGGAAGCGGGACGAGATACTGAGTCGCCCGGAGCTGATCTCGTCCGAGTTGAACCTTGACTGGAGCTGCTCGAGGCATTTACCAAAATTCTCCTGCTCCGTGAAATCCCCAATATTCCTCTCCTTCTCGGCAAAACTACATGCAAAATGGAGGAGGTAGTATGGGGTGTTGGTAGGGTCATTACAAGGGGTACGGGTGTGGTCAAATGTGAAAGAAGGGAGGTGGATTTCAGTTCGTGGAAGGGGGAGGGGGGTTGAAAATGCAACTAAATCACTGTGCTTCTGTAGGCATGGTCTACTGTACTGTATTGTAGAATGTCAATCTATGTTAGTCACATGATCAGTACAATAATCAATAATTGGCTATGACGTACAGCAGCAGTATTCCCTGCAGTTCTCACTCATACATGTCCAAAATTTGTGAAAGTAGTACATATTCATAGTTTTTGAAGTAATGAGACAAATGTCTTAATTGAATACAAAGAAATATGGATTAAATCTAAATTCTATCTGTTTTTATGGAGCACTTAATTTTCAAAATAATTATGTCTTTATTTCATACATATTCCTAACATTCTAACAATTAACATGAAAAAAAAAATGTTTAAATAACTACAAGAAGTGTCTGAAAAATGCCTTATTCCTTTCTGGATATTTCAATGTTTTACCATCTAACCTGTACTTTAAATAAATATGACATAAGGAAGAATCATCAAAATAACCTTTGTGTCAAGACGAATGCTAATTCTGCTGGCAAAATCAACCAAAATAAATGTTTTTTAAATATGAAAAGATGAAAAGATGCTTTATAGAAAATCATAGCCAAAGTCATGCCATATTAAGATAAAATTCAATAAATTGCAATTATGTGTTGACAGAACAAATAAAAACATGCATTTTCTATAACAAAGAACTGATTTTAATGAGTTAATTCAGTCTGATGCAAGATTAGTAAGTTCCTCCATACCACACAACTTCAATTCAAACAACATCTCAGTCTCAGAGCTATCCTTTTTCCGTTCTTCATATCTTTCATGATTTTTCAGTAAACGTCAAGCAAACAGTTCACAATGTTCTTCTCTATTCCTCCATTATTACCATCTCATGGATAAGAAATCAATAAAATCCCTAATAATCGAATGGCATTTTGCTTTGCACTGCAAAGTGTAAGAAAATATATTTGTATGCAAAGGTTTTTCCCAACAATGTCACATTTTGCATGATTTAACACCACCAGTGTGGATAAACTAAGGCCCAAGATTGATTTCTAGGACAAAATCAAGTAGTAAGATTGAGGTCAATACAGGATCACTGACTTTGTTACAGATCGTAAAGTCACACTTGACATCTCAAGGTCAAATAACATCTGGTGACCCACCAATAACTCCTCATGAAATCCCATCATTAAATATTCCAACAACAACAAAAGTTTTCAATTCCTGTATTTGAAAGGTATTTTCTTCTCTATAGAGCGCATTCATATGATTCTAAACTTTTGGTCTGCAAAAAGAACACAGTACTTTCAATAAAGCATGAAGTACCCCCCAAATCATTTCTTTATCTAAGGTTTAACTCAGGAGACAATGCGAGGTTTCTCACCTGAAGTTAGTATGTAGGAATTTCTCCTCATCGGGTGTGGTGGTAGGAGAGGGGGGTTCGATGGGAGTAAGTTTGCTCCGCCTTGGTGATGCAGTGGGCGTGATATTCCCCGCCTCCTCTTCTTCTTCTTCTTCTTCCTCTTCATCATCGCTCTCATCACCATCATCATCTTCGTTACCATCTGTCATAAATTACAAAGCATTGCGGGTCAATATCTAAATATAGATCTTACATCAAACCAGAAAATCTCATATATACCAGGTAATCAAAATATGACCTATCTAACAACACAAAACAGGAAAATGGTAGATTTATTGTATTGTATTGATCAGGTTTATAAAAAAATCAACAAAACAAAGCAGCCGTAAGGCTGATACAGTTTGCTTTACAGAGTCACATATGACAAGGTAAAATCAACATTAAAAATAATACGTGACAAAAAAAGCATGGAGCTACATACTAATTCAGGTATACAGCAATTATACATGTATGTGAAAATTAACAGTTGAAAAATTAGCAATTATAATTGTAGACAATAATTCATATCTAAGGAAAACGTGAGAGCCAAAATGAAGAATAATTTCATTATTAATATATGTTTAATTAAAGTAATGTAGTTTGGGTGATGAAGTTGAATAACAGAAAATTAAATCAGATCTTCATTCCGGATTATCAGTGAAATGAAATAATAGGAGAGATCAAACCAACGGTCATGGAAAAAATGAAGATAGAGAGGGGGGGGGGGGGGAGAGACAGAGAGAGACAGAGAGTTGTAGTAGGGAACAGTAGAGTAATATAGGAATACAATATCATATGAAATAAGTAGTAGTGTAAAAGTCTAGTGGATAACTAATAAATGATGGGACTGTGGATCACTAGGGACTGGGTTCAAGCACCTGTCACTGCACCACCATCTGCTGGTAATATACTAATCAACATTTGCCACACTGGACCCAGGGAGGTGTTTCACATAAGAGTAAAGCCTGACTTCAAGTCGTATGTCAAGTGAAAACCCACAAGTTATAAGACATGTAATATCATTGGTGGACTACACCAAGTGCACATCACCTGCACACAATCTGCCCAAAGAAATAATGCATCACAAACTGTCCACAACTTGGGACTTACGTATAACTTTAAGTCACACTCAACTCTCTGTAACACATCCTCCTCCCTAGGTGTTGTATGTGGGCATCTGGTAGGACTCTCCCAAGAAATGCAATGTGTGCTGTCAGAACTAAAGCTGGGTAATTATTTCTGAAAGTCTTTGAAAGTACATAAGGATGTTCTATAACAATATGATATGCTCCTGATAATAAGAACTAAACATACTTCATGAAACTGAAAAGCAATCCAATATGATCTCACTCATAATGTGCCAAATAATTTCTTTGAATTCAGGGAGTACTCACCAGTACTGGAAATGGCAGACACTCCTAACTCCGCATTAGTCGTTGGGACACTTGTCAAATTCTCCTTGCTGCCCTCCTTAGATTTATGTCTGCTGTGACGCTTGGCCAACTCCTCATGACTCTGGGTGGATTCGGTCACTTGGAACTTGAGACTGGGGAATGAAATGATGAAAGGTAAAAATTTTGAGATAGAAATTACAAGGCTGAAGTTCCACTACCAGGCGTAGAAAACAGAACCTTAATTCATCCACATACATGCAAGTGTCTGCTGCCTGCCATTAAAATTGCCAGTCCGCTTTACTGGGTGGAAAGCAGCATTCACAGGTTGGATAAATACAATGAAGTAAGCTTTATTTCCTTGGTCCATCTGTTACATGGCAGTAATTCTACTAACCCTAGCTTAATTAATGTAATATCATCCAAAAATGGCCATTACACATATTACATGTATAATTTGTGTATTTGATAATCCTACACTTTCAGTGGACAATGACATCTTTCCACAAGAATTACAGTACAAAGTGTTTTTTTATTTTACATTTGGTTAGAATGTGAAAAATATCTTGTAAGATGCAATATGCATTATTCATTTTGCCTGCAACTATCATGGCATAATGCAGGAGCTAAAAGATCCTGGAATTATCCGAATTTCAGAACCCAAGTCCAACCTTTCAGGAGATGACTCCTCCTCCTCTTCTGGTGGGTAGAAAATCATCTCCTTATCTGGAGCATCATCCTCTTTTTCCTCCTCCTCTTCCTCCTCCTCTTCTTCTTCTTCATCATCCCCCTCCAAATCATCCACTTTGGTACCATCCCCATTCTCGGCGGCATCTGACCGGCCTGTTCCATTAGCACCATCGGTAGTGGTAGAGGCAGGAGTACGGAGGGATGCGGGAGGACCAAAAGGATCGCTGCCCCTTGGGTCACTCCCTCTTGAGGTGGTCACGAAGCCATCCATCTGAGTACAAAAAGGATGGATTTGAGTAACAAATATTTAATTGCCATAAAGGAATGTTATTCTCAATCTAATAAATAAATATAAAACACATGGAGAGTTGTAAAAAAAATTTGGCACTCATATTCATAAACTGATTTGCCACTTAAAGTTTCTTGATTAATCTAACATATTTCTGTCATCTCAACTTAAACACAAAGTTATAAATTCTTGTCATTTACCTGCCTCTCTCTAAACTTTTCATAATATGCATCTATCATTTTTCTTACATTATAAACAACTACTTATGAAAATTAATATTATAAAGTTTCCTTGAAACAAAATTACCCTCTCAGAATCATCAAATTCTTCCTGTGACAGCACACCAAATTTCTGCGAGGCAGGAACAAATTCATCTCCGCAAATCTTGGCAATCTATAAAAAAAAGAACAATCAATAGCAAAAACAAAACTGTGAATGTAAAGCATACATTTCATATTCTCAATTTCATACACAGATTTTGCTATAGTGTTGCAAGAACTATGTGCCTTCTTCACAGTAACAATGAATAGATGTGAGCAACAAAATACATGAAAAATCAATTACTGAAATTGTGTCCTGCACGGTGTATGGCTTTGAAATATATTTTCAATTTCTTTTCTTTTTCTTTTTTGCTCAAAATTTTATTGTCACTTTGTCAGACCACCTCAATACTAACCTTACAAAAGTGAACGTGAAATAGTCATATATCTACAAGAATAAATGCGCCTTTTAACAATTAAAAAGAATTTTTGAGAAAATACAAAACAATAACTCACCTCCTCGGCATCCATACCAGCAAAAGGACCCTAGACAAAGTGAAAAATGAATTGAAGTTATGATGATGCTAGATTATAAGGACAGCACTCAAGAAAATGTCTTCTGACATAAAGGTTAGATAGAGATTTTGAAAAAAAAAGAGACCAACTTCCAACAAAGGTGCTTAATTTTAGGTAACTTTGTGAAATGCAGTGTCATGAAAAGATGGGTAAAGAACATAAATACTACACTGTATGTAAAGACAACAGCAAGCATTTTGTGTTCTTTACATGTCTTTTCATGCTACTACGTTTCACTAGACTCCCTATTACCTATTACCTACAGAATGATTCTGATAAAGCATGCATTTTCCAAAGATCCCAGCCAAAGATATTTCAGGCATGGTGTTCAATGGGCTAATAAAGATCTGCGCTATAAGTTCAGCGGTAGATGCCTTATAAACTTACACCAGTTAAACAAACAATATAAACACAGTGATCATATGGTGTCTCAGATCATATCAAATGGAATTTTTTTTGTTTATTCTAGTTTTCCCAAAACTGGAAGGAAAAAAAAAGAAGAAACACAGATTCAATGCATGAATTGGGTACTATATTGCTTCTTCACTCTCAGAGCCTTGAAAAATCTTTTGAAATTGATGAATAAAAAATATTATTATCTATGATTTCAGCTGCAACCATAAAAATATTTAAAAATATATGTATATACAAAACCCTACTCTATCATCATGAAAACATAGCTAATTTTAGTAGTATATGTCAAATTTTAATGTAACAAATAAGTGAAAGGTTACTGATAGACAGTTTTCATATAATACTGCTACATGTATGTGCATGCAAAATGAGTGAATATAATTCAGTGATGTTCAGAGATGATAATGGCTCATAACAATAAATTGTCCAGACAGAAGTTACCATGAAAAATACATTCATAGAAACAGTACATATACATGTACAATGAAAATTTTTCACAAAACATTCTATATATGTCAAGTTAACAATAGCACTATCATTAGTAGTGCACATTAAAGTTAGTGGGAGATAATTCAAGAAAACAACCATAAGTACCGACTCATTCAATTGGATTATTCAACATCAGACTCATATGCACTTCACATGAAGAATAAAACATGTCAATTCAGAGAAAAATAGAAATGGCTTTGGAATCCACTATGATGTAGATCACATGATGTAGTCATGAGTAATAAGAAATGAAGTTTGTGATTACAAATACCAGATTTGCATATAACTTTGTATATATTTAGTTATAAAAATGTTAAATGTGATAATGATAGTTGGTCGAAAATACACATATGGTTTTTAATGGATGGATATGTATCAATCTGAAAGAATTAAAAAAACTTTCTTGGATATACTAGCAACTGATGCCCTTGTTTGTTTAAAGTCTTTATTGTATGTATTTTACTTTAAATCATAGAAGAAAAAAAAAGCAGTAAAGTCATGATTATATGCACCTGCATTCTGCTTTTGTTTACACTATTTTGAAGTCAATATGAAATATCCATGACTGGCGATTTAATCAAATGAATATCAATGGGCTAACATTGTCAGTTTTTCAAACATGTAACAAAAGTTTGTGTCAAATAAACTGTTTACATGCACTTAATCAATTATCTTTTTTTTTTCTTTCCTGATTGATATTGCTGTCTATATGTGTATATGACATAACCCTGACAAGGGGAAGGGGGGGGGGGGGTGTGGGGGGTGGGGTTAAAGTTTAGAGTTAGAGTGTACTTTTAAAGTTGAGTAGGGAGTTGAGTTAAACCCAGACATACCCAGGACATAAAATTGGGCACAAAAATACTTGCCATTTTAGCTCGAAGCAGCTTTTTCAGCATTATATTCTTTTTAATTGGAAAGAAAGGAAGGATTGAGGGTCAAAACAACAATGCAAAGGAGAGTATATACCAGAGAGTAGTGTGTAAAGCAAGAAAAAACAAGAAAACCAAGGTCAACCCTAATAGCAGATGGACTTTTTTTTCTTCATTCAAACAGAGATATAAATTTTAAAAACATGAATGAGTTTGGGTGAATTGACAAATTTCATGATGGAAGGAAACTTATATCATCCAAATAAGAAAATAACTCAGTATACCAGGTCCTAGAAAAGGTGGAACGGCAGATTTTCAGTACTTTACCTTCAAAAAGTATGTAATATTTCTACATCTTTGGGCAAAGCATCCTCTACTGAGAAGAACGATACCAAGATCATTGCATTTGGTGAAGTAATTTTGTTTCTATGCCAGTTTCTTAAAATACAGTCATTTTCAAATTTTTGGAGACCGGTGAGAGTAGGATTGTGTTGGGACGACCTTTCATAGTTCGATGTTTGAGGGAAGCCCACTGATCCATGTGAATAACAAAACATGCCATATGAAAGGCCATTCCTAAACCATTCTGCTCTCATCTGCAACTAAAAATATGCAAACTTTGAAAAATACTGAATTTCAAGAAATGGGCAAAGAACAAAAATTACTAAACCAAATTCAATGATCTTTGTATCAATCCCTTTGGTAGAAGATGCTTTACCCACTGATGTAAACACTTTATTTACTTTTTTAAAGTAAAGTACTGAAAATCCACCATTCCGCTTTTTCTGGGACACCCGGTTCTTTTGAATTCTCTGTAGCATGAAGTTTTTGATTGAATGATGTGAAACACTTGAAGAAAATACATGTAACAAAACATTTATTAATAATTGATAAGGCAATAATGAAGAAAGAGAGGGTAGGGTAGCAGAGGATTGCAGTAAATAGGATATGGCAGAAGGAGCAATTTGAAAGATGTTCACATCAAGCACATCAAATCTGCACAACTTATATGCGCGTAAAGTGACAAGTTACCCACTTTTCTCTTTGCCCATTCGTGCATTAATCGTTTCTTTCGGGAGAATTGGGAGCGAAGTAGGGAAAAATGGAACAATACAAAAGACAATTTTAAACCATGAAAGAATGCAAGCAGGATGGCGAAAAAATACAGTACTACTGATACCTCTACCAGGTCTTCTGTATGACGATTGGGTTTATCCTTTGAAAAAAAAAAGGAGTAATCATACAAGTTTCACGAGTCAGAAACAAACTAAATTATATGCCAAAGGTCATCAAGGAATATTTCTGCTTGTTTTGAGTGCAGCCAAGCAAAATATTTGGGTTTTGACAAATGCTAGATACATATTTCAATAAAGGGGAAAAAACAGAAAGCAAATGCAAAATTTAAACTACAGTAATTAGAGATTTAAAAAAAAAATCAAAATTTAGTACTTAATGGTAATAAAAATGTACACATCATGTTGTTTTAGGGGTAAATGTGTTTGCATGCATCGTGAATTGCATATTTTTATAATTTTCGACAAGGATTTCTAGATAACCAGCATATGACAATGATATTTTCTCTATTTTTTTTTTTCCTTCAAAGTATTCCAGGTCACTGGATCTGTGTTTATTTGAAAGATTAAAGTTCAATAAAAGATCTAACAAAATTAATCAATTGCAGAGGGAGCAATTAGCAGTGACATAAAAATAGGTGAGTACTGTCTTTTGCTTAGGAGAGTATCTAAAGAATTGATTATAAATGTTTTAGGTGCATAAAACTGTAATATCACAAAATCCACATGATATAAATGTGATTGTATGTACCCTCCCATACCAGAAAGAAATTTCAAAGTCATTCTAATTTCACTGGTGTTTACTATTTCTAATGAAAAATAATGAAAAATAATGAAAAATAATGAAAAACAAATTAATAATAAATAAAATCTCACAAATAATAACAAATGAAAATAATAAACAACAAGTCAAATTCATTTTAAAAACAAAACTAATAAACCAAAAACAAAATCATAAAGCATATCACTCATTATTACATCTAACACTACTCTTTGTTATTTCAGTACTTACAACATTGTTATACACTACCATAGTCTCATGTTAGACATGGAAAAACCATGTGGACGCACTTCCATGCTTTATTTTTGTTTTAGATGAGTTATTTCCATGACGACTTGAGTTTGTGAGTCATGAAGCTGCGAGGTGCGGCATGCGGAGTTATGTCAGATGGTAGTTTTTGGCTCTCAACGTGGAGGAAAATCTGAAAGAGAAGTACTTACTTGAGAACGATTGGCAAAAGGTCTTACTTGCTCTAAAAGGACATCCGGTTCCACCGTGTAGCGTCGTCGATCTGAAAAGCACAAATGAGATACACAATAAAGTTAGAGGAAAGCATGTATTACAAAGATGGATAAAGAAATTTAGAGGAAGGCCGAACATACACGTATACTGTAAGACCTGTTATTTTCTACCATGCTTCTACAAGAAAGAATGTTACACTTTCAACTTAAAATTATCAAAGAATAATCTGGAAATAGTTTGATTTTCAGAGTATGGGAGAAATATTTTTTAATTGTATGAAAAAAAAAAACTCCTGGTAAGAGTCCCTCTTGAAAACACAAGGATCCTAACTTACTAACTGGTCAATCATCTTGTATAACTTAAAGATGGTAATTCCCAAGAGCAATTTTACTGAAAGAACCCATTCTTTTGCTCTTTAAAATAGCCCTTTAAATAAGAAATTCCATTTAATCACCTTTTCTGATCATAAATGCAGTTAAAACAACTGGGTGCTTCAGATTCGCTATGAGTTAGAAAATTCTGTCTAATTCCTGTTCTGAAATACTTGCCAATTAACACCATTTAATTCCTCAAAGTTGCCTATGAGATCAGAAAAATCATTTTAAATCCTTTGATAGAATAGCAATGAGAGGATTTATCATACTTCCAAATGATTAATTTAAAATTTAAAAAAAATGGCTGCCTCACCAAAGCAGTCTTCCAGTCTGAGTTCAATGCTTTGATTGAGCTCCTCCATCTGTGACTTGACTTTTATACCCCCGCTGTTGATGTTCTGGGCCCACCTCCCTCTGGGATGGGTGGGGCTGCTGTATTTGGTAGGGCTGGGTACATCTGGTATGTCATTACCCTGGTGGGAGGGGGAACAATACAGGTAGTTTCATATATGAGCTTAAGATAACAAAGGTATTAACAAGACAACAATGCAACTACAAGTTATGGATATGAATGATCTATATGAAATAAAAGTCATCACAGAAGTAAAGATATAACATAATAAAGAAATTTCAGATAAAATATTCAGTGTTGTGATGTTGGCTAAAGATTCCCGACTCAAATATTGAGAATGTTTTCAGAGACAGGGATGCATGAACTTTACAGTATGCTTATACACAGAATGTTGCAGATCATCATTAACAGATTATGCAACACTAACTTAAGTTGTAGAGCAAAAAAACAAACAAAAACAAAAACAAAAACCCCAATCAAATAACCAATAAAGAATATTGGTTATCTATTTACAATATATTAACATTAAGTGACAACATGTCACTATACAATATGGAGAACAATGGAATAATTTGCTTACTGCTTTGACTTGCTTCTGAGCCCAGAGTGGTAGAAGACCAGTTTCAAAGTTACACTCTTCAGGAGTTGAATCTGGAAGACACAGAAACAATAATACAATAATGTAAATTTTGACAAATGAAAGGCAAAGCTTGTTTCGGTCATGTCAGGTGTGGACAAATGAAATTCTCATAAAGTTAGCACAAAAATATGATTTAATGAGTTTGTCTGCAAAACTTTTGGCAAAACTCACTTTTATTTGAGTCTTGACAAGTTAATGCGCGTCTCACTATCATAAACGGTCTACCGTCATATGTGAACACTGAAAAAAATATGAGGGTTTGCGACTTGATATCTCAATGAGACTTTGAAGGTTTGACTTTCACTAACCTTTGTCTGGTTCTCTATCATCAGTCTCATCTTCCGTATCTGGTCTTGATTGCATGGCTGGTTGGAATTCACCTGCTACAGTCGGTTTAGTCTCCCATGCACTTTATCATCCATGACCGATGCCTATTCTTTCTTTCCTTTACTACCCTTTCCCAGCCACACATCAATGCTATGAAGTTCAAAACATGGGGTGGTTTAAACCCCCTTACGTTTTTTTCAATATGGAGGTTCAAACCTCCTGTGTGAATTCGAGACTTAAGGTTTGAGTATCACTAACCTTCATCTGGTTCTCTGTCATCGGTCTCATCCTCTGTATCAGGCCTCGACTGCATGGCTGGCTGAAATTCACCTGCTACAGCCGGTTTGGCCTGCCAAGCACTGATAACCTTGGGTTCTGGTGGAAGCTCAGGGGGAACTACGTAGGTCCCTCTCCTGCAAAAAAACATCACACATCAGACATGGATGGATGGATGGATGGATGGATGGATGAATAATCAAGTGACACAAGCAGTTTCAGTAACTGCTCAGAAGTCAATGTCTAATACTAAGAGAATTTTAAACTTAAAGCCTTGAAACAAACCGAATTCTCTCGCTCAAACCCAACCACAAACAAGCCCTAACCCTTCATTTTCTAAGTGAGCAAATGTTGGACCACTTCATCAAATGCTTTAAGACACTGAAGCAAATATGACAGCATCCGGTCCTACCTAAATCAATGTTTGAATGAATGTATGAATCATTCATTTTTTATAAAATATTACATGATGCAACAAGTGTTCTACAAACATTGATATTTGGATATTGCTAGAGACCAAACATTGGTGGTAAGGTGCCTTTACACCCTTGTTCAACCCATTCGTGACAGAGGATCCACATTGTGTGGTTTGGCCCAATAACTTTGATGTAGAGCCCTTATAAGATATCAAATACATGAGCAGAATGAGCAGAAAATTCTGCACATACTGTGCCCATTTTGCTTGCATCAGTATTTGTTATTTGATGCTGATATTCTTTAAAAGGAAATTAAGCACTAATATCCTTAAATTGGCAATGCGATAAAAAGTTCAAAATCACTGTGAATTGTAGATGTAATAATGTACAGTAAAGGTTTCTTATCACTTTCAGAGAAAATGTATTACAGTGAAATTGAAAGTGGCTATACACTGTATGCACAATTGCTACCACATTTGCACCACAAAAAGAAAAAATGAGAGGTCAGAGGTCATTATTACCTTAGTATGTTGTATTCTGGTGGAGGTTCAACGACCTTCTCACCCATCTCTTTCAGTCTCTCCTTCATATTATGAGTGAGCTCCCACGGAAGCTTCCAAATAAAAATGCATCTGTTTAAAAAAAAGAAAGAAATTTATTTCACACTGTTTATTTACATTCAATAATAAAGGGTTATTCATGAAATTTTTTGGTAGGGGGTCCTGAATGATTCTTTTTTTGTTCTTATTCCTCAAACTATCATGTCTAAGTTTTGTCTTAATTTAACAATTCATTAACACAACACTCGTAATTTGTTTAATTATCATTTACCTCGTGTCAAAACTTTAATTTCTCATAATTCAATTTTTTTTTCAAAGGACCATATCTCTGGAATAATTTGCCTCTGTCTCTCAAAGCTTGCCCATCACTTAATTCTTTTAAGCGCAATTATAAAAAAATATCTTTTAAGTTTGTATTCTTAATATGAATTATGACATACACTTTTAATTCTTTTTTTTTCTACTATAAGTTGTTTTTGGTGGTTTCCTTTATGTTTTGTTAATTTTGGGGTCAACGTACTATAAGGCTATTTGCTCTTTTTTGTTGACCCCTCAATCTTGTAAATCTGTTTTGTTGTAGTATAATACTATGTTTTGTACCACAGCCTTGTCGTATTTATATTTCATGTTTATGTTTTATTGAGAAAGAAAATAAAGAATTGATTGAATTGAATTGAAATATGAGCCCTGTGTGTATTTTGGGGTCAGGGCCTAAATTCTAAGGGCCCACATGTCCTGGGTGTGTCAGTTAGTGTAGAGTCCTGAATAATAGTGCATTTAAAAATCCTGTCAAGAAGTTAACAGTGATTGATGACCATGTTGTTGACACATGCAGATTATCATGAAATAACAAAACCTTTCTGACAGAAATAAGCATTGTTTAATGAGCAAAACATACAAACTAGTGTCCTCATATGCTGTCAGATGTGAAATTTGATCACTCTTTCAAGACATTTTATTCATCAATTAACATGTTACATTTGTATGGAAGAAACAAGCAGCTGCAAGACAACTATTTTTTGTATAATATACTAGTAATATCAATTGATTGTCAATGCCCACCCCCCCCCCCCCAAAAAAAAAAAAAAACACAAAAATAAAGCAAACTTACCCATCTCCGGCCACTGAAATCAGCTGCTTGCAATCACTAGTAAATTTGATTCCTGTCACCAACTCTGCAGCAAAGACATGAAAATAAAGAAGAAGTATAACACATTTGCAATAAGGTTTGAACAGCAAGTGGGTGCACATATAGAGGATGGATTCCACTGTACCTCTATCAGTATCTATTCATTTAACTAGTGTATCTAAAAGCATTTTCAAGGATCAGATTAAAACCTTCATAAGCTCTCATCAGAATATCCTATCATGATTGCCACACACTCCCAAGTGTATGAATCTGAGATGCTAAAATTCTTGTCTTAAGATACCAAACAGGTTTAAATTCACCCTGATCAGCCAGTACTTAATCCACCGCCTAACAAGAGGTTTATCTTACCTGAATGCCCCATCATAGTGGCCACACACTCTCCGGAGTAGAAATCATAGATGTTGAGACTCTTGTCCGAACAGCTGGTGGCTGCGTAGATCCCTGATGGGTCTAACTCCACCCTTATGAGAGTTCCCTCATCACTCTGAGCACCCTTGTAGGTCCTCTTCAGTTTACCACTCACGATGTTGTATATCCTGCATGAAATACAATCACAGTTGGTATCACAGATGACCAAATATTGTCTAATCTATCCAAGTGGACAGCTTAAATCAAAATTACACACACAAAAGTAAAGTATGATTTGTAAGCTGCTTACTTTTAGTTCTCCAATCAAAGCTACATTTATAGTGTATTTTGAAAGTACACAAAAGAAGCTGCAGGCTACTTTCTATCCTTTATGAAAATGACTTCAGAAAATTTGAATAGAAATTTAGTCTATAAATTTCTGTATACTGAATTATCAAGTACAAATATGGACATAAATACTGGCCAAGTATATGGCATCATAACCAAATATGTGAAACAATAAAAAAAGCCATGTGGGACTGACTGATGGTAAGGGAAGATATAACAAATTTGACTATACATAATAAAATATTGAAATACAGAATTTTGAATAACCATTGCATAGCTTAACTTACACAATATTATTGTTATCATTATTCAGCATCACCGGGGCCTGGAAGGGGAAAAGCGAACTTATTCACTGTGAACTCTCCGGTCTCCCCTCCCGATATAACTGAAATACCCGGACTCTAAAAAAAAAATTACCTGAGATTTCTATCTTGACATGCTGTAGTGATGTACTTCTGGGTGGTGTCAATGGCCAGGTCATAGAGCGTTGTCTTGTTGACTACATGATGGTTGCGTACGAACTGGAGGTCAGGGTTGTACACTGCTATTCTGAACATGAGTGCCTTGTCTGCACCACAGCTGATCATCTGGAGTTGCTCCCCATTTCCTGGATGAGTTGGAAAATCGAGGAAATACATGCGAGGGAAGAAATAGGAAGTTGGGTGGGAGGCAGCCAAAGGTTGCTAACATTGGTGCCAGAGGCACTACTACATGGAGTATGGAATAGGGCCATTAAAGATATAAAAGTTTCTTCCAAAAGTAGGAGCACAATGTTGGATAAGAGAGATGTCAATTGAAGAGAAAAGATGTATTCCTAAATGTGAAACTTTGATTCATTGCAGCTGAAAATTTCTGAACAGGTATTTAGTTTCCTATTATAGGAAGAGGTTTTTTTTGTTCACAAAGAGCAAGACAACAAAATATTTTCCCTAACATCATAGACAAAAATGTACATGAAATTGCACAAAGTGCTATTACGGCAAAGTCTCATTTTTGAGATATAATGATACTCAAAACAAATACTCAAATGAATGCATAAAGACTTAGCAAAAACTAAAAATATCATGGAAAGACAGTCCTTACAATATATTCTTTAACGCTAACTATGGGAGGGTAGATCAAGAACTGCAGAACTTACTGTTGAACTTGACCGATGTAATGGAAGAAGAATGGTCATCTAATGTTTGTACCAAGGAACAGTTCTTATCCATATCAAACACATGGATCAGTCTATCTCTACTTGCTGAGGCAAGGAGATTATAGCCTGCAGAAACAAATGATAGATATACATACATCCTGTTTATATACATCCAACTAAATTTTATGAAAGTAGGAAAATGAATAAACAGGCAAGCTATAGCTGTGGTTGTGAACAACATTTCTCTTTCAGCTAAACATACAGAATTACCATAAAGAATATTCAAAAAAAAAAGAGTTCAGTTAAATTTCGACAAATGTTGATTGCCTTGATAGAAGGTTTTGACTATATACATGTATGATCAAAAACAAGCGAAGCAATTAACTTGTATGTGTCAGTCAGTCATCTTCATTAGTCTCTAACACAGAGTGTACAGCTAAGATTATGATGAAGTCTTGATTAAAATTCCTGACTTTGAAAGTACTACCTGAAGACATGAGAAGTTACAGCATGAGGATGAGATTTTAATGCAGGAGTTCCTACTTACCAGTGTTGGGTTGTGTGTATTCCAGACACAGGACCTCAGAGTCATGAGCCTCTATCTCATGAAGCTGATCCCAGAACTGCAAGTCATGAACTCTTACGTTCCCAGATCTATTGACACACAAAGTAAGAAAGAAATAGAGATATCAACAGATGTAAGTGGAGGAGGATGAGCTGGACTGGTTCATTAATAAAACCACTCACTATATACATTTTTTTTTTTTTTTTTTGGGGGGGGGGGGGTGTTGTAATTGTTATTTGTGACACAGCTCTTCTTACATAATCCACAAGAGTATCATTGCTTCCACAGATGTAAGCTACTGTACAGCACTGCACACTTCATCACTTCTTCAACTTCCTGTAACTCTTGTTTTCCCAGTGATCATTATAAAAGAACTTTCCAAACTTTCCAAATTTGTTTATTTTCATTTGAATATCATGCACAAAATGCCTCCCTTTCGGGGAAAGGAGTGATGGTTAAATGATTGTTTACTTGACAACCGATGCCAGTCTCTGTCAGTGTGGCATGACCCCAATAATCCTGATGCCAGATTTGCCCTTCTCCAAGTCTGTCTTATCTCCTATGTCAGTGTGGTTATGTCCATGCATGAAAAATCTACCTGTATGTAGCCCTACCATTCTCTCCAAAGCCTAGGTGATCTGAGTGATGTACACTAACACGGTTCTTATGAAAACAAGTACTTACCTGTCACCTGATGCTAGCGTCTGTCCGTCAGGACTGACCCTCATACACCTGATGCCAGCCTTGCCCTTCTCCATATTCAGGTCGGTCTTGTCTCCTTGTGCTGGGGTGTGGATATCTCTGTCCTGCAGATTCTCAAGCGAGTCGTCACTCACATAGAGGACCTTCAGCAATTCCTATTTCATAAAACATATGAAAATTTGTTGAACTTTGTTGATGAACATTTAACTAAAAACAACTTGAATACCTATCTAATGTGATATTGTCCCTTTAAAAATACGGGGGGGGGGGGGGGGACTACAAAGAAATTTCTTACTTTACAGAAAACTCAAGCCTAAGCTAATTCTTAATATAACACTTTTCCTATTTTTATTTTTTGCCAACAACAACAACAAAAAACCCAAACAGAATAATACTTGCAATACCATTTTACCCCAAATATATCTTGAACAAAGGATTAGGTAAATGGTTGTTAGGAGGTGCATGATATTAGAGAAAATTTTGGGGATAACAGAAATAAAAAGTGAGTTGAAGGTCATAATTTCAAATTTCCTAAACAGATATTTGATAGTAATTTCAAGTGAATGATTTCAACTAATTTCTTAAGATTAAAACTTTCCTTCCTTCTTCCTCTTTACTTTTTGAATTTCATAAATTATCACCAATTGATAGTCTGACTTGAGTTTCAATGAATTTTTATACTTTCAATAAAATCAACTCCCTTTCCACCAATGATATTACCCTTAACCCTTCCTATGAACTCACATGGCTGTAGATATTGCGTTTATGGACAGTGGTGTTCATGGTGGGATCCATGTTCCAGATCCTAATGGTCCCGTCCGAGGAGCAGGTGAAGAAGGACCCGGCGGGGAGGGCGGCCCGGTTCCCGTCGCTCAGCTCAGGGTACGTCTCCACCCCGAAGATGCAGGCCGAGTGGTAGAGGAAGGACCACTGCTTGCCGATCTTCTTCACATCGTGGATGTCCCAAATGTACATGCTGTGGTCATTGTACACACATGTCAGCTGGACAGAATAAAGACGAATAATGAATGTAGCGAAGTTGTGTATGTTACTGAAATGTGGTCATGAACTGCTTCAAATATTAAATAAGATAATATCATGAGGCATTTGTCACTATTTTTTGTTTTTCCATTATACACACATATCAGATACAAGCACACGTCATGCTCAATTCCGTTTCCAGCATTGAACAGCCATTTGATTTCTTGCATTGTGGTCCTATGTTAGCATTTATTTTCTTTAAACTCATTTACTGTTATTCCCTGGGATGCCAGATAACTTTTTTTTTTGGGGGGGGTGAGGAGGGTTATTTCACACATACTAGCTGAAAATAAATTGTTTTCAGGTGATTGTTACACTTCAAAAAATTAAATTTTTCTCTTAGTTTACCACGCGATATTAAAGTAAGCATACTCTGAGTGAATGGCATATATTCATTGCTCAACAGTTGCATAAATAATAGCACTTCTTTTTACCTTCTTGTTCTCACTATCAAACATGAGAGCAATAGCATCAGGATACTGGGCATTGTCTCTGTGTGCAGACATGTGACTGTAATGCAAATAAATCACAGAAACAACAAATTAATCCATGTTAAAGTATTAGGTGCATGCTCAATATGATATTTCTGAAAATGATAATAATAATAATAATAATAATACATTCCATTTATATAGTGCATTACAAGAATACTTCAATGCTCTTTACAATGGTACTATTACCTACAGAGCCATAAACATCACAGAAACAATTATCTTCTGATTAGGAAACAATTATATAGATTCAATTCCAATTTTTCAATTCCAATTCAACTTTATTATCATCCATGATATAAAAACACATATAAATATTAATGCAAAGAATGGGCAGAAAAACAATAAATGAAAGGATACCTTCCGAAAAAGCACGAGGCTTGTAGAAAAGAAGGCACCAAACAATAGAGAAGAAATAAACAAGAAAAATAACACTGACATAACTACACTTAAATCAGGGAAAAAATTATTTTTTTTTTCCCAGGGCTACTTTTTGAGCCCACCCTCCCGAATTTTCTACATTGTATTACAGTTTACATTAGACCATATGAGAATTTAAGGGGCTCATTTTTAGTTTTCCAGGGCTCTTTTGGTGTTTCGGGGGTGACTTCGCCCCGAGCCCCCGTGTATTTTTTTCCCTGACTTAAATACACTAATAGTGAATACACTAAATGTGAACCCCCCGGTTATGATATAATGATAGAAAGAGGAGTAGAGAAACAATAGACTGGGAGACTTCAAAGTTTATATAACGCATAATAGATGGATGAGCAAGATAGCGGAGAGAGGGAGCGGAGAGAGGGAGAGGAGAGAGAGAGAGAGAGAGAGAGAGAGAGAGAGAACAACAGAAGGGAGGGGAAGCAAGAGAATGAAGGGAGACAAATACAGAGAGGGGTCAAAAGGAAAAAAAAAGGATGATGGGAAAACAAGAAAATTATAGAGAGATGATCCAAACATTATGTCTCATCCCTGCCAAAAACCATCACAAAGTTACATTAAACTGATAGAATTGGACTAGCACCATATTACAGTCATTCCTACCATAACATTATGATTCAATATTAGTTATTATAATTAGATATCAATTGCATTGTATTTTGAAACTTAACCAACACTTCTCTTGGAAAATGGGCACATTTTTCATTTCAGGACTATGCCACAAGCACATTGTAAGCTTCTAAATGGGAGAATACTGCATGATTGGACAGAAAGATGTACAGATATATCCAAAGCCTGTTAAAAGATGGTGCTATTTAGGAGGTTCAGTTTAAGGCAACTTTAACATAAGTTTCAAACCTCCCAGAATGTATTCCTACTACACTATATTCTTCAGAGTTTCATACCTAGCATCAATCCCAGCACTGACATTGACTCCTAGATAGTGGGGCTTTGGTAGAGTGGCAACGAAGTGAAGAGTAGAGGCGCTAAACAGACGGATGATTCCTCCATCGCAGGCAACAAAGATATATTCCTCGTCAGCTGTTATGGAATGAGCACCAGTTGTCTGAAATCGGAAAGTAGAAAGAAGAAGTATTTATGAATGAAAAAGAGACAACCAAAATATGAGACTTTTATCATTTTGCTTTTTTTTTATTACTTGTTTATCAAATTATAGGATGAATTTACAATTTACCAACTTTCATAATTCTGTCAAAATGTTATAATTGTGCTAGCTGTTACTTACTAATTTCATTATTTCTGATGATAATGCCTCCACCAAGGAATGGCATTCATTTTATTGAGATGGAAAAAAAATTAAATAATTCTGATTTTTGCAAAATAAGACTAACTGAATGACAAATATAGGTACAAAATGCTACTGCTACTGCCACTGCTACTGCTGCTTCTAGATGAACAACTTATGAAATTTATTTCTTTCTTTATTGCTAATAACGTTATGAACTAATGTTTTTACATGATTCCAAGATGCTTTTGATATTATCTTATTTTTTACAGAGTTTCTATAGGTTGTGTCACATGTTAAATGTTGCTATAATAATAACCTGTTCTTCTTTACAGCTTGTAGAGAAATCACTCCCCTCCACTTAAAAACTTGAAAGTAAAGATGGAAGTTATAGCTTTTAAATGGTGATAGTTATTAAATTCCACAGACAATGTTTATCATCATATGAGGTACTGTACAGTTCTTATTACAAAATGTGGTACTTGGCAAATTTCTTTCCAGCTACCAGGCAGCTTCATGTGTTGGAATCTATTTTGTTTTGTCTTACATCATTTGTTTTGTTAAATTACCAATCATGCCCAAATCATTTGTAAATATATGTGATTTTATATAAAGGCATTAGCTAACATTGTCATGATTTTAAAAAAATCTCATTTTGTTACTTAAAAATGGGATAAACATTAGGGTTATAGTGTAAAAATACCAGTCTGAAAGTTTCAGAGCATAATATCCACGGGAAATATTTTCAAATATTAGAAATGTGAACCAATGTTTGAAAAATATACGAGGATCGGTTACATAGGCTCAACGTAAGGAATGCGCATGCGCACATGACTCAACGGACCGCACTGTGTGTATTGACGTATCACGCGGCGGAAGGCAGGTAACAGTATTTTTTAATTCGTGCAAACGGTCCTCTTAGTTCAGTGTCTCTCGAGACGAAAGCTAATAAAATCGCGGTTTGCGTCTAACTTGCAGCTTTTCCTTCCAAATTATGGTTGGTTTGAGGGTTTTTGAGTACAAATACAAGTACTCATACACATGTTTCATCTTAGTTTGAAAATTTTTTAAATCAGCTGCTCACAAAGTTAGCCAATGCCTTTAATTGAATAAAATATATTTAAAAAAAAAAAACACTTTCAAAATATGGTACTTACTCTTAATTCCACCCATTTGTCTAAGATCCTCTTGTTACTGAGTTCACAGAGAAACCCTGACCGTGTGATGGCATAGACCTTATCTCGGTTCTCTCCCTTCCCACAAGCCACACTGACGAAGAAGTTATTTCTCTGCTCCCCAAGGATGCCTGATCTACCCGGTATTGCTTGGATCTGTCTCGTCTGGAGCACGATGAATGCAAAGATGTAAAAGGAAAACTCTCGTTAATGACTATAGCCAAAAGTATCCGCATGTTACAAAATTCTGTTCAACTTTGAAACCAACTCACTTCTGGGTATCAAATGCATGTGTTATCACACTGTACTGTTTTCACTTGACTAGATTTTGTTTATCTCAACTTTGGTTGCTTACAAATCACCATCTTTTCTCATTATGAGTTTCATCAAACCACCATGGATGACTCCTGTGAAACTATAAAGAGAATCCCTCAGTTAAAGATATACCTGTCTGAAGGAGGGATTCCGTCATATGGAAGTAAATATATCGTAAGTAAATGAAAGCAGACAAGTTATCCTACAATACACCGCTCAAAGCAAGCAATCGACAGCTGGGTACTTTTTTACGGCAATAGTCGATAGGAATCCAGAAACATAGCTTTTAAAGAATATAAGCAATGACCTGAAAATGGAGTTGTATATGAAAAGGAAGGGAAAGGGGATAGATTTTTCAAAATACAGATGTTGCCTGGTCTGTCTCATTAAATGCACAAAAATAATTAACAAATTTATATCATTTCAGGAATTTGAATACCGGGGGGGGGGGGGGGGGGGGGGGGAGGGGAGAGTAGAAGTAATTAAAGATGACCCCCCCCCCCCAAAAAAAAAAAATATATATATATATATTAATTTGTATTTGAAAGTAGGGTTTAGAAGGATATCTAAAACAATAATGTTTAAAAGGATAAAAAACTGTATATTATATAGAGTGGGAGATGTTCAAATAAAAATGTTAAAGGAGCCAAGTTTAAAGAAAAGTTTCAATATTGATCATTGCAGAGAGGGAAAAGAAAGAGGAAGTAAAGCAAATAGATGAAAGAGGGTGATAGATGATGGAAATTGGTGTGCATTGGTATGTTAATAAAAAAAGAGAAATTTTATAGACATTCATCAAAGATATCTTATCAAAATGAAAGTGAAAGTTGTATCAGTAGATAAGAGGAGTGCCTATGGTGGTATGATTCATCAACTTATAAGAGCACTTGGCTCATCCATTGTTTTTAATCATATCGTTTGCTATTTTCATCGTTTTCCAAATCTAATAAGCGAAGAATGATAACAACATAACAGGTTGATTCTCCATTATATTCTTACCCTACTCTTGCCCATGAGGTAGTAGAACTTGACGCATCGGTTGCCGACGGCAACAAAGAAGCTTCCATCTTCAGAGAATGCCAATCCCGTCACCTGAAGCACAAGAGAACAAGATAATAGTGAAAATAAAAAATATCAAACTTCAATCATCTTTCAAATTGAGAGCATGATTCAAAATATATTTTTATTTTTAGGGGAATGGAATATTAATGCTGGAGGTAAAACAGCTGAGGAAACGGTAATGTGCAGCCACACATATGGCTCATATCAAACAAAATATGAAACTGCAAGGAATTCAATATCTCAGATATCACATTTATAAAGAAAACATGAATGAGATGGATGGAGGAAAGTGATATGAAAAAAAAAGACAGTTAGAAGGCAAACTGGCAGAGAAAAGGGGGATATTATTTAGAAGCAAAACAGAGCCAAGGCAATTTTGTCTCAGTTTCTGAAGCTCAATAAAGCCCTGTCTGAGGAATTTGTCTCATCTCACTACTTATCAAGAATAATATCTTGCAAATGGGCATTATGGAAGACCAATTTCACAAGTGAAATGATCCATTCTTTATAATTATCATAAATACATGAATGAATTAATTGACGAATAAGTGATTAAATTAATGGATTGATAAATAGATAAACAAAAAAACAAAAACAAGAAAGAGGAGTTGTGGCCTTGTGGATAAGTCTCCGGACTTTGAACTACAAGGTCCGAGGTTCGAATCCCTGCCATGGCACACTAATGTCCTTTGGAAAGATATGAATCTACATTTGCTACGTTTTTCGGATGGTGACGTTAAAGGTCGGTCCCAGACGTAAGTAATCATATTTGATTGATACACGTCTGTAAAAAATCCAAGTCAACAATAAATGAATAAATAAAAATAAATAAATGAATGAATGAATAAACAAATAAATAAACAAACAAAAATAATTAAACAAATAAATGAATGAATAAATAAAAACATACATACAATATGTATATGTATGTATTTATTTATTCATTCATTTATTTGTTTATTTATTTCTATTTATGTATGTATTTATTCATTCATTCATTTATGTGTTTATCTATTTCATTTGTATATTTATTTATTTATTTATTCATTCATTAATTTATTTATTTATTCATTTATTGATGAATTGGGTTTTTTACAGACGTGTATCAATCAATTATGTATTTATATATTATATAAATACATATATTATCAAAGAAATTAAAATTCTTATTCTGTTTGTGTCAATTCAACCCTAATAACATGAAAAAGGAGCTTTATCATAAATCATGGCAAGAATAACTTTCAAAATTTCTTTACAATGCACTAAAAAATTTGGAAAAAAAAATGTATGAGTTCTTCTAGAAAGAAGGGAAGATGGGTAAAGCTCAGCTGGGACCACCCAAATCACATCGGGCATTGGAAACGGAGAACAGGAAAAGCTCACATGAATTCAATTACCCATGTCACTGCCCTCCTAGCATCTTTAATGAGAATAGGAAGTCACCAATACACCTTTCCTTACGGGTTGTTCATTCGATGCTTTCCCACAATACCTCTGAGGTGGAAAATGAAGGAAGATGTGATGCCTTGAGAGTTGGCAGAAGCTGAGGTATGAGAGTTGAGCTGCTAAATGAGGCAATGGGGGATTCTCCGGATTGCTATCTATAGGAGCTGGCAGTTTCGTTAGGGTGGAGTAGGGATCTGAAGTCATTCTTGGTTTTGGATGTTTGTCTCTGTTTTTGCAAAGTCACCAAAATGTCATGGGCACGGCACTACACTATGGCTCAGTGAAAAGAGTGATCTCTTTGGAATATGGCAGTCCATAGAAGATGAAGAAAAGTCATACTTTCAGCAAATGTATATAATCCATCTCCACTCAAGAGGTAGTCAAAATATCTTGTGCTGTATTAAAAGCAAATGGCCAGAATGTCGCTATCACATCTTAAAGACATTGGTTAACATTGTTATGATTTTAAAAAATCTTGTTTTGTTACTTGAAAATGGGATAAACATAAGGGTTATAGTGTAAAAATACCAGTCAGGAAGTTTCAAAGTATAATATCCACAGGAAGTATTTTTAAATATCAAAAATGTGAACCAATGTTTGAAAAATATACGAGGGTCGGTTGCACAGAATAGACATTGGCGTATCACGCGGCAGGAGGCACGTAACGGCATTTTCAAATTCAAGCAAAGTGGTCCTCTTAGTGATTGTCTCGTGAGACGAAGGATAATAAAATCGCCGTTTGCGTCTAACTTACACTTTTTCATTCCAAATTAGGGTTGGTTTCAGGGTTTTTGAGTACAAATGCAAGTACTCATACACATGTTTCATCTTAGTTTGAGAATTTTTTTAAATCAGCTACTCACAAAGTTAGCCAATGCCTTTAATAAACCACATCCATGTCAAATATAAACCTGGGTAAGCAGTCCAACAAAAAAGAAATGCCCTCCTTAACCTTCAACCACAAAATTCATAGGAATATGTCTGAGATGTAAAATGTTTCAACTTGCAAGGGTGAGGTCTTCCTCCTAAAACATCACATCATCTGATGGGAGTAAGAAGGGTATTAAAGGTATTGGCTAACTTTGTGAGTAGCTGATTTAAAAAATTCTCAAACTAAGATGAAACATGTGTATGAGTACTTGTATTTGTACTCAAAAACCCTGAAACCAACCATAATTTAGAATGAAAAAGTGTAAGTTAAACGCAAACGGCGATTTTATTATCCTTTGTCTCACGAGACAATCACTAAGAGGACCATTTTGCTTGAATTTGAAAATGCCGTTATGTCCCTCCCGCCGCGTGATACGCCAATACACACAGTACGGTAAGGTGAGTCATACGCGCATGCGCACTCCTTATGTCTATTCTGTGCAATCGACCCTCATATAATTTCCAAACACTGATTCACATTTTTTATATTTAAAAATACTTCTTGTGGATATTATACTTTGAAACTTTCAGACTGGTATTTTTACACTATAACCCTTATGTTTATCCCATTTTCAAGTAACAAAACAAGATTTTTTAAAATCATAACAATGTTAGCCAATGTCTTTTATTCACATCATACTGCACAGAGTTGATACCTTTCTGACTCTCAACGAATGATAGACACCTGGGTATTGACTGGCAGGATGAAAAAAAAGGGTTCTGAAAAACCGTAACCAAATAGATCGTACCTCATCTCACTTCTAGCACTGACAGCACTAGACACCTGTTTAAGACTATACATCTATGAAGAGTTCCTTCATGAAGCAAGCATCCCTCCATCTCCTATGATTGGGTACATAAAGCCCTGGGAGAATTTCAAAATCTCAACCAATATCATCTAGGATATTGGTTGAGATTTGAAAATTCTTGTAATCAAATATTTTGAAAATGTTCAACATGACGTAAGTACCTAATCATGAGAAACTACTACTGTGGTTCAGAAATAGAGGGTAGACAAGTGAAAGTATATGAGACAGGGATTTAGAGATTGCTGATAAAAGAAACAGAGATCTCCCAGGTCTCCCTCATCTGTTACTCGTATGATATCACAATCTAAACCATATCGTTTTGAACTCTTCAATAAGGACAGAAAATAGAATGAAAAAGAATGGAAAGGGAGGGGGGAAAAGAAGGGGATAGGTGGGGAAAGGTAATGTTGTAACCCGCAAGTGAAAACCCGAACCGTACCGTCCCTTATAATCCAATAATTTGCAAGCGGGACCCGCTGACCCGTCGGGTTTTAACCCGCAAGTCAATTTATCTTTGAAAAATGAAAATTATTTTTGCAATCCCCACACTATACAGGCTCAAATCAGGAAAATATATGCCAACTACTAACCTAGCCTAGAGTGAACTGAATTTACTTACAATTTGCAAATTCGCCTTTTATTCCGGAGAGAATGTTTTTTTGGGGTGACTTTGTACCACGAAATGGGTCCGCTGTGATCTCGAAATTGAAAGCATTACGCCCATCTAAACAAGATCCCGTCTCACGTAAGAAATGCTTCATTTCGATATCACAAGTAAATCCGTGCGCACACGATAATACGACGTATGTACCGTAAGTTTTAATTTCGCGCGCGCACTTTGGCCGCATCGATAGCTGCTATCGATATCTATTTTTATTTGTTGTTAGATTTCGGTCATCCCAGCTCGCTAATTTCTGATCTATTCTATCTCTTGTGTTTTTGCCGTACACCTTTTCTGCCATATTTTACTTATTGTTTGGGAAGGTTTGTAATTTATTTTATATTCATTTTTAATGTTTTTATTATGTGTCGTTACTTCTCCCTTTTTTCGTATGACGGTCTGCGGATTTGAGAATGAACTCGGCCCGGCCCGCAGCCCGTGATCGGGGGCATACCGGCAGGTTAACCCGTACCGCAACGGGTGCGGGTTACAACATTAGGGATGGGGAGAGGTGAAAAGAAGGGGGCATAATGAATGCCAGTGAGTATCAATTCTGACAGCAAGGGTTTCCTGGGGGGTATCTCACTACCAATATCATATATGACATTGGCTGAGATTTGAAAATTCTTGCAATCAAAATATTCCCCCCAAAATTCAACATGATGCAAGTACCTTATAACGAGAACCTACTATTACAGTTCAGAAATAGAGTGTAGATGATTGAGAGTATATGGGACAGAGATTTAGAGATTGCCGATGAGAGAAACAAAATATTCTCAGGTCTCCCTCATCTGTTACTCCTATGATTTCACAATCGAACCCATATCACTTTGAACTCTTCAAAAAGAACAGAAAATAGAAAGGAAATGAGTGGAAAGGGAAGGGGAAAAAGAAGGGGATAGGAGGAAAAAAGATGGGGAGAGGGGAAAAGAAGGGGGCAGAACGAATGCCAGCAGTATCAATTCTGACAGCAAGGGTTTCCTGGGGGGTATCGCACAAGGCAGAAACAACTGCTATCTGTAATTGATTCCCTGTATCTAGAACTATAGAATGTAAGACTGATCAGGCTAACGGATCTTTGTGGGCTAGTGATATTTATTTATAACATGTGGTGGCTCTGAGGTGAATGTAGATAAAGGTCAGGGAAGCACACAACAATATGTGACCTTTATGCACTCATTGTTTTGTTTTACAAATGATGTGAATGTATATAACAGTGAACGTTTTTCATGACCTATCACATCTTCAACACCCCCCTCCCCCCCCCCCCCCCCAAAGAAGAGAAAAATTGATGCCTATGCTTGTCCACGCAAATTTTAAGAAATAAGAAAGCAAGGCAAGGTTTTTTATGTAAAGAAACTATAAAAATGAATAAGACACTTTAAGAACCACTGTGACATTAATTCTTGTATCTATTCAGTAAGAAGGGATGGGGGGGGGGGGGGGGGGGGGGGGGGAGGCAGGGTGCAGTACCTAAAAGATACAATGTATATACTTTTCTACATAAATGATCTTTAAAGCCATCAAGATAATTAGAAGGAGGCAGGCTTGGGTAGTCATATTTGCTAAATTTGGGCAAGTAAATTTCCCAAATTATCCTTTTTGTGCTAACCCTAAATTCTGATTCATCTGCAACATCTTAACAACATTACTCTGAAAATTCTCACAAGTGACAATTTCTTTCTTAATTTCTTATTTCCAATATTAAACTCCCTGTATTTTCATGCTTTTATTCAGCATCACTTTCTAATGACAGCCACGAGAGTTATCAATCAGAATCTTCTGAAATACAAATTACAGAGCAGGAGCGAGAGTGGGTTGTAAAAAAACATGTGACTGTTAGTTACCATGTCACTGAGAATTACTCTCCTTCACTATAAAATTCTTTTAATGCCAAAATCAATATTTGAAAATTTGTGACAGGATGCCACTACTTGAGCCCCTCAAAAGCATTCAACTTTAACTTTCCTTTCTTAGGAACAACCATCCGCCCAAATGTTGGCTTCCCTTCTTTCCCAAATCAACCATCTGTCTTCCATGATGGCGTAGACCTTGTCTCGGTTCTCTCCCTTCCCGCAAGCCACACTGACATGAATTTTATATTTTCATGTGATAAAAAAGCTGATCCAGAGACATTTTTTCATTCAAGACATAAGGTTAGAGTGGGGTAGCAAATTGCTTTCCCATCAAGGTGAACTTTTAGGTTCATGTATAAGGATGGTTTTATGTCCATGTTTAGGATAGTGTTACATGTATGTCAAAGGTTTATTACTGGGAACACATCTTTGTATAATTCTTTCAGAGTAAAGTGTAACTTGGGCAAGTGTCCTAGAATCTAACATTGACAGGTGAAGAGAAAAAATAAAAACATATTTTTCCCTTAACATATTTTTTTTCTAGCTCTGGTTGGCGTTAACCCAACTTTTGACTGATCTTCGCAAATCATTGGGGAATTCAAGGATTGTGCCCACAAATGGTGCAGAGAGATTAAAACTCTAATAAGAAATGCTCAATTTCCTAGGGCACGATCCCTTTACGATGGGCTTCCTGAATGAGGTCCTCCTAATAGAATCCCGGTGTCTAACCAAAGGCATGAACCCCCTCTTCAGACTAGCTGAAACTGATCGTGTAACTAGATGAAAACTAATTCAATTTTCTGTCTGAAAGTTGTATAATGGAGCATCATTTCATATGACATTATATGTCCTACAATGAAATAGAAGTTCGCATATTGTTACCAAAGAAAACTTGATAAGAAATCCAAATCCAAATATACCGACCATGTGAATAATGTCAAAAACAACAACTCACAAAACAGCAGAGTGGT
>CM057152.1:31690564-31706564 GCA_029962745.1 Echinometra lucunter
TAAAAAATTGACATGCCTCAGTTTATCGTAAATTTTAGACCATGATGCCATTATCAAAATGAAAAATTATATCACAAAATTTGTAGAGAATTATCTCAGCAACAACATACTGAAATCCTGGCGAAAATTGACCAACAATAAGCGAGACAGTCTTGATTAAAGGTAAAAAATATGAAATCATAATTGAAAAAATGAAATTTTGAGTTCACATGAGAATATGGCGACGTTTCAACCATTTGACCCACAATTTTTTTCTTGACATCAAATCAAGAAAATGTAAAAAAATTGGGGCATCTCGGACCTTTTTAACGAGCTATGGCGGATTTTAAAGGGGCATGTTTTTGCATGTTTTTACGTTATTTGCCCCATAGACGCGCGCACGCATTTTGACCTTTGACGCGTGCGTGCGGCCTTATGGTCAGTTGAAATTGACTTTCAATTGATGGAAATTGTCAAGAAAAGTATGAGAATTGAAAAACAAGTGAAAAAACGGCGTTTTAACGTCATTTACTACATGTGCACGCGCAAAATGCGCACGCGGGCGCTAACGCGCGTAAATTTTTGAAATGCTTAGAATGGTCTGAAACGTGTGCAAAATAATTTTGAGACGATTCTGAGCATTTTTAAATTTTGCGCGCGCACTGACGCGCGGAGGTGCGCGTATGCGCAAGACTTTTAATGAAAGAAATGTTCAGATTGATATGAACATTCATCATGCCAAATATGAATCAGAAATGACATTCTGTTACGAAGATATAACCTTTAGACGATTTTTACAAAATGGCGCCTAGATGACGTCACAATGACTTGATGTCTTTGAAAATTTAAGGGAAAACATGTCTTGTTAAGCGTAATGCGTGTGTACAATATCAGTAAGATGGACCTTTCCGTATAAAAATATCACGGCTGACAGATAGGTGGATGATTGGTCTTTAAGGGAAATACTATTGAAATTCCTGTATTTCATTTGATTACTGAGAGAAAAGCCGCAACAATTTCAAGAATTTTATTTTTGGAGATAAAATGGACAAGGATAACCTTTAAAAATATACAGTTATTTTAGTCGAAATAGTCTTAATAATGGATTTATAAAGCAAAAGATGGACAAGAAAACGACGTCGAAAAAAAAAAAAAAAAAAACGTTGAAAGAAAATTAATTGATCCAGGGTTGTGGCTTTGCGTGTGCGTGATGTTTGTGCAAGATGTGATGTCTGTTGCAACTTTGGAGAGGATTCATGATTCCGTTTGGGAGATATGACCATTTGTTGATTTTGACAAAATGGCGCTATCTATTGGATAGATTTGTATATCAATGGAATCAATATGGGGGGGGGGGGGTGAAAATGAAGCAACCAGGGTGCATGAAGGAGAGGATGTGTTCAAAAGAGATGGAAAGAGAGACAGAGACAAATACAGGAAGAAAGCCTGAAAAATCAATTCAGGTGAGATTATTTGATGAAAATTCCAGGGTGTCAGAGAGAGAGAGAGGGGGGGGGGGGCAGAGAATGGGAGATGCTGGAGTAATTGAGTGTTTGTGAAGGAGATAATTGCAAAAAATAAATAAATTTTTTAGGTTGATCAAATTTTCAAAGTTTATTATCCCAAGGTCATGGGCCTATCCGTGATTTTTTTTTTTTTTAAGGGGGGGGGGGGGGGGGTGTTTACAAATTTATAACATCATAATATCATTCGGGATAACAGTAACACTAGATAAATTCTTTAGCGTAAGTCTTTCCCTGTATTATCATCTCATGTGATTCCCCCCCCCCCCTGATTATTAGTGGTTGTAAAGAAAAAAATATTTGGCTTTTTGGGGGGCATTTCCTTGAAAGTCTGTTAATGCACTGAAAGAGATAAGTAGCTGGCCTATATCAATAATTTGATAATGCAAGCATATTCGTTTCAAACAGCCTGTAGATCTGGTATTTTTTCCATTTAAATCAACAGGTTAAATTTCGACAGATTGGAACCTAATTATCACAATGAAATTAAATCCTTTACATGCATCATAAAAGGATGAATATCAATAATTAAAAAGGCTTTAGAGGTTTCGTAATACACATGTGCAATGATTCAATGGCAAGAGTATTTGCTCTTCATCATCGTTTCATCGCTAAAATTTAGAATTCTTAACGAGAAAATTGTTTTAAATTAATTTTTACCCGATACTTTGTCATTTGAAGGTACATGTAGGTTTTTCACGAATGTTCGTGTAAAAGATTAGTCTTATGTCAATGACCACAAGAGCTAAAAATCAATTTTTTTATATCGATTTACCTGACCTTTCGCAAATACAGAGGACTGTTTTCACGAAAGGTTGGGTTACGCGATTGCACAGCCCGACACAATCACACGATGGTTCGAAGTAAGCCCTCTGGCTATATGGATGAATCAAGTAATTCCATTTGAGGGCAATTCCATGATAAAGTGGACATGACCATCAAATTTTAAAAATGGTCAAACCTGAACAAGTTTGGTATCATATTAAAGCTAAAAGACTGAATTTTTCAATTCTGTCCATAAAAATTTGGTCCTTAAGATGCCAAATATGCAAATTAAATTAGCATAATTAATTTTTGTTTAAATGTGTGAAAAATGCATTAAAATTAAATATGTGTAGCAAGTGTTCCATTGAAAGATTCATAAAAATCTAAATGTGTTTTTCTGAGTTTTAGGGCTGAATTTCATAACAGGTTCACCAAAGTTCAAAATTTTCTTTGCGTTATGCTTCAGCGAACATTTAAACTCTCATGATAAATAATGTCACGGTGTTACAGTAAAAACTGATGTTTTTTAAATTTTATGAAAACTACACAAACAATATTAAAATCTTTTAGTGCCCAAATCATTCTCACATATAACTATCATATACAAGTACTTACAAGTTAATTAGTCAGTTTGTTAATTAATTAAAAGTTACTTAAATCATGTCACGGTGTTACAATAACTGTAACACCGTGACTATAACACCATGACCTACATTGCTATAGCACAGAAAGCATAGTAGGTTCCTGCCAAATGATGTTTGTTGAAGTGACCAGCTGATTTCTGTCAGTTGGGATGGAGGCTTGGCTGTTTCCAGGAAAGGTATAAACAAAGAGACCATGGAGAAAACCACAAGAAGATGCCACATAAGCAATAGTACTGCACAATACCAACAGCAAATTTGCCGGCAACAGTTCTCTATGGTGTGTTGACTGCTAGTTTATTCTTGGAGCCAAAATTCCTCAAGAGTTTTACAGCTTTCAAGGCAAGAGTTTTAGTGAAGTGAGTACCCATTATTTCATAATCTTGTTCAATTATACTTGTTGTACAATGTGGAGCTCATGATGAGTATCTTATTCCTTATCCTCTCATATCATCTATAAACTGAACTCATACATGTGGTCTAGTAAACCACTTTTCTCTTTCTAGGGTGGATGTAGGCTAGTGTCTGTCTTACATTTATTTTGAGTATATATTCGCTTTTTTCGTTGTAGAAGTGTTATTTCTTCATCGATATACATTATAGGCCTATAAAATATCTGAATAATCTATTCGTACGCTTGTCCATCTTCCCAACAGCCATAAAGTCTGAAAACCGGTAACATTGCGCTCAAGTAACGATGAAAATGGCAAGAGACCGCCAGAGTAACATATGAGTACCGCCAATCGCGATAGGAAGCTGGCCGTTTCAAACTTTCAACAAGTCCAAAATTTAAAAACGGCTTGTGCCGTCTGCCAACGTCTAGATAGTCTGTAAACCAGGAGAAGACCGAATTCAGAAAATTCAATAAACGTACGCATTCATTTCTCAGACGGAATCTGTAAACGGTAGAGTGGGACAGAGCCTTTACACACTTCTCAAAAATATCAGTATATATTATATGGAAAATTTTTCGTGGCTACTTCAAAAAAGAAACAACAATTTCAACGGTTTTTGATAAATGGTTGCGTAAGTTGCGTTCATGGCACCTGTCGCGTTAATTTAGCAGCTAAACAATATTTTTGTTGTTGTCGTTGAACTGGGTTTTTACAGACGTGTATCATTCAAATATGATAATTTACATCTGGAACCAACCTTTAAACGTCACCATCCGAAAGACGTGGCAAATGTAGATTCACATCTTGCTAAAGGACATTAGTGCCATGGCAGGGATTCAAACCTCAGACCTTGTGGTTCAAAGTCCGGAGACTTATCCACTGAACCACAACATCATAACTTTTTCAAAAGTTATAATATCTTCAAACGGTAAAAACAAGAAAGACGACATCTTTTAGAATGTTTCGGGGGATGTCGACATTAAATGTCATAAAGAAGATAATGTGTCAAAAGAATACATGTAGATGACCTGAATGTCATTTTGACAAAGTGGCACTTTGATGACCTCACGATGACCTGATGAACTTAAAAAATATTAAGGTCTGGGAAGGAGACTAACATCACAGATACAGGAAGATTTGATTTTTAGTATCTAGCAAAGTAAACCCTAGGGGTGCAATACACGTTGAATCATATTGGCAATAAGGTTGCGCACCCGGGGGGGGGGGGCACTCAGTATATAATGCGTGGTCGGTATGTGCCACGGAGAAGACCCCCATTTTTACACTCAAATTTCCGTTCCAAAGCATAGTATTTTTATCTTATTGAGAAAAAGAACAAAGAAAGCCGTTCCAAAGCATAGCATTTTCTTCTTATCGAGAAAAAAGAAGAAAGAAATCCGTTCCAAAACTTCGCATATTTTTCGTTACGCCGTTCCGGCCGCATTGATCCGCTACAATGAGCTGCATTTTTGGTGAAAAGCGGCCCGCAGAGCGCTGTCCGACCATCGCCTCTGCGCAAGCGCACCCGGTGCCCGTGCCGCCGGGCTAGCTGCATGCATGTATGCCCGTTCCATACGGATACATACGCACTCACACGCAGGCGAACCGTTCCAAAGACCCCCGTTTTCACAAACATTTGTAGTTCCGAAGCCCGTTCCGAAGACCCTCCTTTTCACAATAAGCTTGTTCCAAAGCCCCCGTTTTTAGTCTCGCCCACGGCACATACCTACCACTTTTGGGGTCGAGTACCCCCCCCCCCGGAGTTGCGCATAAGCTACTGTACATGTGCATTGCAATAGACATAACAGGCAAAATAATGCAGTTATTGCAAGGTTTGTAATTGCAAAAGTAGTCAAAGATGACGGTAATCTAAAAGGATAAAAGAAAAAAAAAAAAATGACTCTGTTGTCGCCGGGACTCGAACCGGGGACCTCGAGCATGTGAGGTAAGTGCTTTACCGATACCGAAAATATGGCCCACAGACTTTCTTAACGAGCTATGGCGGATTTTAAACTTTTTTACACTATTCTGCCTATTGGCGCACGCACAGAATTTGAACTTTGACGCGCGCATACGACCTTATGGTATGTTAAAATCAATTCTAAATGGATGGAAATTGCAAAACAATTGAAAAAACAGCGTTTTTACGTCATTTACTACTTGCGCACGCGCAAAACGTGCACGCAGGTGCTTACGCGAGACGCGCAGAAATTTTTTAAATGCTTAGAATGGCCTGAAACGTGTGCAAAATGAATTTGAGATGATTCTGAGCCTTTTTAAAATTTGCATACGCATTGACGAGCAGACGTACGCGTACGTGCCCATTTAAGAAGATGGAATTGTTTAGATTAATATGAATATTTATCATGCCAAATATGAACTAAGAATGACATTTCGTTATGAAGATATGACCATGACAAGATATTTACAAAATGGCCCCTGGATGACGTCACAATGACCCAATGACCTTGAAAAGGGAGGTTTTCATGTCCTTGATAGGCGGGATGAATGATGAGAATTTCATGAAAATTGAATGAGCCAATTTTGAGAAATCACGCGGACAAGAAGAAATAAAATAAAAATATGAAAAAGAAAAATATGAAGAAAATCAAGAAAATTCCAACAAAATTAAAAGGTGATCTGTCATAAGTGACAGACCACCTAAAAAGCCAATTGTCAAAAGTCTACAGCATATCGTACATGTACAAGCCAGCGGCATAGCCAGGCCTTGACCTTCTTTATTTAACTATAGACCCTAATGTAGAGTGTAGTATTACGGGCCTGGGCCTCGTACCAGCCTATGCATGCACAGCCAGAGCTTATCTGTTACATACATGGCAGTATGCAGTAGAGTACAAAGATCATAAAGCACAGACCACGAGCTAGCTACATGTAGCTGATCGAAAATTGTGTCGAGTTGCACGTTGAATAGCAGAGATTTTAGTGGCAATACTGAAGGAATATACACCGCTCCGTATTTTCATCATATTTAGGGTTAGGATTGGGATTAGGATTAGGGTTAGGATTGGGATTAGGATTAAGGTTAGGATTAGGGTTGTTAGGGTTAGGATTATGTTGGAAGGGATGTGAAACAATACCATTCTAGGATAGTGCATGAAGTGGTTCCTATAAATTCTAGATCCAGAATCTACTCTTGCTGATGACAATGAATTGTGCAAATGAGTAGGTATAAGTAGATACCAGTTAACAAAACTTGTTTCAATTCCGATTCCAGTTTGCCAAGAACCTATCATTAATTAAAAAAAAAAAGGAATTACGCATTCGCGTGCTTATACATGCACGCAGCGGCCCCAAAAGGCTCAGGCTCAGTTCAGGGTCATACAAGGACAGACTCAAAGGCAAAGGTGAGGGCTAGCCTGTGTTCGCTGTTCGGCAGCTAAGCAGTCAAATTCTATAATGTAAAAAAAAAGAACTGATATTTCCACACCTTTTCCTAGAATTTTGCCAATTATTCTGGTGTTTTTTACAGGTCTCAAAGTCAAATATGTGAAATGGGGGAAAACACAAGAATCTGTTGTCATCTACAAAAGTAGATTCTGGGTCTAGAATATATAACTCTAAGGCCAATGAAAACAGTACAGAAAAAAATTAGAAACAGGGGCCTGTTTCTCGAAACCATCATGAGGGCAGTTCCAGGTGTTACGGATATTACACTTTTGCAACTTCAAAAGGTCATTAAGATAATACCACTTTTTTATTTGGAACTCATGTGATGGAATCATGCACAAAACACCCTTGATTATATAATAGTGAAAGTTTCAGTCCATTTCAGTACAGCATGTGGTAGTTATAACATGTTATGTTTCGTTACCGACACTACATTTCTTGTCCAACAAATCTAATGTCCGTAAGGAAAACATATCATGCCATAACTACCACATGCTGTACTGAAATGGACTGAAACTTTCACTGCTAAGGATCAAGGAATTTTTTTGTGTGATTCAGGGAAAAAAATTATTATATTTTTACCGGGGCTACTTTTTGAGCTCACTGGCCCAAATTTTCTACATTGTATTACGGTTTACATTGCAACCTATGAGAATTTCAGGGACTCTTTTTTAGTTTTCCAGGGCTCTTTTTGGCATTTTGGGGGAAAATTCGCCCGAAGCCCTCATATATTTTTTCCCTGGGGCCCGTTGCATAAAACTTTTGCCGGAGTTTTTTATGGCAAAATTTGAGGAAACTACGGCAAAAAAAATATTGCCTTAGTTTTCCAGTACATAACAATTTGCCAGATTTTTTTTTGCCAGAAAAAAAGTCTGGCAAAAGTTTTATGCAACAGGCCCCAGGTGTGATTGCATCTTATCAGTCTGCATGATAAAGCGGTTTTATCTTCATGACCTTTTGAAGTTGCAAAAATCGTCCGAAAAGTCCGTAATGCTGGAACTGCCCATAAGTCAACTTCTTGACTAAGATTGCCACTAGTTGGCTTGTTGTCCGCTACGTTTTTCACCAAGCCATATCAATTTGTTTGCGCTCCTTTTTTGCAGCGCGTAGCGTGTTAAATTATTTCCCTATGGAGAATAATAGAAAATACGCCGTTTTTGAGGGATTTGCTAAGATATCTCCCAAACGCGTCAACAAGGTGATCTATCAAAACAGAATAGAATAGAGCAGATTCTCACCTTGAACATGATATGATTTTCATTTAATTTTAGTCAAATTAAGTTCTGTCACTTTTGAGGTTTTTGGAACCTTTCTTGATGATTTTGGAAATCCATTTGTACATGAGCCAATGGGCAAGTGCGGGAAACGAAACGTTTGGTGCGACTTCACACTGTTGTAAAAAATATATACGTCACAATAGACCCTATCAAAAAAAGACATTCTGCAGAAAATGCTGTAGATTGCGAATACCTAAGAATGATTTTGATTGGATAAAAAAAACCTCTGTCACTTTTCACATTTGCAAAAGCTTTTGCAATTGGTCACTATAGTTTGGCGGGTTCAGCTGATGGCATTGTGTGTACACAGTATAGTACACAGTACACACGCATAGCTAGGCAACGCAGCGCGTGAAGAATTTTGGCAAGGAGGTGAGAGTAAAAGAGGAAAAAAAAAAAAGCACAAGCCAATGAATGCAAGTGATCAAGAAGAGTTACAAAACTGAAGGGAGTGAGAAAACAAGGAAAGTGAGAGGGAAATTTATGAAAACGAGTAATGCGAGGAAAAATGACAAGAAAAGGAGAGAAAGGAGAAGAAGTGAAAACACGCAGCTGAGTGCGCTCACGATATGTAAGTTGAACACCCCTGCACCGCAATGTAGCAGCCCGCCACTATACACGTAGACTGCCTGCACGATGCGAAGACAGCGGCGCGTATTAGTGACTGTGCGTTAAACGTCCCATTTCTATGCCTTATAAGAGGAGCGTTTTTTGTACACAACAAATTGATATGTGTCTTTACCAAGATCAATGCCAACTTCCAGACTAAGAACTTATGACGCCCTGACCCTGTCGTATCTTTTTTAGTCGAATGTACCGCCATCAATTTGGTAGATTATGGCTGGCCAAAATGGAAGCTACATAGATAAATAATTCAGATCTATCTTTTCTACAGCTTCCTGATAATCAGTCATTCATCCTTGCTTATGTATGAATATTATATTTCATATGTTTCATAATACTAGTATGAAATGATCTGCAAAAAAGGTTTCCTAGGAGGGTTTCGTGATTGTGACATATCACAAAAGAATGCAATTTTGCCATGTCAGGCAAGGCATAGTCAATGGGACAGTATGTAGTTTTCAGACCAATATTATTTATTTAAAGATTATAAGTCGTATCGTAGATTTTTACTCAAAATATTTTTATGACACATATTTAGCTTGTAATTTGCCCAAATTTTGCATATCAATGTTTTGGTCAAGCCATGACGCTTGATAAAGCTTTTATTGCCTCCTCTTTTAAAGATCATAAATGGGCAAACCCGGAGAATAGGGGCTGGAACGCACATACTGTATTCACTTGTGTGCAAATGCAGCCAAGCGGAAGTGGCAGTGGGGGCGATCTGCACAAGATTAAGCGGTGAAACATTTGTGAGTTTGATAATATTTCTGGCCAAAATCAAAATGATTTTCATCCAATAACCGAAAATCCAAAAGCCGAGAGGACAATGTAATATAACAGAAGATAATTACCCGATGAAAACATATTTGAAAGTCATTTTGCACTCGATTATGGACTTGTCATATATCTTGAGTTTTGGCAATATCTAATCTCTGCACTGTATAAATGGCACGCACGCCACGCCACAAGATGTTTAGCTAGTATGCTCTTTGTGAAACGGTTTAGGGCCATCAGAGCCATCTCCATTGTTGTTGGACAAAGATATGACTAACTTGGCATTGGTTTCAAGAAATGGGCCCCAGGTTTCCATGTTCCGACACCTATTTCAACAGTGTTCAATATTTCTTTGTGATTTCATATTTCTTAACGTTAAATTGGGTTTAGATCTAGTCTCCTGCGTATGTGCACTAGCAGTGCAGAACCAGTACATTTTGTTCAATCTAAAGGCAAGAGAAATGGTATCTATTATTTTTCTTTACAACAGCATCCGGACACACGACCTCCCCCCCCCCCCCCGCCATATCCCATCATCAGTCATCATAACCGGCGCAGCCTGCTACAGATCATGATCATGCATCTCTCACCTCACAGTCACACTACTCACTCATTGGCAATGTAGCACTAGAGTAAATGCTCTGGTGTGCGGCCGCTTAAAGGGAATTTGCTGATTATATTTATCAATCAAAGACTCGCACATAGTTCAATACCATCAATGCAGAGTCCAAATACTTGCTTATTAAAAAGTTCTAAGGCAAAATTAAAATTATTGACCAATTACGTGGTCAGTAGTGTCCATTTTTCATAACAGTCTTGGGGTCCTGTGTGCAGCCACCTATCATTAGGCGAGCATTTAGCACCGTATTTGTGACTAATGTAGGCCCCTACACCTAAACATTAAAAATTAATATTATGGGTGGGCTATAAAATGGTGATGTTTCAAATCAATTTAGGCTCATGCTACATGTAATTTGATGCAGTTTGATCTCCTGAGTACTTTGACACCAATTTTGTGAAAATTGGCCAAAAAATGAAAAGGTGCCACCTAAAACACTGATTGGGGGGGGGGGGGGGGTCTGGAAATCACCATGCTGCATTGGTTATTTTCATAACTTTGCCATTTTGCAACCAATTTCAACCACTTTTGTGTTATTCCCTAAGTTTTCTTGGTCAAATTATTCATTTACATGTACAGGTATAATAATAAAATTGACCTTAGGGAGCAGCTTAAATGTAAAATGACGTTTTGTCATTTTAAATCATTTTTCTCACTGTACATGAAACCAGAAGTTTAAAGTATCGCTCGCAGGAAAACAATATTTCACTCATCTTGAATGTGATTGTCAAATTTGATGCAGTTTGATCTCATGAGTATTTTAACCCAAATTTTGCAAAAATTGGCCAAAAATGAGGTGCTGCCCCAAAAAATGTTGGGAGGGGGATCTGAGGGGGTCTGAAAAATCACCATTCTGCATAGGCTATTTTCATAACTTCACCATTTTGCAACCAATTTGAACCATTTTTGTGTCATTTCCTAGCTTTTCTTGGACAAAGCATTCATTTAAAATGATAAACTTGACCTCAGGGAGCAGCTTTAATGCATTTCTTACTCAATTAGAACTGGTTTATGAACAATATGCTGTTTCATGATGCGGTTTTTTTTTTTTTTTTTTGCATTTGTTGTAAAAACCGTATTAGAGGAGTAGGCATATCCTATTATCCTTTTACAGGTCCAAAAATTTCATTACAAGTAAAAAAAAAAAAAAAAAAAAGGTTTTCAGCCCATCGGGTAATCGCGTCAGGCCGTGTAATCGCGTAACACGACATTTCGTGAAAACAGCCCACTTGATTTGTGAAAGGTCGGGTCTACCATTTGAGAAATATGCATCTTAAATCTACGAACGGCTGGAATCAAAGAGTGAAAGTTACCCGACGCTTCATAAAAATAATACAACAAAAATATGAATAGTCGCGTCCCCTTGTGTACAAATAAATACGACAAAAACGGCTTGAATGAAAGTTAACAGTCTATCCACACAAAGTCAGGATTTTTAGGAAAAGTTAAGAGGTGAGTACAATTTAAATTTCGCTAATTTGTCAAAAAATGCAATTTATTCACTAATACGTTCTACCATTGTGGCGAATCTGCGTTAAATTCTTCACATTTTTAAAGAACTGTCCTGAGTTGTATGTCATGACATTATGTGCAAAAAAACTCGCGCACTTCGTAATTTTTTTCACTGTCGGCAGTTCACGCATTGTGCTAAGCACGCAATATCTTGCCCAGACTTTCGGGCGGATTGCCGATGATTGTAAATGAAATGCAATCAGTTTATAGTGATATGAGATTGAACGTATATGCACTGCTGCAGTGTGTTTGTGTGTTGACGAATCGGTTATTGTAGTTACATGATGTAGCTGTACGTGTGAAGCAAGGCAGGCTGCGCCGCGGCGCGGCGCGCCGGGGCCTGACATTGGCTCAAAATACTATAGGGACGGCCTTTTGGGGGCATCTATGACTGTATGTAACTTACAGTTTAGCTCAGATTCCGAAGACTGATAAGCAAGCATAATGAGAGGGGGTATGATTTAACTCTTTGCCTGCTTAATTAATTCTGAGGGGATGATAGTGACAATCTGACAATTGTTCTTTAGAATTTGCTTTAAACTCTGCTTTCCTTAGAGCAGTATTGATGCAGGTCATTATTCTTCAGATATCACTTAAGCACACTAGCTGGGTATTATTTTTTCTGGTACCATGGTAAAGGAGAAAACTAATCATTATGATTGTTCAATTTAATTGTATGATTGTGCCAATAGTTGACAGAATCTTGCAAATAGTTAATCATGCTTCTACTCCCTGATTGTACATACAGACTATAGACTAAGAAAAAAAATCTGTGTTGAGAGGTAGCTCTAAGCACCCCATTCATTATCTGTTTTGACTTTGTTCATCAGATACCTATATAGGTTGAAACTTGAGGCTGCATTTATGTCTGCAGCCACATCAAAAATTTTGGAGATGGAGGGGATGATTGCTTGTTGACTGAGAATGAAGAAAATTTCTGCAAGGAATTAGTCAGTTACAACTCCAGTTATGGAAGGTAAGTGAATCTTGCATGAATGTGGTCAGCTTGCTATCAACATGTCAAATTTCAGCCAGGGTTTAGCATTTTTACAAAGCCATTGGCCTTGGTTGCAAATACTCTCATTCGGGAATTTTTTAGTAACATTTCAATTCATAACTGTCTCAACTTGGAAATAAGGCTTTTTTGGGGAGGGGGGTAATCATCTTCCATGGACCTGGTTTCTTTTTTGTTCCATTGCAAATGTTATCAGTCAAGTTTGATGACTATTTTTCTTCCTTGAATAGGCACCAAGTTCAAAATATCTTGCCAACATTTCTTGCTCACAAAAATACACTTGCATTAAGATATTTGTTTCTTTGTTTGCATTAAGATTTCAAGGGAATTTTAGTTATTAAAAGCCTAATACTTAAGTTTTACCTGTTCAGTTTTGCAGTACAAGCAGAAGCTGTGTTTTGTCAGGGTTCATACACATATACATTTTCAAAATTCCATGACTTTCCATGACTTTCCAGGGCAGAAAAATGCAAATTTCCATGACCGATCGATGATATGTGACGTAAAACTTACATAAAAAGCGCGCTGATTAAAAGAGTTTAAAGCTGATGTGAGTGCCATGAATGCAAGGCTGGCCGGAGTGCGAATTTATTAACATGAAAAATATCTTGAATAAATGATTTTCCATGACTTTCCAGAAGAAATTGACAAATTCCATGACTTTCCCCTTGACTTTTTGCTTCTGGAAAAAGGAATTTCCAGAAATTCCCTGACTTTCCAGAAATTCCCTGACCTGTATGAACCCTGTTTTGTTTTCTGATTTCCTCTCACATCATTTACGTTTTTCATTAAGTTTTGTGTTTTTTTTATCATCAAATTTCAAGCTGAGACATGAATTGTACAATATGTGTATTCTTATGTATTTCTATTGTATGAATATCAATTGTATTTTGAGAACTGAGAAATAAAATGAACTAAACTGATTGGTAAACCTTGGTCTGCAAAGTTTAAAAATTACTCGTAGTGTTCCTACTGTTCATACTTTATACATGTACTTTGTATTTGCCACAATTCAGGTCAACTTTACATCTTACCTTGTTTTCATTAACAGACTGAAAGAATTTAGCTTCATCTCTTCAGTGCATTGGACCCCTTTGGAGATCTGTCTCTCACTGAGTGAGGTGTCATGGCCCTGTGTGCAGCAGGGAGCAAGGGGAGCATGCAGTAGCCCAACTCAGCAATTTTTAGACTTGCATGTTTTTATTGAAAATTTTCCAAAATTCCACCAAATATTTGCACCAGATCCTTCAATATACATCTTAACCCACCATGTTACATAAGTTACATAGGTAATTTCTTGGGGTTGAGGGTTGGGTGCAAGATCATGTAATTGTTTGAAGGAACAAGCAAGGAAGGGAGTGATCAGTAACCAAGTGGGTGAGATTGCAAATTGAATGATATAGTGCACACTTTGGGTAGAATTTGGGGGAAATTTTGAATGAAAAAGGTTGAAGCTTTTCAGGGGGAGGGGGCTGCACAAAGATATGCCTACCACCCAAACCTTAATTTAGCTTTAATTTGTATGGAATTAGATTCATATGGGTGTAGAGTTACATGAATCCTGAACGAAATGAAGATGAACGAGAATAGAATTCGTCATAGACTCGTGACGAATTAGGTGGTCTGTCGGCGTCTTTTAGGTTTTGACATGGACAGTGAGAAAGTCAATGGTAAAGACTATTGATCAATATTTACGTCTGAATAGGGGACTAACATAACAGAAATTGGACGTTTTGATATCGCAGTAGAATGAAAGGTTGAACAAAAGGTTTATTTCACGTTAACGAATCAGATGTTCAATAGGGTTGTACATAAACTACTGTGCACTGCATTGCAATAGTCATAACAGGCAAAAATAATGCAGTTTACATTGATAGTGACTTTGCATATGTAATCATACTCAAAGGGGATAGTAATATACAAGGTTAAAAGAAAGGAAAAGGAAAATATTGCTCCCTCCCCGGGACTAGAATTAGGGACCTTGCGCTTGTGAGGCAAGTGCATTCATTCCAGGATACAGTTCATAGATATAACACGTGGATGGAAAACGGAATTCGCATATCTTATCTTCCAGTTAAAATTTCTACATGTTCCCGACATCTGATGGAAAAATAACTGCACGTTCCGCTTGAAGAATTTTATCAGCTACAACATACTCAAAGCTGGGTGAAAAACGAGCAAAAATAGTGGAGCTGTTGCTCGAAGAAGACGGGGATGTATAAACAATTAAGTGAAGGTCATGTCCCATAGACAATACACGCAAAATGTGAAAAATTGACATGCCTCCGTTTATCGTAAATTTTAGACCATGATGCCATTATCAAAATGAAAAATTATATCACAAAATTTGTAGAGAATTATCTCAGCAACAACATACTGAAATCCCGGCTAAAATTGACCAGCAATAAGCGAGACAGTCTTGATTAAAGGTAAAAAATATGAAATCATAATTGAAAAAATGAAATTTTGAGTTAACATGAGAATATGGCGACGTTTCAACCATTTGACCCACAATTTTTTTCTTGACATCAAATCTTCAACTCATAGGCTTTCAGAAAATGTAAAAAAATTGGGGGATCTCGGACCTTTTTAACGAGCTATGGCGGATTTTAAAGGGGCATGTTTTTGCATGTTTTTACGTTATTTGCCCCATAGACGCGCGCACGGATTTTGACCTTTGGCGCGCGCGTGCGGCCTTATGGTCAGTTGAAATTGGTTCTAAATTGATGGAAATTGTTAAGGAAAGTATCAGAAATGCAAATCAAGTGAAAAAACGGCGTTTTTACGTTATTTAGGACCTGCGCGCGCGCATGACGCGCGCGCGGACGCGAACGCGCGCAAATTTTTGAAATGCTTAAAATGGCCTGAAACGTGTGCAAAATGAATGTGAGTCAGATTCTGAGCATTTTCAAATTTTGCGCGCGCACTGACGCGCGGAGGTACGCGTACGCGCACGACTTTTAATGAAAGAGTTGTTCAGATTGATATGAACATTCATCATGCCAAATATGAATCAGAAATGACATTCTGTTATGAAGATATAACCTTTAGACGATTTTTACAAAATGGCGCCTAGATGACGTCACAATGACTTGATGTCTTTGAAAATTTAAGGGAAAACATGTCTTGTTAAGCGTAATGCGTGTGTACAATATCAGTAAGATGGACCTTTCAGTATAAAAAATATCACAGCTGACAGATAGGTGGATGATTGGTCTTTAAGGGAAATACTATTGAAATTCCTGTATTTCATTTGATTACTGAGAGAAAAGCCGCAACAATTTCAAGAATTTTATTTTTGGAGATAAAATGGACAAGGATAACCTTCAAAAATACACAGTTATTTTAGTCGAAATAGTCTTAATAATGGATTTATAAAGCAAAAGATGGACAAGAAAACGACGTCGACACTTTAAAGAAAAAAAAAAAAAACGTTGAAAGAAAATGAATTGATCCAGGGTTGTGGCT